>OW569335.1:18618830-19064053 GCA_937595015.1 Polyommatus icarus
AACGACATTCAAATCATAAGAATTAGCATCCTGTATAGATTATCTCAGCTCAGTGGATAGCCGGAGGGCTGGAGGGCCGACTCAGCACATTTTCCCCGTATATACCTACAGAGTATGTAGGGATGTATGTAATACTTTTCAGTAAAAACACGCCATAATAGTAATTTAAAAGCCATTATAAGTATTAAAATTTATTTAAAGTATTTTTAAACTCTAAACAACAAACTCGAACTCTTGTCACATGAAAACGCGTTTAGGTACGTTATCATAAGTCTACCTTATTAAATATCCAATTAAGCAGGTAATGACCCATACTTAAATTAGTTACAATGAATACAACAACTTTCATAATAATATTGTGTTATAACATCAGCGACAAAATGGCGTCAAAGCCTAACTATCCCTAACTACCTTAGCACGTAAAACTGCCCTCAGTTACAAACGATTGAGAACTTTTCAAAACTGAAAGCGTTCAGTCGTCCTTTTGCGCGACTCTCTAACGAACCATTTAGCTTCCGTGAGCCACTCGAGGCAAATAAAAGTCACTCTCACCTTCCGCACTCACGTACGGAACCCGTTACATCGAGAGCCCGCACTCTCAATCAAAAACCCTCACCTGTCACTCAAATTGAACTACTACCTCGTTCTACAAGACGCCGAGGAGGCTCTCGACGAGCCTGGAAGGTTAGGCACCCTCGGCGAAGTGCCCTCCAGTTGGGAACCGTTTATGAGCTAAACTGTATTTGTTATCGGAATTACCGGAGGAAAATCGCTTGCGAGAGAACTGTGAATTGCGATGCTTTAGGTACTACTGCAGACTAACGTTAAAAGTGCACATGATGGTAATTGTTCGAAATTGTTTGCGTTTTTAATGTACACATTTTTAGTTCATTACTTTAACACATCGAATATATAAAATAATGATGTTTAATCATGACGAAAACAGTTATTTTAAAATATAATAATTTCCAGTGATTTCATCACGAAGTAAAAGTTTTGAGGGACCTTTTCCGTTTATTACCACTCATTTGTGCTGCCTGCGTTATTGCTACTGGTATGACAATGCGTCGGGCGGTTTTTTTTATATTAAGAAATACTTACATAAAATATTAAATTCACACTTTTTAATTTTATCCCAGACTAGCGGATGTGGGCCTCAGATTGCCAGACGCGACTGTGGTCAGTGCCGGTCTCTCGTGTCCACACAATTACCACGTCCACTCACTGTTAGCCACTTTCTCCCCCCATTTGAAACCCTCCTTTTGCAAACCCCCCTACACTCGATTTGCGTCGAGTTAATAACGTGTTGATAGTGGCCGATTGACTTGACCAAGTTTCAATCATTGCTACACTTCTCATATTCAGATCAGATACACTCAATACGGCTTCAATAAAATAATTACGTGTGTTGTACGACGTACGACGATAATGCTACTATGTTCATTACGAACACCACTTAATGAACATAGTTACATAAAATATATTTAAACACCACATATTCATTACTTTTATTTTATTTATTTCTGTACTTTCTGGTTTGATTAAGATTTAAACAGTTAATTCACAATCTAAAATTAGCTTGTATGTTTTGGCGTATTTATAGTTTTTGAAGCAAAGTACGAACGTTTTCTAAAAGTTAATTTTTCATTGAATATTATACTGTTATGTTTGATGTTCTTAATGTTTATTATTATCAAAGAGAAAGCATAAGGTTTTAACCAAAAATTAAAAGTAACAGACGATGGTAAAATTTAATTTTTAAATTAGGAGTTGCCTACGAATTATGGTAATATGTATCATAATTCATAAACATTCATAAAATATTTTTATTTTTCTTTTTAAATTGCAACTGCAACAATTTATTTTAATTAGAATGGGAGCAGAAAACTTACAGTGTTTCTTTAATATGCCTCTCTGATTTATCCACGCTGGTTAACAAACCTATTCCTAAAGAATTAGGCTCAATTTAAAAAAAGATTTGTAATAATATCCTCAAAAAAAAAATCATTTTGTAGGACTTTGAAATAAAATATAATTCTGTCAAAACACCAAGTAAAGGCCTTAATAATGTCCTTAATATTACCGAAGATGTCAACATCTCTACACTAACAAATAACAAAAGTATGATAATCTGTCACCTTTCTATATAAGAAACAGTAGCGTAACACACAAGAATTATTAAGTCTATACAACACAATGTCTATTGTGTGGTACCGACTGTGACAGTGTGACAGCCGCGTGTCACAGTGACCACAGTGGGCGTGCCACTATTGTCCACTAATCTCAGGATGTCACAACAGTCTTTGTGACGAGGACACATGCTCGATGACTGAGATGTATCATGAATGGAGGATGAAAGTGCAACTCTTGCAAATAATAGTGAAGATTCCGCGATCGAGATATATTTTTGGTATTTATGACAAAAGGGTTTATCTGAAGATCGAAATGCTTCTCTATCGAGTAGTGCCTATTCGAATGTATATTTATTTTGAATAAAGAAAAAATGCAGTGTAGACACTCAGACGACACTCGGTCGTAAACAAAATTATGACTGAATAGAAGATGAAGGTCGTAAAATCGGTTTGTGTAACAAAGTAATAGCTATAATTATAATGTAGCTCTGGAGCTAAGCAGTATTGATTTCAAACTTCTAAGTTTAGCGTAGTGAAAGATAGGCATCAATACCTAACTATTATGAAGGTTTAAACAAGTAACAAATGATCAGAGTGTTGGTTATTCGCGCAAGCAAACCCGTGTGCTGAAGCCAGCACCCAACAAAATACCTAAGTACATTATATTTTTTATTTACGATTGTAAATTTTGTGCGACTCTCCTATTGTATTGAAGCTATAATGATATCATTTTAATAACTCTTCAGCGCGCGCTCTCTTTGTAATGAACACGAGCGGGGGGTTGGGGGGGTAGAGTGACAGGTGGTAGGGGTAGGGGGGTCGTAGTGGGGAGAGCTCGGCGGCCGCGCAATGACCGCCTTTGAAGCGGACGAGGGCGGGCGGTACACTCGCAAACACGGAAACTGGCGACGGAAAGCAAGATGACCATACTCAAATATGGTTCAACTCTGATCAACACTACTTAAGATCAGTTCCAGGGTCATGTCAAAATTTATATGGAATGTTGTGACCAGCGTCTTAATGGCAGTACCAGTATAACATAATATCAAAAACAGCTCCAACCAGCGTAAGTAGTTACTACCCTAGGATAACTTTTTTTCTTCAGAATATATATGTCGCAGGGAAAAGAATATATCAGGGATATCCCGAAATCCCTAGAGATATCACGAAATCGCGGAAGATACCGAATATTCTTGTTTCTGACGTCTTCTTACTAAACAAATCTAGTGATATGTCATTTCACTAAACTAAATAAAAAAAAAAAAAAGCGCAAAATACCACAAGACATACTACAGTAAAATATATTACTGTTTAAAAAAGAGGATGTGACACAGGTCACATACCGAGCGCGCCAACAATAGCACCAACCAAGATACTGCTGAATGTCCCAACTCAGGAGACAGATTGTAGTAATCAAGATGAGAAAAAAAAAAAACTAAACTAAATCTAGTGAAATGCCAGAAAAGCGGATACCGCCGAATAAAAATCGAGCTACGCATTTCGCTCTAGTACCCACACGGGCACTAGTGGAAGTGAAACAAATGCGTCGCTCGAGCTGGCGCGGCTCGTGTGATTTTAATCTTTGAATTATTACGCTACAGGTAGCACGCGCGCACGTCGCATCGCATGCCCGTTTCATATAGATTATAATATTTTGTTGACTATTTTGCGTTTATTAGTATACAAGGTGACTGTGATAATGAATGAAGAAGAATTTGTACCCAGCACCAGTAGAGAAACACGTCTAGTGCCCGTGTGGGTACTAGAGCGAGCGAGAGAAATGCGTAGCTCGATTTTTATTCGGTGGTATCCGCTTTTCTGACATTTCACTAGATTTAGTTTAGTGAAATGACATATCACTTGATTTGTTTAGTAAGAAGACGTAAGAAACAAGAATATTCGGTATCTTCCGCGATTTCGTGATATCCCTAGGGATTTCGGAATATCCCTGATATCTTCTTTTCCCTGCGACATATATAAAGAATGTGTTCCACAAGCAACTACCACTTTTTATCTGTTTGTAATTCTTATGTAAATGTGTACAAATAAACATCAATCTCCAACTTTTCTATCCTATGTATCCTGTCAACATCTTACATTTATTATAGTAAAACAATAATATTAAGTTTTTTTTTTAATGTTATGCTAACCCGTCATTGAGATTATATTTTGGCCATACACTTTGTGTCAAAACTACGTTTAAACTTTAAAGTGTACAAAATATTTTACCTACATAATCGCATGCACGGTTTTTTTTGCCCGCGGGTGTACAATATATTTTCCAATATTTATAAATAGAAGTATTGTGGTATTGGAGTGGTCTGATGTTTGGCATTTCCATATTACTTCGTTTGACCCCCGGGGGTCCCGGGGGACGCCGGGGGTGCCGGGGGGTGCTAACGAACGCGCCTTTGACAACCAAGACCTCCACAAATTGGACTCTCCAGAGTCTTTTATCCCCGATCTTATATCTCTCATTATATATTTTATCATTATTTTTGAATTCTTCAATAAAATTGAAAGAGGAATATTCTTATTTTCCTTTTTCGTGTTCGCAATTCGTTTGCGTCTGCTCCTTGAAATATTTGTTGACGAAGATTAAAGCAATCATTGAGTTCGTTTCGGTGGGTTTTCTGTAGTGAATAGATATTAAAATTTACTTACACAACAATATAATACTTACTAGCTGACCCGGAAATGTTGTTTTGCCATATAAATAATTTTTGGTATGAAAAATAGATGTTGGCCGATTCTTAGACCTACAATATGCTCACAAAATTTCATGAGAATAGGTCAAGCCGTTTCGGAGGAGCACGGGAACGAACATTGTGATACGAGAATTTTATATATAAGATTTTGATGAGAGATTTTGATTTAGTAATTCAAAAACGCAGGTATTGCTTTTTATATACTTATGTTAGTAAGTTTCATAATTAATGTCCACGAAACTGGGTTAAAATTCACAAAGTTACAAAAAAATTTGTTAGTAATTTGTGATTAAAGTATAGTTTTCACAAAGCCAGTACTGGCTGCCAATAAGACTAGCAGCTAGTATTGGCATGGTATATGCCACGTGTGAACACTATACTTAATCAAAATCATAAAGAAAAGTTCTAATTTCAATATTATTATTGATGAAGCATTTTCTAATTAAATATATCCTGGTTACTAGTAATTGTTTAGGTAATGTATAGTATTAGTAACAGATCCTGCTGCGGTCGTCTCGCGTTGATGTCTCTTGCTAGGGCGCTACGGCCTACGCCCGCTACGAGCCTAAGCTACGACGTCGCTTCATTACGCCCACTATTTGTCAACTATTATATTTCTTAGTTTTAAGACTTTTTTTACAGAAATCTCTAGAATACTAGATAAATAAATATTCCAAGAGCTCTGTACTTAAGCATTAAAATAATAATTTACTTCCACTTTGTCAAAGTAAAATAAATTCTAAAATCATTAACGAGCGAAAAGTTTCGATATTTTTGACAACATTATCAGATGTATTTACATGTGACATGTGATTAGGGACCGGCGTCGGGTGTTGACGGGTGTGGGACGTGGGGCGGCGTGTGAATACACATGAGGTTATTGTCAAACATGAGGCGGCCCGGGCCGAAAAATAGTTCTAAGGGTGTTATTATTGTTGTTTATTGTCATAAACACATTATGTATCAGCTCGATCTAAATATCTATTGACATGCTTTTTCATTCATGTAATTTTCCAAATAATTATTGTATATCACACGATTTATAACGTATGGTTAAAGAAATACATATTAAGCTGTTTTTATGGTTTTACTACAAGCAAACGTTAGCATATAAGTTTTAGAAGTTTTCGTACGTAGCTAAATGCGCATACTGTCAAAATCAGTAGTGAAGTCAAATCCAAAATTCAAAATAGCTTTTGATTTGTTGTAGTTATATTATATTTTAGTAACTACTGAAGTAGATCATCGGTAATAATTCGTCACTTTTGTGTACTTTTATAATTTATCACTACGTAATTTGACAGGAATACGATTACTACGTACTACGCTCTAGAGTCTAGACTATTCGTGATTAAGTGGAACGTATAACCGATACGTCTAGTCTTAGATCAATCTTAGAGATTTTTCAAATTTTTAGCCATTGCCCATCTGAAACACATATTATTTTTCTTATGAAACGATCAAATGATAAGCCTGAATTAATCCTATACAGCATTTTACGTTATTTCAGAAATTCTGTCGTTACTAGAGCATAGAGCATGAAAAACGAGCTACAAGTCTCCAGCTACAAACAGACAAGCTTAACACTACAGAAATCATCAGACGAATCTGTTATATAACTCAAAACACTCCGTTGCGATTACCTCGTAGTAAATAATCATAGTTAATGCAGAGACTTCCGCGACAATGGTCTGGGCATCTCATACCTTAGCAATCGCGTAATGGCCTCCCCCAGGGGCCGGCTCGGAAGCAGCGTCATTGTTCCGATGACTGAGGGGTCCGGGGGGTGAACGGGGTGCAGGGGGTCGTTACGGGGCGGATCCGCGTCGTTACGCGGAGACAAAGGCGATGTGCTCGGCCATTTCGCGGGAACTAACGAACGTCATGATTATTTTTCATATTTCATAATGATGAGAATCCTCTTTCATTACGAAGGCGTGGTAGTAATGATGGCAGCATGAATGGTTGCGCTTTCAGCTGAAAAACTTTAGGTATTTACATTGAAATACCTACGACGTCGCACGCGCGATAAATCACTCGATCTGAGACCTTTTAGTGTCTAAGCACATCATTCCAAAATTCCGTGGCGGAAGCACAACATGATTACGTCAGCAATATCGTACGCGTATGTATATAACGCGACGGAATGGTGTGTCATCGGTAATTTAAAATACATTGCAGGCAGAATCATGCCGAACTTCTGCCGCGGATCTTCGACATGGTGTGCTTAGACACTTAAAGCGCTTTCGCATTAACGGGAGTTAATGCCTTTTAATTGGATGGGAATCCAAATCCGATCAACACCCGTGAAAATGACAATCCGAAGTAGACTAAGAGCTATTTCAATGACAGCTTACGCACTAAATCTGGCCTTGGATACCTTACTCCACTACGCCATTCGTGAATCTCGGATTCAAATCAGATTCGGAGTGGACGTAGTGTGATAGCCCTTTAGCGTCTTAATTAAGATTCTTTCGAAACCATATTTTAAAGAACAGGAACTCTGAAAACTTTTTGTTCCGTCGGCGGGATTCAAACCCGTGACCCCCGGCTTGAGCTAGCAACAGACCACCAACTGAGCCACAGAGTCGTTTTAAAAAAACAGGAAGGGACTTTGGAAGTTTCTGTATATTAACAGCTAGCCTTTTTCTAAAAGCATACCTAAGTAAATTGCTGTTGCTAAATATACAGATACATAGATAGCAATTAAAAATATTCCCCATTCGGTGTAACGGCGGCTGGGAGCGAGCGTGTTGGCTGTTGGGCGACAAACACATTCGTTAGCAAATGCATCCGGTAATGAGCGTGCGGAGTGCGGAGATATAAAATGTGCGCGCTAATGCCTCATGTGCCCCTATGTACCCCCCATGTACCCCCTGCACCCCCTCGTGTTCCACCACAAAAGACTCAGTAATGAATATGATGATTTCACCTGAAAAATATTCCCAGAATCATTACGAGATGATTTTAAGAATAGTTCTCGTATTATGAACCCCTATGTACTACAAATGTACCCCCACGTACCCTCCATGCACAAAGGAACCCTGTAATGAATTATATGATGATGTTATGTACTGACGATGACTCGAGGCAAACTTTTCGCTCGCTAATGCACCACCACAAAGGCCCCTTCATAAGAAATACGATGATCTTATACATAATATATAATGTGATGATTCAGGCTCCTACTGTAATGAGTCTCGGAAGTGGAACTGAGTTTAAATTACAGCAAAATAAAGCATTTTCATTATGCGCTGTATAGTATTGTCTACGTGTAAGATGTTATTACTTTTGTTTGTTTACGGGTATAGTTTTCCGATATACCACTGATGTTTTTCCAAGACAAAAATGTATCTATACCTACACATCAAAAGCGATGTAACTGCTCAAACAGTTTAGGTTTAGTTTTACTTTTAAGTTTCAAATTGTGCTAAATATACATTATTGTCAAATATTTACAGTAGATTTGGTTTTGGTACCTTGTAATTTATATATGAATATTATTTATAACTACTTGATTGTACCATCGAGGAAATTGATTCCTAGGCAGTTGACAGACCCACGTCGTGTGGTCGGCTTGTGTCAATTCAATGTTAGCTGCGATCGGTCGGATAGGTTTGACGCGCGACCAAATTACTTAGGTCCGCCATCTGCCTAGGAATCAACTTCTCTGATAGTACAAGATCCTATGTACGATATCTTTGAGGATACCTAATTCCACCTCAACTTTATGCATGAGTTCACAGTGAGTCGTCAGTTTAAATATCATCGAGGAAAGATTAAATCGTTCACCGATGATGCTGAAGCATTGCTCTGTAGTAATGATGCAAGTCACATTAACATCCTATTTTACATAAATCCAATTTTCGTGATTCAGGATATTATATGTAATAAAATTTTAATAGGAAGTGTGTAAGAAATAATCAGGACGAGCGAAGCGAGCCTTAGTATATCCCAGAACCTGAGCACTTTTGTGGTACACTTTACGGAAAAACTATGACGCCTATTGATTTGTGCTTTAACATAGTAATTTTTATTTATGTGTAGATGTGTTATCATCGGTTCAGTCAGGATTTGGTTACTATTAAAATATAAAAAAAAACTGCCTCAAAGATTATTATCACGCTGAAAAACGACGCGAGTCCTCACAAAATAAACAATAAACAACACAGTTTAGTGTAAAAAAGGCTGGGGTCTTCAAATTAAATACTGAATGCACTGAAATTACTTTACTGTACGATGTACGACAAGTTAGGTAGGCGACGGGCAGGCGAAGTCAGTGTGGTAAGTTTATCATAAAACATCAATAAAACTAAAAAGCAAAGATAAAATTTGCATATAAAACTAGAAGTTACCTCGCTCCAACACCCTCTACCCCGGCAACTCGTTATCTATTTACCAACTTTTGACATAACACACAGATTTTCCTTTATATTTTATTCATGAACTCGCTCGGGGGGAGCCTCTGTATTGCATCACAAAGCGAAGAAAATTGTCGACGATAACCAAATGCATAAATTGCTAACTCTAATAGAGCATTGTGGGCGATTTTTCCTTTGAACGAGTTTAAAATGAAATTGGATGAAGAAATGGCGCGTACAAGGAGGAAGCGAGGGGGAGGGAACCCCTCGTGTTTACTGGTAGGTATCTCCGCTGACGGGATTACAACTTATGTACTTGAGCATTTAAAAAAATATTCCTTTTTTAGTTTTTAAATAATGACATGTGAGTTCGGCAATGTGATCCAAAATGTTGTGCTTGGGAGATTTTGTTTTGCATTAATCGTTTTTACTCCTATCATGTTAAAATACAATTTGGATGTCAGTGATTTTAAAGAAATTATGGCGAAGATAAGACGCGAACACTGCTACGAAAGCTACGGGTTACGCGCTACGCGCACTACGAAAGAGAATATTATATAATACTAGCTGTCCCAGCAAACGTTGTTTTGCCATAAAAAGTATTTTGCCCATATTATTTTATTGAAGTGACTAAATAAGTATGTCACCATGGCAACGTCCATCGCTATTCGGTAGCATGTCTCGAGTTGTAATAATTTACTATTATTTATTCAACAAATGCACTTATCAATATAAAAAGTACCCAGTAGCCTATTCTCAGATTCACTGAATATGCAAATAAAATTTGGTTAAAATCAGTAAAGCCGTTTCGGAGGAGTACGCTATCTAACACTGTGACACGAAAATTTTATATATTAGATTTTGGAACGTAAACAATAATAATAGATTAAAGTTTATAGTCTAATGTTAGTGGTAGGCACCAGTAGCAATGAATCTCTCGTTCTGAAAGTATTTGATTCAAATCATTGTTTTATTTATTTGTTAATTTATGTATGATTCAATCAATACCTAACCTTGATGTGTTTATAAAAAAATTATGATCATGAATATTATGTTGCCTGTTAAATTACAGCTTGTAAACTATGAATAGTCCAATATAAAAAAATCCAAGTGTTTTATCAGACAACAGATAGCAGAGAGCACAAAATATAAGGTTCTAAAAAATATATTTAGGCTTTTCAATTTTAACAAACCTCCAAAAAGGGAGAGGTTCCTTAATTCGACAACATATATTATTATGTTTCTTTTTAACATACTAATGATTTTTTCTTAAATAAAAATAATATTTATTTTAGCCATAATTTATTGCATTTTCACCATAGCTCATTTATATCACATGAAATAAATATGCGTCCTCGTATTACAAACTTAGCAAAACTATCAAAGTAAACTCCTATACAGACACGAACCTCTACAATCACTACTAGCAACCCCTAAACGTTTTCCTAAGCCGATCAAATCGTGTTAGAGCACATTAGGAGTAGTTTCCCCTCCACCATCGCACGGCTTAGCGAAGTAATCTTTGGGCACTGAGGGCCCCAGTGCACGCGAAAATAGACTTAAACCTCTCACGATAAAATATAATCGACGGATAAATTAGGACCAGCAGGGCTGAACACACACGGTTAGTAACAATGATTTTAACTTTTCTTTAAAGCATGTAAAATATTCACTTCGGATAACAGCTGATGTGACACCTTGCATAACGCTTTAATAGACCATGTATAATTACAACAATCACAAGGAACCCCTGTTCCTTGTGATTGTTGTAAGGATGACATATTCTAGTAATGACTCTTCTTGGCCCCTGCCAAGAAGAGTCATTACTAGAATATGTCATCCTTACAACAATCACAAGAATATGTCATCCTTTGTAACAAAGAAAAACTATTATTCGACATTGAATGTCATAGTCTGAGTAACCAGTGCCATTTTCCTCGAAACCTGATCTCATGCACCGAAAATTATGATTTTGGTCTTATTCGTTCGGAATACCATCTAGAACATTCTATCAAAATTCCAAGAGGGGCTGAAAAAAATTGCAAAAGTTATAAACAATAAAGTAAATAAAAAAAGAAGGGTTTGGTTTTTTTTAATATTTCACAAACTATTTGAGATAGTCAAAATTTGAAAATAGATCCTTATAGAGCAGGAAATTTCCTAAAACAAATCCTAACTTTTGGAACTTTACCAACAATCCTTATAACTTTAATTGAGCGGCGAAAGTAACGGTAAAAACGCATAGTTTGCATTTCGCGTGATTTGCCGCAATCTGCCACGTGAACTAAAAACATATTTTAACTGATTAAATATTGATATTAAGAAATAAAAAAAATTTGGTACTAAGTAGACATATCAATAAACAAGAAACCGTCAGCAAAAATAAATTATCACCATTTGTTTAATTGTTATGCTTTTCTTAATTTGTTAATAGTCACTATTTTAATGTTAACATAAAAACGCAGATTTTTTTCAAAACAAGAAATCTAGATTTTTTTTTATTCTTTTGAGCTAATCTTCAAAGGGCTTAGAAGAGATCCTCGTTGGAAAAATTGAAAAATTTTGATTTTTTACTTTTTAGGAACAATCAAAGGCATTCAAGAATTTTTCATGTAAATAAAGTAATTTTTGTTTCATTAATAAAAAATATTATTTCAATTTTATTAGTTATAAATAAAAATATAAATATATAATCTGGCTTCTAACAATAACAAAACAGAATAGAAACAATTATTGGACATATAAATACCGTAATGGCTTTATTTACATGAATAATTTTTGAATGCCTTTGAATGTTAATAAAAAAGCGAAAACTCAAAATTCTTGAATTTTTTCGACGGTGATCTCTTCTAAGCCCTTTTTAAATTAGCTCAAAAGAATTTAAAACAACCTAAATTTTTGTTTTGAAAAAAAAAATTGCGTTTTTATGTTAACATTAAAATGGTGACTATTAACAAATTAGGCAAAGCATAACAATTATTAAACAAATGGTGATACTTAATTTATTTTTGTTGACGGATTCTTGTTTATTGTTATGTCTACTTAGTACCAAATTTTTTTATTCCTTAATATTAATATTTAATCAGTTAAAATATGTTTTTAGTTCACGTGGCAGATTGCGGCAAATCACGCGAAATGCGAACCATGCGTTTTTACCGTTACTTTCGCCGCTCAATTAAAGTTATAGGGATTGTTGATAAAGTTCCAAAAGTTAGGATTTATTTAGGAAATTTCCTGCTCTTTAAGAATCTATTTTCAAATTTTGACTATCTCAAATGGTTTATGAAATATTAAAAAAAAACCATACCCTTTTTTTTTCTTTACTTTATTGTTTATAACTTTTGCATTTTTTTTCAGCCCCTCTTAGAATTTTGATAGAATGTTCTCGATGCTATTCCGAATCAAATGAGACCAAAATCATAAATTTTGGTGCATGAGATCAGGTTTCGAGGAAAATGGCACTTGTTACTCATACTAGTCACCCACCGATCGGAAAAAGTCACCAAACTGGTTTCTACAGCTACAATTCTAGTAAATATTACTATAAACATGACTAATGTCTAATATTAAACCGCAATATAACTAAAGACGTGAGTGGATGAAGTATGTATATTAAACTACATAAATAGAGGCTTTAGGACCGGAAAACGATTTGAAATAAAATAAAAAAAGTGTGTCAGCTCCGACGCACGACTGGAGTTTACTCCTTAAGTACGAGTATATCTAACCATACGCAAAAAGAGTTTATTCAACTGAAAAAAGATTAATATCATATGAAATCAGATAATCCGGCAATATTATCTACACCCCTTTCTGCAATAGTTATTTCAAAATCCTTTTATTTCAAAATACTTTTAGTTCACTTTAGCCAGTATAATGATAAAAATTATAACTTCACAATAACAATATGAATTATTGATATTTATAACAAAAATAGCAATATAAATACATCGACACTGATAGAAACAAACAAGCCCAATAACATATTATAGTATATAGGTATAGTCGCCTATACAGCATACCATATGTACGTCTTAATCATAAAGTTATAAAATGCTATAAAATGTTAGTAATCAGTAATCACTAATAAACTTCATCGTCTTCAATTTTTTTAAAGCTAATAAGTAATTTGGATGCATATTTAAAAATCAATTAAATATTGCTTAAAGCGTTAATTTGGCTAAACAAAATTTGATACCCTTCAAACCCTAATATTAACAAAATATTAGGGTTTGAAGGGTATCAAATTTTGTTTAGCCAAATTAACGCTTTAAGCAATATTTCCTTGATTTTTAAATATTAACAAAATATTAGGGTTTGAACGGTATCAAATTTTGTTTAGCCAAATTAAGCGTTAATTTAAATTAAGCAATATTTCCTTGATTTTTAAATATGCATCAAAATTACTTATTAGCTTTAAAAAAATTGAAGACGATGAAGTTGAATTAACAAACGTAATTTTTTCCTACGCCTATGTAATGATATTTAGGGATTTCATGTATTATTTTTTCCTTTGTATTTTTATTGTATTTTTGTATTTATTTTCTTTGTACGTACCGTATTCACTATTCATGGGAGAGTACCTATAAAGCTATGTTGTAGACTGTAGAGTGTGTAGTGTAGACAGCCCTGTCCCTGCCACTTAGGGCATTAGGGCTCGTTGTCGGCGGTAACGGGATAACGCCGCCATTTTGCACGAGCCCCCGAATTGCCCAATCACGGGGGACCGCCAAATTACATCCTCGCTCGCATTAAATCTATTATGGCGTTATTACAGTCATTATTATTTTACTTGATTATATTTATTGTATTGTTACAGTGTACTATTTAGGGCGTCCTCCTGCGTATATTATTGTGAACAATACCTTTTTTTTTAATAATTATTGGAATTACAAAAGTAAACATTGCGCTTGCAGCTTGTCTTAATGTGTAAAATACCAGCTAAATACAAATTCAAATTCTTTATTAACCATACAATAATACACAATAGCATAAAAGCTAGGTAGCGTACATCACGTCGTCTAATCCCATGCTAAGTAAAAACTTGTGTTATGGCAATCAGACAACGGATGCACGCCGAACAATTTTATCCTAATATATATTAGGTATTTTCACATTCACACTCACAATCACACTACACTTTATCACGTAATGTTTCTTTCGGCGACGTGACGCGCGCTTCGTTCGGGAGCCTTCCCCGGAACCTTCGGTAAACTACACCGGCATGCCAGAACTCCTCCACCTCGAAGATGGATAAAACTTGAGTCGGCACTCTCACCACAAAGGAACTGAAATTCACTTTGTGGCGAGAGTGCAGACGCTCCACCCTCATTTATCAAAGATTATTATTATTGTAATGGCTAATGAATAAAACATAATTAATTAAGTTCGATCTGAAACACAATACGGCAGCTCACTTTGGCTTCTCTCATCATATTTTAATTCTTATATCCTGTTCCACATTACTAGAAACACAAAATAAATAAAAATATATCTATAATAGCTGACGCGACGAACATTGTGACCCTTAAATCACTTTGTCTGTTTAAAAAACCGCATTTAAACACGCTACATGGTTTTAAATATCTAAGAAAATTAAATAAAGCAACAGTGAACAGCATTTTGTTTTTTACCTACTATGTAGTGATGTTAGTACATAGTCTGTCTTTTCATACATCCACAACTGAAGTTATTCATTAAAAGTCGTATAATACAGCACACGGGATAAGATATTAAATAATGTGAGCGTGAGTGTTTAGACATAACAGCGCGCACATACATACGGTGCTGAGACAAAAAGAGCGGCCCAGCCTCCCCAATCCCCATGTAGCCGCGAGTACCGACAGCACAAAAATACGGATTTTTATAAACACTTCTGCTACCTTTTAAACGTTTTCTGATTCTATTTTTAGTGAAAAATAATTATTATTTTGATAATAATAGTGTTGTCTGCTACATGAATCCTTCGATCGCATATTCTTGAAAATCTATTGTTCTCGCGGCCACATGTGGCCGCTTGGGAGTTGAAGCGTTAATAGGAACAACTAGATAAAAACAAAGAAATATTTATTGCTTCAAAGCTTAGTAGTTCTAAATTTGAGATGCTACATTAATTTTTGTCTAATTTTTTTTTGTAAGAAACTTGCTTGCAGATTCTTCGAACCTATATAAACTATAAATTAATAAGTAAGTTTCTAATAAAATATGACTCATAATATAAATTCTCTTCACAAGTTCACATATAAATCAATGTCACTCCCACTTACACATCTATTTGGTTCAGTATATATCTCTTATATACTCGCGTTATATACGTTCGTTAGCATATCTCGCGGTGTCCGCCCTCCTCATTATCTCCGGGGCCGCTAAGTAGGCCGTATCATAGCTCCCTCCCCTCCCCTCCCACTCCCACTACCCACTACCTACCGCCTTCGCATTCAGCATATTATAATATAGTTTCTGTAAATATGGAGCCTCCATATTTAATTCTATGAAGATGATTACTATATCGCACAATATGAAGTAGGACGCGTGTGTACATATTTTATGTTTGGAAGTATGAAATATAATATTATGTATGAAGATTAGAATAATTCTTTACATTCTGAGAACTTTCGTTTATATGACGTCATCATCGGCGGCCAATTGACCTCTGCAGTATGTTTTAATTCCTTTCAATCTTATTTATAATGGCTGGTTCATCAAATGTAAGCTTTCATTATGTGAAAACTGATACGAGAAGCTTATCAAAAGTTCGAAACGTAATGTTGGTCGAATTTATTGCTAATTTAAGGCCATTGAAGTTCAAACTAAGGCTAAACATATTTGTTCAAAAATATAAGTAACTAATGGGTATTTTTTTCGTTTATATACAGAAAAACGATCACTGACCTTATTCCTCGAAATGTTTTTGTAATGAGCAAAATTTAAAAAAAATGGACAATCCCCATTCTTAGATGTAAACGATAATATTTATTATTGAAATAGATAATATTATGTTATCGAACAAAGAGCATGGTCAAATGAACAGGCCCCTTGAGGGTTGTTTGGAGGAGATTTTAATATTTGAGATATAATGATGAATTATTGCAGATGTAAACCGGTGTTTATTTCAATTTAAACAGTCATCAATAATAATTGTTAATATTATACTCGTATATTTTTTTTTAATTTTTAATTGTAAGTAAAGTGGTAGCAAGAAACAAGAATGTTTGTTTAACTATAATAGCTTTTTCCATATTACATTTACTTTTATATTATGTTTTTAAATACTCTCTTCAGCAAGCTTACAAAAGAGAAAACTCTAAACTTCAAAAACATTAAAATATAATTTAAAAATCACAAATTCATTGCTAAAAATACAAACTAAAATAAAATATACAAATATACAAATATATACAAACTTAGAATATAAAATTATAAAAAGAAAAACTTTCCCAGGTCGTCCCCATCTGGCAGAGAGCAAGCTGACAGCATTGCCACGTTGAATTGCAATTGCTATTCGCTGTGCTAGGTAGCTCCCGGCTCTGGGGTCTCGGGTGGCTTCAATAAGCCTCTTAGATATTTCGCTAAAAAGCTTATGTGCCCCCGGACCCCATGCGCCTAGGGTTTCTACCCCAAACGGTTCAAATATGAGATCTCCGCCGAGGTTCTCATATTTGCGCCGCTTGAGGTTCTCTGCTTGGTTGGCGGCAGCGCCCGCACAGCTCGAGGTGCCCTGAACATGAGACGGGGCGAATGTGTCGACACTAGTGGCGTCCCACACAAGGGCCCGTCCCACAGTCCAGGGAACCAGGGTCATTCCATCGGGTCTCTTGCCATCGTCGCGAACCAAACCGGAGGGCTCCAGTATCGCTGGCACGCCGGCAGTGACAAGAGCCCGACGAATGAGGTCGTTTAGGCTGTGATGTCGAGAGAAGCGTCCAGCGCTTCGCGAGCAGCACAACCCGTGATGACCGTAGCTATCTACGTGCGTGCCGCAAACACATTGATGGGGGACGACGTGGGAAGCACCAAGACGCAGAGCAGTGGCTAGGCGGAAAGTATTTCGGTCCAGCAATGTTCCTGTGTTTTTGGATGGTAGTGCCTGCAGCCAAGCTCCCGACTCCCACCTCTCCACCTCACCTCTATTTAAAAATGTATTAACAATTAAATTATGGTCTTTTGACTTTTACCTATCAAGCCCCATAAGAGCACCGGTGATCGCGACAACAATAGAATAATACAATAGCATTTCCAAGAATCCGCGATCGAAGGATCAATATAGCATAAAAAATCCGGTTTTATTTGCTTATTCGAAAAAATATGACCATAGAAAAGTTGTATGTCAACAAAACTTTATTTAGATTTATAAAACTGAAAAAATAAAACTTTTTAATCGTATAGAATGATTTAAAAACACCTTTCTTTTACGCATTTCATTTCTACAAAATAAAGCTATAAAAATTACAAAGAAACAAAACTACTGGCGTCAAAAACTTTATCATCAAAAATTAAAAATGTATACTTTATACTAAAAGTTTCCCTGCTAAATTTTCTATTCCGTGTGAAAATCCTCTTAAATATTTTAAACAACTAGCTGTCCCGGCAAACGTTGCTTTGCCATAATATATTATGTATTTGCCATATTATTTTATTGAAGTGACTAAATATGTATGTTACCATGGCAACGTCGATCGCTATCCCGTCGCACAAACAATGGTCGCCGTCAGTCTCAGGTTGTAAAATAATTTGCAATAAAATAAAATTGCGACTATAATTAAAGATCTAAGCTATCCTAACTCTCTATCACATTTAAAAAAAAACAACATCAAAATCGGTTAAGTAGTTTAGGAATCCATCGCGGACAAACATCGTGACAGGAGATTTATATATATTAGATTAGATTAGATATCACACACAACATATTCATAACTAAAACTAATAAACTTCTGGTTTTAGGGTTCCGTACCCAAAGGGTAAAAACGGGATCCTATTACTGAGACTTCGTTGTCTGTCCGTCTGTCTGTCCGTCTGTCTGTCTCCAAGCTGTATCTCAAGAACCGCTATAGCTAGACTTCTGAAATTTTCACAGATTGTGTATATCTGTAGCCGCTATAACAACAAATACTGAAATCAAAATAAAATTAATATTTAAGGGTTTAACTTCCATACAAAAAACGTGATTTTTTCGGCCTTTTTCGCTCTAATGTCAATAATGGCAAGAGGTAACTTGAATTTTTCACACATTCTTTTGTAATATGTTTGCTTTAAATAAATAAAATAAAAATAATTTATTCTCAGACCAGTGATCCATAGTGTTAGTAACAATTAGGCTTAAGAACTATGTTAGTACATTTAATTTACAATTTAAAAATTAATAATAAATTATGCCTATGATTGACAGGTTCATTGAGACTTCATAACATGAAGTTCAATGAACCTGCCCACCAAGACTGAATCTACTCTTTTACTAATCATCCTCAGGACTCCGATCGAGCTCCCTCGCACTCTGTTTACTAGTGAGGCGACTTTTTTCCTCATAAGTGCATAAAAGTCGTCTTCACTGGCATCTGCGAACATACCCGATGCACTACAGTAGCGAGGTAGCCGGAACAAAGCCCTGAAGATGTTATTATACTGAATCCGTAGGGCATTGTAAGACTTCTGTGTATATTTGGCCCACAGACTGCTCGTAAAAAATGTCTGGCAATATGCTTTAAAAAGAGTGATCTTAACTTCAGCAGTGCATCGAGCAAATCTGTGCGCCAACATATTGCCACGGACTGCCAATGCCCTACGTTCCCTCTCCACATCCAATTCATCACATAGTTCTTCAGTGACTACATGACCCAAGTATTTAAACTGCGTGACACGGTCCAAAGTTGCTGAGTTTATGGTGAGTGGTTAGTGGGTGAGTATTGTGGAAGGCCCTTTATTTTGACCTTTAAATAACATAAACTCACTTTTCTTTGCATTATACTTTAGACCGTGTGTTTAATATGTTATAATCTATCTAATATATATAAATCTCCTGTCACGATGTTTGTCCGCGATGGATTCCTAAACTACTTAACCGATTTTAATATTTGTTTTTTTTTTTTAAATGTGTCCTTTTTTCCAACTTGAGAGATAGGATAGTTAATGGAATCAGGCGTTACTTTGCGGAAATCCATAGCTTAAAATTTAGTTTGTTATTATTTTTAGCAATATTCCGCGAAATAAACTTCCACCTTTAAGTAAATGAGTGAGTGCACGCATAGGCATGCGTACAGCACCTCCCTCCTCCCACACTGCCTATGCGTACACTCGCATGCAAGAACTTGCAAACACCACCACCACACAAGCAATAATGTTGGCAAATCCGTGCAAGGCCCCTCACCACCATGCAGGTTGAAAACCTCGACGCGCGTTTCGCTCTAACACCGGAGCATCCTCAGGATGTGGACTCTACGTTTTCAACCTGCATGGTGGTGGTACTGCACAATAAGTATATTGTGCAGTAACCGTACATTTTTCCGGGACAAAATGTATCCTATGTCCTATTCCTGGTTCTAAGCTACCTCTCCTCCAAATTTCAGCCAAATCGGTTTATCCGTTCTTGACATAAAAGTTTTATATTGTGCGGAAACCGTATATTTTTCGGGACCAAAAGTATCCCTTGTCCTTTCCCGAGACTCAAAGTATCTCCATACCAAAATTCATCAAAATCGATTGAATAGTTTACGTGCAAATCATAAAAGTATATTGTGCAGTAACCGTACATTTTTCCAGGACAAAATGTATCCTATGTCCTATTCCTGGTTCTAAGCTACCTCTCCACCAATTTTCAGCCAAATCGGTTCATCCGTTCTTAAGTGGCGTAACTAACACAACTTTCTTTTATATATTTTACTTACTTATTTTATAACTTTTTTCCTTATCCAATTTTATCAAAACAGGCTTAGTACTTTCGGAGGCTATTTGATGCAAACAGTAAACTATCTCGTAGTTAATATAAGTATCTACGTCATTCAATAACGTCTGCTTTTTCTTTAACATTATGATTGGTGAAAATATATCTAGATTTTAGTCGTATGTAATTTCACAGACATTAAAATATGTTATGAGAAATAAACGTTTAAAATTGTAACATGTAAATGAAAAAGTGCATCAAAACGAATCTGTTTTCTCTTCAAGATTTTTTGGAAAATAGTTGTAACTATAAAGAAAAGTCCTTTTCGTAGGAAATGAAAAATTGTAGATTATAGGCGAGCTTTTCCACTACAAGTTTAATTAAATTTAAAAATAAATAAAATTAATATCCAAAGGAAAAATAATGCTTATCTTGAATTAGTAATTACTATAATAAATATTGTCGTTCCTTTAAGTAATAAGAAATCAATAACTAAAAGTTCTTAAGTATGGACTGACATAGTACCAGAAACACCATTTTCATACTTCTTGCATCCATGGATTCACGTGGATTTCTCATAGCATTTATTAATTTTCTTACATAGGAAGAAGTTATAGAGATGATTTCTAAAATTCAATTTTTCGTCGAGGACTACGCCCAAGTATTTTAGGGAGTTGGGGATCTTGTCAAATTTTGGTTACATTTACATAGTGATTCATACATCTACATAATAATAATATTATGGAGGCACTTCGCATGGCTATTTGTATTTGCGTATTTGATGTATTCGTCAAACAATCACCATGTGTACAGACGGTATGTTTTTTTTATATATATCTATGGACGCTTCACACCACGTCAATCTGGTGACGTGCTAAGTACCTGAAGGACTTGTGTTACGGGTACCAGACAACGGAAATATATTAAATACTTTTAAACTATACATATATTTAAGATTTTTATTGTTTTATTTTTTTAATCTTGCGAAGAGATTAAAAAGTAAGTAAGAACTACGTATTTACCTCAGTAAAATATGTAATAAAGTAATAAGAAATGATCATGTAAATGAAGTTATCTGTGAGTCCAGTCTTTTAGTAATGAGCGTCCGTGGCCTAGTGGGTAGACCTTAGGTTCACACTCATTGAGGGTGCAGACTGCAGGTTCGATCCCGGGTGGAGGCGTGCACCAATGAGACATTTTCTGATCTCAAGTTCATAATACGGACGCTCGTACGGTGAAGGAAAACATCGCACATGGTTGGTCCCAGACGTATTGACTAGTCCTTTCCTCTGGACTAGGCCGACTATGTTGCGAAAATGTCGTATGTGCTTGGGCAACCATACGGACATTTAAAATCTTGTCCCAGGCACTACAGTATTTGAGGAGTGGTTACTTCGATCTGAAAAATAGTACATTAATCATCATCCACACCACAACGGATGCAAAGGCCTAGTTTTTTTTTAGTATTTTAGTATGAACTTAAATGTTTAATGCTACAAATAATAATAATACCATGATTTTGTGTTTCTCGGTTAGTTATTCATTTTTATAGATTTATTAACACATGAAGTTCATGGTAAAGAATGGGAGACATAGCATGATGCAGCGACGCATGCAAAATAGACTTACTAGAACTTTAAAAATCAGAAGTTTCGAGACTTCATTTTTATATAAACGACCATACTTCTTTTATATAATAATTTAATAAATAATAATATGAATACTACGTTCTTTCTTTTAGCAAATATTTAACGCGAATTCACCCCATCGTATTGTAAGTTAGAGTGAAATCTTAAAAAAATCTTAGGGCCAACCCACACGTACCACAACCACACGACAACCGCAACCTTTTTATTTAATGTTGTAATTTAGTTATTTTTAATTTAGTTTAATTATATTAACAATTTTTACTGTGTTAACATTTTTTAACATTTAACATTTTTTATTATTTTTGTAGCCGATTTAATAGCAAGATGTAATAGCCTTTAATTAAAAGTGCAATAACTATGGTCAATATTTAATCATAGTTAATATAATGTATGTATAATTGTTACTTTTTTTGGCTGTTCATAGCAAATAAATAAATATTGTAAATGAACTGGACCATTCATACGAACCACATTTTGCAGTCGTTGTCGACCACTTGTCAGATAACTTGTCAGAAGCAACCACGGCCGACCACATCGCAACCACATCGCAACCACAACGTTGCTTCGATGCAACGACAGTGAGTGTGCGCACACCGCCCGCGCTCTTCCCCCCCTCAGTTTCATTGACTTTCGTACGTAACCACATCGCATCCACATCGCATCCACTGGCGACAACGCAACCACGTCGGCATTTTGTCGGTACCACAACGCAACTACAAAAAGCTGCAGCGACACCATTCATACGTAACCACTGCTCGACGACATTTTGTCGTTGCGATGTCGTGTGATATTGCTACACTGTGGTCGTGTGGTTGTGGTACGTGTGGCCCTTAGAAGTTTTTGTTATGTTATTTTAACCATTGAGGAAATGTGGATTGTCGATGATAATTTTATATCTATATAATATAATTAAATTTGTATAACCTACCTAAGGTTATACTATGTACAGACCGAGTATCTATTAATTCTGGAAAATCGTTAAACACAATAAATACACACAGTACACACGTATTTATCCTGTCTATTCAAACTTTCTTCGTAGTTCATAAAATATAATCGTTTCTTGTTTCGCCTATTGTATACCTATATCATTGTGAAGCTTTTTAATCTAGTTGTCGGATCATTATCGCGAACACTTTTAATTATTTCAGCATTACAGCCATTACAGGTGATGGGGTGCTGAGAGCGCCGCATTTGTACAATGTCGTTAGCGAATGACGACATCTACAAGTTAAATGCGTCGGCGACAATAACACTATGTACGCTGACGTACATAAGTAATATTAACTATAGCTCAACCCTGAAAGCCGCTTTTGCCACCCCTGCAGCTGTCTCTGTCGCACCCGCGGAGATCGGTATACGTCCATCTCGCTTGTGCGTATTGCAAAAAATCATTTAAGCGTGTGGGATATTATGTCATAATATTATGATTAGCTTAAATAATTACGAGCGGGGAGTGGAGTAATGATTCTGGGTTTATCGTAGGACCACAGACATAGATCAAGATAGATACCGCATGTGTATGTACTTCGCGTGCCATATCGCGTTCCCAAACGATGAGCAATGCTCGTCTTTCGAAAGTATTTTCTTTAGTCTGCTATCGGAATTGGACGTCGTGCCGTCGAAAAGTGCCGTATTGAGCTGTAGAAATTTAAATAGAAATGTTGGCCTTGATTTGGATACGTTTTTTATCATCGGTACGTCACAGTAGGTAGTAAAAAAGTGGCACGTTAGTTTTCATACAAATGGAGCGACATGCGGTATCTATCTTGATATATGTCTGTGCGTAGGACAATGTGAGTGAGCGGTAGGACGAAGAGCTTGAAGGCCACAAACAACTCAAGGATCTCGCGGGACAGTCGGTGCATGTGTTCAATATACCAATAATGAACAGGAGCAACAATTATCTTCTAATAACGACCCATCTAGTATGAGTAATGACTAGCTGTGAGTGTCGGCCACGCTCTTTCCTCGCTCAAAAAAGATATACATTGCCAAAATATATCGAACATTGTTCCGTTCCCTTCCAAGTTCCACTTTAAACGAGTTATCTTATAGTTTTACCCGACCTGTACTATGACGTAGGACGTATATAGTAGGACAAGGGCGTTGCGTTTAGGGTGTGGTGTGGGTAACACTATCGGATAGTAATTACGTCGCATAATGGAGTGCGGCTTTAATCATTGGGGAAATGTCCTTCGCTCGGCTTCAGCAATTATTTCTGATGCACTTCGCGTGTTGTGGCGTATTTGGCGCTTGTGGGGTGTTGCGGCGTGTAGCCGGCGTCAAAGGTGTCGACTGTTTAATCAGGTTGTGTGGCCGACTCATTTACATCCACAAGGGCGCGTAATGACTGAAGCCCCGGCTTGATAACGTTTTAACATCACAAAAACTACACTGCGCAACCTAAATGAGTAGGAGAATTAAGCCGTAGTGAGAAACATGTATTATTGTCAACTGTTTAACTTAGTTTTATTTAAATGTTATTTTACAGCCTGCAAGAAGATACAAACAAGTCACTTGTAGTAAGTAAATTAATACCTGATTTCTGATAAAAATCTATGATTATTTAATTTACCATAACAAAGATACTGCAAGAGTACTTACCGGACATCGGATTGGGTTCCAGAGATACTCGCTAAATTGCTATCACCTATAACAGTGTTTTTCAACATTTTTTTATGATAAGGTCCCCCTGGTATAAAAAAAATTCGACCCACCCTCCCTTTGCACGAATGTATAATATATATTTATGAATATTATATAATATCTTTTTCTTAAAATTTTCTCACTTATTGTAACAACATTTTTATTCCTAAATGTTTTTTAATTAAATAGTTTTATTGACCTCTGTTGGAGGGTGTGTGTGACCTCCTTCACACACACCCTCCCAGAGATTGGAAAACACTACAAACACTACAAGGCAGATATATAAGATAGAGGACAACCTCGGATACGTAAGGAACTACCAAATGCACAGAGCTTTATTATATTTCGTTGGTACCTAGCGACGACTGGTTGCGATTTGCGACTTTATAGTTTATAGTTAGTATGTTCTGTAACATAAATCGCCTCCCAATTTATACCCTGTTGAATGAATTGACCATTATTCGTATGTCTTGTCATAAACTTTACAAATGCAAATTTTTATTTTACACACATAACAATAAACATTATAGTACCTACCTACTGTAAAACAGCCCATTCACTATCCTGCATTGCAGTCCGCCGTGCAGGCCTGCAACACCATTCACTATCCTGCATAAGCCGCCGTGCAGTCTGCCGGCTTATGCAGGATAGTGAATGGACCCTTTTAGGCAGGCAGTATACATCACGTGATCTCCACATCACACTCAACAATTTGATCACTCAGCAGTCAGCAGTCACTTGACACTTTTTAATACAGTCACAAACACACTTTGTTCCACAATACTGTTACGAGTAGTGTAGAACAGTTACCTACAAAATATGTAACTGTATATAGATTTTAAGTTCTCATATAAGTGACTGTGAGCCTTCTTAGAATAAATTCTGTTAAAAATTATATTATATATAACCTAAACCTTACTTCTAAAATCTGTGCCTAAACCTAAACCTTTATTATACTATTCGTAGCCTTTATGTCAATTTAAAATCTCAACAGTTTTTGCAGAGATAAATAGAGCACAAGAAACTGCAATACAATAACTATCTCGTTAGCTTTGTCCACATTGTGCCTTTTTCTGTTCATCAAAGGCATGCATTATAGCGCTGTCAACACCGAACGCGATGCATGCCATTAACGCGCGTTGAAAACGTAGCGCGCGCTATGACACTTTTCTTTCAACGCGGGTGGATTTTGACGCGCATCACGGGCATGCCACACCTTCGCTGTTGACTGAGCTATAACGCATGCCCTTGTTGAATAAAAAAGGCACAATGTGGACAGAGCTAATCGACAATCGACAAATAATGACATCAAGTGGATGATGTGTAGATGATCTGTGGATAACATGTAAATGATGTGTGGTTGATGTTTGACGATCAAATACCTATATTGACGATTTTTAACACAGTTACATAGAGACAGAACTTCCGGAAACGAACGAAAATGTTCCATTGTCGTGCCAGTACACGGCTCAGTCACCCGTGGTCGGTTTAGAGCTAAGCTCTTGACTCGTAGATTATGGACAGATTTAATTCGGGAATCTAATCTACCACTAAATCCTCTGCGGGCAAAGGAACGACAAATGAAATAGTTTTTTCCGAGTTTGACGATCTCATTGACTAAGGAATCTCGTTTTCCGCTGCCACACACTTCAGCTTTTACAAACAATTTATTAATCCTTCGATCGCGGATTCTTGGAAATCTATTGTTCTCGCGGCCACATGCGGCCGCTATGGGTGTTGAAGCGTTAATGATTAGAAACTAAAACTCTTAATAAACTTTATGTTTTATAAATTACTATGCTGAATAATAAATACTATAATTTGCATCTAATAAGTTATAGCGTTTTAAAAATGTCTGACCTTTTTATAATTTACCTACAGGTACTTATTCATTATATTTTACATCTGTAAATTATATCCGAAAATTTATTAAAATTCTCCCAACACGAGAATAACTAGCTGTGATTTGGGTTTGCCAAACGAAGAGTGAGAAGCGAGCCGTGATATGGTAATGAGGGGGGCGCCCCCACCCCCCACCGCCCCGTAACCCCCTGTGACCGCCCCCATCAGCCCCCAAGGGCCTCAAAGGAATTACGGAAATATGATTTTTCGTGGAGTGAATGAGGAAATCACGATACAGGCAAAGTAGCGGGACCGGAGTTGTTTTGCATTTTTTGTATCTTTTGATCTGAAAATTTATTTTCATTTCATAATATTACACCATTGTATCAATTTCTTGGAAATAAAGGATATGAATATGAATCAGTTTATTTTACGCACATGCAACGTAATGAAAGCGAACCAATAGAGTGTTCTAAGTTCTAACAGGTATGGACTGGAGTCAAAACAAAGTTTTATGAAAGTGTTTTCATTGAGTTAATTTACTTCTGCTAAATCCTACTAATATTATAAAGGCGAAAGTTTGGATGTATGGATGTATGGATGTTTGTTACTCTTTCACGCAAAAACTACTGAACGGATTTTAATGAAACTTTACAATAATATAGCTTATACATCAGAATAACACATAGGCTACAATTTTAACCGACTTTCAAGATGGAGGAGGTGTTATGTTCGTTTTTTTTATATTTAACGATCACTCCGCCGTATGTGAACCGATTTTCAAAATTTTTCTTTTGTTGTATAGGGCATCATCCCAATTTAGTACCCCGTTCACAAAAGTGGTGACCTGATAAAGGGATCCATTAGTAATCGAGGGAACTCTTCAAAATTTATATGGAAACAATTGATGACTTCGGTTTCGTGAGAAGTATTCGAAGCATTAGTAAGCGAAGCAAGTAAGATTTTTCACCGAAGTATATCATGGTTCGGAAGGTGCTAAGGGAACTCCTGATTCTTTATAGATACAAGTTTGGGAGTTTCGATGTTGTTTTAAGAACGGAAAGCAGATGCTACTTTGCAAATTTCGCTCATCATCATCATCGTATTATTAAGTATAAAATTGCCCTTGCGGTATAATTTATTTTCGATATATCGCCTTAAGATATTGACCCGCTATATCCTTTTTATTGCAATCGCGACAGTGTTTTCGACAACCACACGAACAAAGTCGCGGGCACTGCTATAATTTATATGGCAAAACAATGTTTGCCGGGTCAGCTAGTTGAAAATAAAACCTTGCATTTATTATGTTTTTAAATATGTCTTTATGATATAACATTTTGTCTATCTGTACAAGTTAACAGAAACAAAAATTGATGCATGATAGGGATAAATTATTTATTAGGGGTGAAAATCTTAGTATTTTTTTCTGTTACATAGAGAGATATCTAAGTCGGTCTTTAGAGAAAGCTCGAATATTAGGTACTGATTAAAACTGGTCTTAACATTGCTACGACGAGAGCAGCTGACGGAGTCTCACTATACACAGCACTGTGTCCTCAGAGTCGGCCAGGCTGACTGTATGTACACGGTCCGCACGCATACATTCTTACGCTAGTCCGGCTATTTGACAGGCGTAAGAATGTGTGCGTGGCTGACTCTGAAGACACAGTCATACACAGTGCTGTGTATAATAAGACTGCGTACGCCTTTTTTTACGTCCATGCCTAAACATAAATGGTATTTTTCTAACCTAACACCTTTTCTCCTTTTCTAACCTAACCTGACCAGGAAAAAGTCAAAACTATTATTTGATAACTCGTAATATCAATCACCAACTCCCGGTACTACATTATTTCTAATCCATTTGTTTACAAAATAAAATATTAAAATATTAACCCATACCAATATCTAACCTTGTTTTAAGTTTTTTTTTAAGTAAACAGTTCCTTTATCTCGAACCTGGCGGCCACACCTAGATCTAAAACTGACAGTTATCTTAAACATAAACACCTACACTTACAGCATTTATGGCTTCGTTACTCTTACCGAGTAAAGTGGACACAGTGCTCTCAATCAATTTGATTGATCACTGTCTCGCCACTGTCTAACTCTAGCCAGTCTACTCGGCAGGTGTAATGAGGCCCTTACAATTTTATTTTACTGCGATATATTAAAACATAAGCCACCGTAGCACTCAGACCTCACTCAGTGTAACATCCGCTAAACGAGGCTTCACCGCGTTCACAGATAGAGGTGAGATTGACTCTCTCACAAAACCCAAGGTACGATAACTACGTACAGACTCTATCGGTCAATATCGATTTTCGTGCTTTTATTCAAATAAACTCTCCAACCACCATCCCTGATAAAAATACTGAAATAGTAACCTATAGTAGAGCAATACTGCGATCGAAATTCGAATAGAAGTGAAAGACTAATTTGAAACTTTTGCAATGATTTTTTTTTTGACAATAAAAAAGATGAAAGCTGCCTCGCGTCAAAGAAGTAATTAAAATAATAGGATACGAGTATGAACTTTTAAACACTACTTATTAGTTATTTCACTTATTACCTAATATTAAAATTATTATTTTTCAGATAAGTTTTAATGTTAAGTACATAGTACAGCTGTTTTAATGATGAATTAATTTCTTCAAATAAAAAAGGAAGTCGGTTAAAAAATAAAATGGCACAGCGGTCATTGGCCTCTCTAGTCTAGGAGCGATAAGTAAAATACTCGCACAATATTTATGTTACTTTTAACAAAACAATTACCTTTATGGCGCATTTTCACTGTTCGTAAGGCTCGCATGCGGGGTGCGGGAGATTTCTAAAACGCATGCCTCGACTAATCAAAATGCGCCATTAGTTGTCAAAGACTCCCCGTATGCTGTATACCGCACGAGTTAACGACTAATGAAAATGCGTCCTTAATAAAAACACAGACTATTTATAATAGACACAGAAGTAATAAATAAAAATAAAAATAAAAAATAAAATACGTTTATTTCAGGCATATAATAAACAGACACAGACATAAATACAGACACAGATTGATTTATCGGAAATCCTCTTGGTAACTCTTACAATGATAATAATCTCCATTTTTTTTGGGTTCAAACCTAATTTACTACATACTCAGTTATAATAACTTTCAGCTTTTATAAAATGACGAAATTGTCTGGCTGTCACTGGCTCTTGGGTTATTTATACCTACAGTTGATCGGGTGTAGTCAAAACCTTGTCATACATAATAGAACATTACATTTTTAGGATAAGTAAGTACCTATGAAATGGTGAAACACGCCCTTAGTAAGTAGGGCCTCTTACACCATTTCCTGATAAGTGACAAATCGGCTATCCAACAATTAACTTGACAGATCAAGTATGGAGAATCTGCCAAAAAAGTTGTGAATAGCCTATTCGGAACTTTATCAGAAAGTGGTGAAACGGCCGTGAGTTTTTAAATTACTCCTTGTTTGCGCTCTTTAATCCTTCGATCGGGGATTCTTGGAAATGCTGTTGTATTCTATTATTGTCGCGATCACCGGTGCTCGTATGGGGCTTGAAGGATTAATACAATATTGAGTCAACCTACATAAATACAAAAAAAAGACGGGTTGCACTCCGGGAGTGCCGGCAGAAGTGAAAACTTGATTATTAACAATTTTTTTATTGACCAGATTTCGGACATATCTAATCGTAAGTCTAGCGATGTAAACAAAATTCCCTTCAATCAAAACACAATGTTCATGCCACCAGTTCTACCTCATGACGTCATGCACGCTATTAAAAACCTAAAAAACAAAAAAAGCTGTGGCTATGATGAAATTAGTACGAAAGTAGTTAAATTTGTCTCACAAAGCATTTCTAAGCCTATTGCTCACATAATTAACCAATGCACTACCTCAGGTATCTTCCCTCAAAAACTTAAAACCTCTATTGTAAAACCTCTTTTTAAAAAACAAGATCGTACTGACATGGCCAATTATAGACCTATTGCTTTGATACCTGTCTTCTCAAAAGTAATAGAAAAAGTTTTATATGAAGCCATCTATATATTTTTAAATAAATTTAATATACTCTGCAAAGAACAAAAAGGGTTCAGGAAGAACAAAAACATTAATATGGCAATATTTGATTTTTTGTTGCAAGTGATGCCAAGTATAGATAATAAAAAGCCCATATGTGCAATTTATACCGACATGTCCAAAGCATTTGACTGCGTTAATTTTAAAACTTTGTTGGATAAACTAAATGCATATGGCATCAGAGGGAATATCCTTGACCTAATAAAATCTTATCTGCATGACCGTACTCAATACACCGTTATTACTAGAACATGCCCAAAAACTAAAAAAGAATTTGCATACGTTTCTTCAAAGAGAAAAATTATGTTCGGTGTTCCGCAAGGTAGTGTTCTCGGCCCGCTACTCTTTTTGCTCTACATAAATGACCTACCTATCCAAATTCCATTTCCATCCATATTATTTGCAGATGATAGTACACTAATTATAGAATGTTTAAAAAAAGCAACCTATGCAAAAGACATTAGTGACACACTACAAAAAATTATAAATTGGCTGTTTTCCAATAACTTAAAAATTAACATCAATAAAACTAAAATAATGCATTTTTATCAAAGAATTATACCTAATGGCATTCAAATAACCTATAACGATGAATCCATTGACAAAACTAATGTTGCTAAATTTTTGGGTATAATAATAGATAGCCAGTTAACATGGAAAGCACAAGCCGAAGCCATATGCCAAAGAATTAGCTCATCTGCCTATGCCCTATTTATATTATCAAAGAAGGTGAACATTGAAACGGTCATAGTAGCTTATCACAGCATGGTTGTATCCATTTTAAGATTTGGCATAATTTTCTGGGGCAATTGTAGTGACAAAGACATTATTTTCAAGTCCCAAAAACGATGTCTCAGAGCCATGTTCGGCCTAAAAGTAACTGATAGCTGTGTCCCCTACTTTAAAACTTATAAACTGTTAACATTTCCCTGCTTATACATATTGGAAGTTGCAATATTTGTAAAAACGAATAAACATCTATTTACCACTCTAACTGAAACTAGAACTCGCACAAATTGTTTGAGATCCAAATATAAACAGCTGTTGTGTACTGGAGGATACAAAACCTCTCTGCTAAAAAAGAGTATTCTTTGCATGGCACCAACTGTGTATAATAAAATCCCCAGCAGCATAAAAGATAAACCAGTTCAAACATTTAAAAAAAATCTGGTAAAACTGTTGACAGAAAAGTGTTATTACTCCGTTCAAGAATTCCTAAACGATTCTTTTTGACTGTTTGGACATTATTATGAATATTGAATACTGTTTGTCTCTTAATTACTCATGTGTGACTGTATATTGCTATATTAATTATATAAAACTAGAACCATATAAATTACATTTTTGCATATTATATTTTTATTATTATTATATTTTATTGTGACATTAGACCCTGACTAAATTGTATGATTAGGTACTTATTTTTAAATTTACTGACGCATTGATTTTATCAAATAGGTTTATTATTATTTAAAATATTGATTAGCTCCAGCAAAATATGAACTCTTAATGTAAATAATGTCGTGACTTAAAAATACCTAAGTATATGAGGATAATAGTAATTATGTAAAATTGGCTTCTTTATAATATATAAGTTATTAAATATTAATATTATAACCACCTACTTATAGAACTTCACACACCATGCAAAATCATGGTAGAATGTAAGAACTAAATATACTACCTTACCACCTACATGTACATTGTAAAACTACATTCTGTGAATAAAGAATTTGAATTTGAATTTGAATTTGAATAACGTTGTGAATTTTTTAACCATTTTTTTATGAAAATCGATTATTAAAAAATCGATTTTTTTAATTAATCGAAACCCTAACAATCGATTAAATTTTTAACCCATTTTTTATGAAAATCGATTTTTAAAAAATCGTTTTTTTAAACCTTTACAATTCGAGTTTGAGTTCGAGTTTTCGAGTTCGAGTTCGAGTTCGACACATAACACTACTCTCCAACCGTCTTACGGTTTTTCTATGGATTTTCGATCAACACGAAAATCTGACGCGAGTTTCACAGTTTTGACCCATCACACAAAAGTGCTCAACGCCGCTAAATAAGTTTTCACTTCAATAATAAATTGTTAGATGATTGTGCTTTCGGTTTTCTCAGTAATTTCCATTACTGAGAAAACCGAAAGCACAATCATTATTCTTTAATTTTCCTTTACATCTCGACTTTGCTGCAATAAGAACATAATTCTCCGGTCAGGAGTCAGTGAATGCAGGAAAATAGAATTTAAATAAATAATTGAACTCTTGCAATTACGTCCGAGTGCTGTGCCACGATGTGGGGGGATGGAGGAGGGGGAATGTCATAAATGGAATTCATTAGGCACAAAAAACTTCGCAGCGTGGCGCCCGCGTCTACACAAATTTTGCAAGTTTCTGTTGCCAATTTGGAATTAACAGCTTTTATGCTACGTCCCACATCTCATGTCATCAGTCTTCAGAATCTATACTACCAAATCAACAATCTATACCGAATTACAACACACAGAAATAATCACGGTTCACACACATGCAAATGAATAGTGACTTAGTACAATGAATAATAATAATAATAATATCTATGGACGCTTCACACCACGTCAGTCTGGCCCCGTGCTAAGTACCTAAAGGACTTGTGTTACAGGTACCAGACAACGGAAATATATTTAATACTTTGATACTATACATATATTTTGAGATTTTTATTATATAATACACATATTTAATACACATCCAGACCCGGGAACATTGAAAAACTTTTTGTTCCGTCGGCGGGATTCGAACCCGCGACCCCCGGCTTGAGCTACCAACGTGCTCACCACTGAGCCACAGAGGTCGTCTCATTCAGAGAGAATGAATGAATGAATGAAAACATTTATTTCAGTAAAAACAAAGGACATTTATTCAAATTGCACCACTGTGTAAATGAGGACTTAGTAAGTGCTCTTTAATTTGATCGAATATAATAATAATTATAATCTTCCTAAATAGATCTATTTTAGTGACTGAAATGTAATACAGATTACAGAGAAAAAAAAAATACATAAGAAACAAAGCTTAATAAGATGAATGTCAATAACTTCACAAGGGTAGAAGAATTGCGTAGCCAGGTATGAGTACTGCTTAACTTTTACTCTAATTAAGTATCGATCTTCAAACGAAATTAAGGTCAACTATATAACAATCACGACTAAACAAAATGTGTGTGAGTGTGAAGTTTTGTGTCTCGTCTCGCGGTTCTGACCACAGTACCGCAAGTCGGCACGCCGCGCCGCGCGCCGGCGGGGTAGGGCACACGCGTTTTCCCCCGCCCTTTGATTACATTATTTCGCCATTATACGATTCGCCACCTCTTCCAACATGGCGTCGCGCGAAAGGAGTGCTTTTCATTATGACATTTGTGACGAGTTCTTTTTGTGTGAGCGATGCCCGGCCGAAGTTGTTATGTCTCGAAGTTGGCGTGAGAGTGATCCTTATCTCATCGCCGTAAGGTCCTCTCGGACGTAAAATAAACGTGAATGTGCTAAAGTGCATGCACTAATTTGAACCTTACAGAGTGAGCCAGACCTTCGCGATTTTAATATGAAAGCTGATAGTTATATCTTCTTTACATCTAACATCTCCCCTTTACAGGTACGCCAACTATCGAGTTTGGGTCGCGGTTACTTTAGGAGGTAACAAGTCTGATGGTCTTCCTGACTTTCGTTAAAGTAGGTATAAAGCTCAACTCTTTATCTTATTTTCTTTGAGATAACTTCCTCGTCCTTCACTACCGGACACAGGACACTTAATTTGACAGTTCCCACTACTAGATATCAGAAAGTATACAACATGAGTGTCTGGCTGTGGCAAGCAACTGTCAGAGGTGTGCAAAAAAAGAATCACTTTATTTTATAATATTACTAGCTGTCCCGGCAAACGTTGCTTTGCCATAATAATAACTATAAAGTATTTCGCCCATTTTATTTTATTGAAGTGACTAAATAAGTATGTCACAATGGCAACGTCGATCGCTATCCCGTCGCACAAACTTACCTAATGGTCGCCGTCAGTATCAGGTTGTAATAATTTACTATTATTTATTCAACAAATGCACTTATCAATATATAAAGTACCCAGTAGCCGATTCTCAGACCTACTGAATATGCATATAAAATTTGGTAAAAATCAGTAAAGCCGCGGAGAAGTTCGCGGACTAACATTGTGACACGAAAATTTTATATGAGTATAAGATATTATTTTGCGACGGATAGTTAATATTATGGTCCGTCGCAAATGAAGAAGACACTACAATCATTTTACTTGTAGGTAGAGCTACGATCAATGATCATAACGACTGCGCCTAAGTATACTGAGTCAACTAACAAATTGAAAACTTTACAGGAGAACGTTTGCAAGAACGAAACGTTATATTTTTAACGTCGTTAAAATTACGGAAAAATAAATTATCATAGATAATTACCTATAAAAATGCCCTTCAACAGGGCAAAATAAAAAATACATTATTTTATTATTTACTGAGATAATGTAGATATACTAGTATACGTCGATTATCTGTAAGTTGAAATTGGATCAACTACCACTTATATTTTTCTACGTCATATCATTAAATCTACGTATTTCGACAGTTCTAAGCCTAAAATATGGTAAAACTATTTTTCATTTAGAGTTTTCTATCCTTCGATATCGTCATTTTGCTCTCATAATTCGTTTTTGTATAAATATTTGCAGTTGACCCACTGTACATGGATATAAAGTTAAAAGCATGTTATTTTTGTTGGTGAATCAACTGTCACAATGTAAGGAAAATAATAAAAACATCTTTTATTTCTTATTTTTTTTATTATAATAATCGTTTCCATTCATAAATTAAATATTTTATTGTTGAAAATTCTTTATTTTTATAAAATTAACTAAGCTAAACCTCTGTAGCTAAGACTTAGGTTTCGAGTAACAAAACACAAAATATTTAATAATGCCTATTGCGTATTTCTTATTTAAAATTAAAATTTGATTAATTACTTAATAGCAATCATTTTAGAACTCTCAGTTTTAAAAATTTACATAGGAATTTTAATTTGTACTTATTCTGGGCATTGGCACACTGAGACCGAACAAAAAGGGGAAAAAATTATGTTTGCTGTATGGGAGACTTCCTTAAATATTTATTTTAGGTATTTTGTTTTTAATATTTGTTGTTGCAGCGGAAAGTAGCAACAGAAAAATGTACAAACAAATGATCAGATTGACCGACACCGAAATCTTTGTAATAGAGTCCCGTTTTTACCTTTTGGGTACGGTTTCTTTAGTAGGGGAGCCCAAAAGGGGATTTTGAGCCATGCCCGATATGTCAGGTTAAGCTTGTGTAAGGTTCCCAAATGTCTCTAGTTAGCATGGTACAAAAATCTGATTTCCCAGTTGGCGGATTAAAAAAGTTTTTTTTCCAAGTGTTGAAATGTCATACATTTGTAAGATTAAGATAGGAAATGTTAGGTATACTTCAAAGTATCTACCACGTAAAGAACTGATGATTTAAAGGTAAAGTAGCCTGTAGGGACATTTTAAAATAAAATAAAAAATAACTTTATTTCTAAGAAAATAAGCTTTACAGATGGTTTATGTTGCACTCTATAATCTCTTGTTGTCTAAAATCTTATAAAGTATTACCAAATATAATAATTATTTTAAATATTTTCATAGCTGTATACTAGCTGTAGCCTCTCAAATCAACTCGAAAATAAAAACGCTCATATATTTTTTTTATCCGTTTTACCTAGTCTACAAAACCTACTAGGCTTCGCAATACTCTACTAACTACATAGAAAGCACTTTGGGCTCGCCAACTACTTTAAATTAGTGGTTTTTTGGTCTTTTCACTCCGCGATGACCATATGAATACTGAGTCAACTTTCTATTTGAACCAAAATGCCCGCGATCGCATCCCGCGTATACTGGTAGAATATAACTTGACTCAGTATTCAATGCGCAAATTTAAATAAGTCAGTAGATGACTCTGTATACGTCATTTTATTTCCGGTATTAATAAAGATACAAACTTGTTTTTAAAGCCAGCAGGTAGAATATGATCTAATTAGTTTAAATATACCAAAAAGTGCAATTTGGAAAATTTGTTAGTTGACTCAGTATACTTAGGGGCAGTCGTTAATAGAGAGAGATTAAACATAATATTAACTATAATATCTAACTTAAGGGTTGCAGACGATATAGTGCTGTTTTCCGAAAAAATTGAAGAAGTAGAGTACATGTTAGTGTCTTTACAAAAAGCAAGCTTAGAACTAGGACTAGAAATAAATTTAGAAAAGACTAAAATAATGACCAACGGTAGAAAGTTGCCAGTTGAATTAAATAGTGCTCCTTTGGAATATGTAGAGTCCTATGTCGACCTAGGAAAACAATTATCGTTGACGTATGACATAGAAGTAGACAGAAAAATATTTTTTTTTATTGAATAAGGGGGCAAACGAGCAAACGGGTCACCTGATGGTAAGCAACTACCGTCGCCCATGGACACATGGAGCAGTTAGTATTTTGGCGCCCCTGCCCAGAGATGAGAACAATATTCCATATGAGGCCGAACCTGCGCTTGTAGAGTTGTAGGCGTTGGTTCGGACTGAAGTACTGTCTCGCTCTGTTAAGAACACCAAGCTTCTTCGAGACTAATTTGGCCTTACCTGGCCAAAATATTGGAAATTAAAAGAATTTTTCAAAAGCGACATGCCTATAAAAATGAAAAGAAAAGCACTGATTTCCTACCTACTACCATCACTAACCTATGCCTCTCAGACGTGGAAATTTACTGGAAGAATAATATTTTAACGCGAGAGCCAGTACGTTTGTCATTATCTTTAGACCTCATGTTGTTAAATCAATTCCCAATCAATGAATAGAAAACACAGAACAGTCACCACAATGGCAGTGTTGTGTAAACACCGTCTAACGGGATAATACGTCACCCGATACCGTTCCGTCCGGCGGCGTGTCTCGGGCTCGCGTTACCGTCTTTAATCACGGCGCTCAATACCTGCGGTAATCGATACCCTTTGATTGCGGAAAAAACCCGCGAACCCGAAACTTCCCGCGGAAATTCCGCTAACGACCGCCGGGGGTTGACACCTCGTTAAGTCTAATTGATGATTATCAGCTAAGTGGTGGCTAAGTGGATATTGAGAATGTAAATTGCGCCGGATGTGTTTTCTCGCTTCCGTCACTTTATTTTAATGTATCAGGCAGTAAAGCGACAGTGTTGAAACATGCGACTAGAAATTAGAATATATTATTTACTAAGAATTGATTGGTCGGCAATTTTGCAGATGCGGCGTGAAGTGTGGGCACGAGTGTGGGCGATGTGGGCCACGGCCTCGCGCATCTTGGGCCTAGGACCACAAGGATTTTTTAAGGATTTACGAGTAACAAAAAATTCGTCCTTTTGTGTCATCAGGGGCCTCGCGAAATATTATTTAACTCACCCACAGGCCACAACAACTTTAGGTCTTGCTCCGCCACTGGTCCTTTGGTAACCTGCAGTGTGCCTATTTAGTACCACATGCTGTAGCCAGTAGCAGTTGGTAGCTCTATACATAATATAAGTAGAATGGACCGCAGTAAATCCTTTAGCACGTCCGCGCCACACGCGGGTGTCCTTTTTTGCGGGACTCGAAAGAATCTCGAAGTACGAAACTTTATATAAGTTGGTTGTGCCTTAAGTCGGCACTACATATAGGCGAACGCGTTGGCCAACGCGTTGGCCAACGTGTCGGCCCAATGTGTAGAACGGGCGACTCGCGCGTTGGCGGTAGGTATTTAGACGTTGGCCGACGCGTTTTGTCGGCACTACATATAGGCGAACGCGTTGGCTGACGCGTTGGCCAATGCGTTGGCTAACGCGTTCGCCTATTTGTAGTGCCGACTTTATGCATAAAGTGGTAAAGCATGAACAGACAGATAGTAGGGTACGGGCACCAGTAGTCAGCCTTTTAGTAGAAAGCGCAAGTTTAAATGTGGATAGAAAATTATTTAAAATAGTAATCAAAAACCTTTTGTACTCATTCACTTAATCATTTATTAAACATTGTTATGAAATAAACATATAAGATAATTTTTCTTAATAAGTATTGAAAATAAAGTATTTTTCAAAATAAGGCACATTTCCCCAGTACTCAGCCGTCACAACCCAGTTCTCGGCCAAATAGCTACCAGTAGTCAGCCTCTCCTTATGCCTCCTCTACATATCGGCGGACGCGTCGGCAGATTGTATCTGCGGATGCGTCCGCCGATGTGTAGACGGCGGTTTTTGCTTGTCTGTGGTAGGTATTTGACTTCGGCCGGTGCATCTGCCACACGTCCGTTTGGTATCGGTTTTTCGACACGGATCAAAGGGATCGAGCGCGAACGCAAGGCGCCTGTCCACACATCTGCCGATGTATCAGTATTCGACGGAAATTTAGTGGGAGTGGACGTGTGTGTTTGTCGTCGAAATGGCTAACATGACCAATGAGGAAACATTCTAATTCAAATTAAATAAATGTTAATATTAGGTTTATAAGTTGATATTGCCAAAATATTTATTTCGAATATATTCTCAATTAATTTGTTCTGTTTTTATTTGCATAGACAGCATTCACCACCTTTCTACTGCGGTGCACTCTTAGGTAATAATTATAGGTGCTAATTAAGTATATAGAAGCAACCGCTACTATCTCTATATCCATTTTTTGCGGCACGAGTTACGTCTTTCACGATTGAGCACAGACTGATTAACTCACAGATGTGTGGACGGATCGCAATTTATCCGCAGATATGGTTGCGGATGCATCTCCCGACGCGTCCGCCGATATGTAGAGGAGGCGTGAGATAGGCCTCGAAAGAGACCTATGGAACTGAAACAAATAAACAATGCATGTCTGGTCTCTGACAATGCCAAATAACGAAGAAATTACTTGGTAGGTAGGTGCTTCATAAATAAATGAATAAATTAAACAGCGTTAAGGTACAATTCCGTGCATCGCGGTCGATCGCGGTCGCGCACGACCTACGACTGTCGTCGGACGCTCGCCACCCAGTGTTGCCAACTGCTAGCCTTGCCGAGTAGCTAGATTATTGTTCAAAAGTTGCTAGATTGCCAGTTTTCGTTTCCCTAATAAGTTGCTAGAAGTAGCTAAATTTAACGGACACTGTTTTTCCAACTACTACATCTACCAAGTGGCTAGATTGCTCCTAAAAAGTTGCTAGATTTCCAGTTTTGGGCGCTAGAGTAGTTAGTAAGAAGTAGCTTAACGTATCTTTTAGTTGGTGACCAAAAAATAATCGGCCAAGTGCGAGTCGGACTCACGCACGAAGGGTTCCGTAGCGCTATAAAGTGCAAGTAGGCGCAAGTAGGCAAAAAAAAATTTTTTTTTATTTCAGGATAAATTATTTAAAGTTCAAATAAAAATTAAGGATTTTGTGCAAAGTTCAAGTCCATACCTGGTGTCTTTATTGACTACAAGCAAAAAAGGCCAAAAAATTACGTTTGTTGTATGGGAAATCAAATATTAACTTTATTTTATTTTTAGTATTTGTTGTTATAGCAGCAATAGAAAATAGAAATACACAATCTGTGAAAATTTCACTTGAGATACAGCCTGAAGACAGGCAGACAGACGGACAGACATTGAAGTCTCAGTAATAATAATAGTAGCTAGAAAAAGTAGCTAAAAAATGTAGCTACAACTTTTTAAAATTGTTGCTGCCTGATACCGAAAAATAGCTAGATCTAGCTACAAAGTAGCTAAGTTGGCAACACTGTCGCCACCATAGTCAGCGTATGAAAATGTATGGCACCGCTTCCGAGGCCCGCGACTGACGCGCGCGGCCTACGACTGTCGTAAGCCGCGCGCGACCGTGCCATATAACTCGATGTTCCAAAGATTGAAATTTCCATCGTTCCATATAACTTTGACACGGTCGCGCGGGGCGAAAAATCGATTTCGATGTCGATTGTCGATATTTTTAATCGATTTCGATTTTAATCGAGTTTCAATTAATTAAAAAAATCGATTTTCATAAAAAATGGGTTAAAAATTTAATCGATTGTAAGGGTTTCGATTAATTAAAAAAATCGTTTTTTTTAAATCGATTTTCATAAAAAAATGGGTTACAAAAAGTGTAAGGGTTTCGATTATTTAAAAAAAATAATTTAAAAAAATATTTTTTTTATAAATCGATTTTCGTAAAAAATGGGATAAAAATTTAATCGATTATAAGGGTCTCGGTTAATAAAAAAATCGATTTTTTAAAAATCGATTTTCATTAAAAATGGGTTAAAAATGCACAACGTTTATAATCAAGTTTTCACTTCTGCCGGCACTCCCAGAGTGCAACCCGTCTTTTTTTATTATTATTGACTAGACGTTCCGCGCGGCTTCGCTCGCATAAATTAGATATTTCACAGAAAAATTAATCCACAAAAAATAGCCTATGATCCTTCACGTGCTTTACTTCTTATATGTGCCAAGTAACATAAAAATTGCTCCAGCTGTAGTTCGTGAGACAAGCCCTTTCAAATATTTTTCCCCGTTTTTTCCTCTATTTATTCGCTCGTAGCGTGATAAAATATGAAAATAATAGGAATTTTTCGGAATCATACCACCTGCAACTTTTCGCCATCGTCCTACGCGAAAAACATACCATCCTCATCACCTCGATGAGTGGCAGTCTTCCACAGTGCGTTTTTCGCGTAACTTTCACCAGCAGTATTTCCGGACCTATACGACCTGCAAACCTTCAAGAAAAGAGCGTATTCCCTCTTAAAAGGCCGGCAACGCACCTGCAGCTCTTCTGATGTTGCGAGTGTCCATGGGCGACGGTAGTTGCTTACCATCAGGTGACCCATTTGCTCGTTTGCCCCCTTAATAAAAAAAAAAACGTTCAAAGGAATTTGAACGAAAAATTCCTTTATACTTCGCCGAATAGGTACATTTTTTAGGGTTCCGTAGTCAACAAGGAACCCTTATAGTTTCGGTCTGTCCGTCCGTCTGTCTGTCTGTCTGTCCGCAGTTTTGCTCAGAGACTATAGGACCTAAAAGCTGTAATTTGGCATGAATGCACATATTAATAATGGCAACAAAATGGTACATAAAATCTTAAAAAAATATTTTTTTTATGGTACCTTCCATACACATCAAGCGGGGATGAAATTTCCATCGTGTGGGGTGTCGTTGGATAGGTTTTTTAAAACTATCATGAGTATTCATAGATCATTTTCCGATTTAGGGATCCGATTGTGAAATATTAAGTTTTAAAGTGGAAAAAATCGTTAGAGTCCAGTGTCCCCCCCTTCTACCAGCTAAACGGTTGCTTCTGGAAATGTGAAAAAATTCACGGGAGTAGGAAATATGCTGAATTTAAAAGGAAAACTATCACAGCTAAGAAGACTTCATAAGTTATTGAGTAATAGTCGATCAACTAAAAAAATGTATTCGGCGAAGTATAAAGGAACTTTTCGTTCAAATTCCTTTGAAAGTAACTGAGATGATGTTGTTAGTACTGTAAAACACGTTATAAAATATGTACATTCATTGACCACACAATTTTTTTTAAAAAACCTAGCGGTATTACGGAACCCTATATTGCGCGTGGCCCGACACGCACTTTTCCGGTTTTTAAGTTGATCGACTATTACTCAATAACTTATGAAGTCTTCTTAGCCGTGAGAGTTTTAATTTTAGATTCAGCATAATATTTCCTACTCCCGTGAATTTTTTCACATTTCCAGAAGCAACCGTTTAGTTTGTAGAAGTTACACTGTACTCTAACAATTTTTGAAGTGAAAACATCTTTAGCGGCGTTGAGCACTTTTGTGGGATGGGTAAAAACTGTGAAACTCGCGTCAGATTTTCGTGTTGATCGAAAAACCATAGAAAAAGCGTAAGACGGTTGGAGAGTAGTGATTTGTGTCGAACTCGAACTCTAACTCGAAAACTCGAACTCGAATTGTAAGGGTTTCGATTAATTAAAAACAACGATTTTTTAAAAATCGATTTTCATAAAAAATGGGTTAAAAATTTTTAATCTATTGTAAGGGTTTCGATTAATTAAAAAAATCGATTTTTTAATAATCGATTTTCATAAAAAATGGGTTCAAAAAATGCACAACGTTAATAATCAAGTTTTCACTTCTGCCGAGACTCCCGGAGTCTTTTTTTTTATTTTGACTGTTAACTTCATACTTCACAAATCGATCCCTAAAATCATTGAGATGTATAAAATCGGAAAATGATCTATTAACTCGTAATATTTTTTAAAAACCTGTCCAACGACACCCCACACGGTGGGGTGGACGCGAAAAAAAAAATCATCCCCGCAGCCCGCTTGATGCGTAGGTCAAAAATTTTTGGTAAAGATCTCTTTACCATTTTGTCGGCATCATTAATATGTGCATTCATGCCGAATTACAGCTTTGTAGGTCCTATAGTGTCTGAGCAAAACCACGGACAGACAGACGAACGGACGGACGGACGGACAGACAGACAGACGGACAGACAGATGGACGGACAGACCGAAACTATAAGGGTTCCTTGTTGACTACGGAACCCTAAAAAATTATTGTCGCTTTTCTTTTTTAAATTATTTAGGTTCTTTGTCATGGAGGCACTTCACATGGCTATTTGTATTTGTTATTGGCTATTTGTTGCATTTGGCAAAATCATTGACGTATACACAAACAAGCAATTAATACGGCCTTCCACATATGGACGTCAAATACCAAACTTTTACTTGATTTTGTTTACTTGCCTATTTGACTCTTTTGATGTGCGTCAAAAACCGATAAAGGTAGGTACGGATACGTGTATTAATTGGTATTGGTCATATTTGTCAAATAGGCAAATAAGGCCAATACTTTGTCAAACGTACCGTCTTCTCATGGTGATTGTTTGGCGAATACATCAAATACGCAAATACAAACAGCCATGTGAAGTGCCTCCATTAGAAGTAGCTTATCCAAAGTATTGCCAACGCCTACAACTCTACAAGGCGCAAGTTCGGCCTCATATGGAATACTGTTCTCATCTCTGGGCAGGGGCGCCAAAATACCAACTGCTCCCTCTGGATCGTATCCAACGTAGGGCCGCTCGAATTGTTGATTGCCATAGTGTTTCAAACAGCTTGGACCCCTTGGAATTGCGCCGAGATGTAGCTTCGCTCTGCATCCTCTATCGGTTATATCACGGGGAGTGCTCTGAGGAATTGTTCGGAATCATACCACCTGCAACTTTTCGCCATCGTCCCACGCGAAAAACATACCATCCTCATCACCTTGATGAGTGGCAGTCTTCCACAGTGCGTTTCTCGCGTAACTTTCTACCGCGCACTGTAAAACTCTGGAACGAACTGTCACCAGCAGTATTTCCGGACCTATACGACCTGCAAACCTTCAAGAAAAGAGCGTATTCCCTCTTAAAAGGCCGGCAACGCTCCTGCAGCTCTTCTGATGTTGCAAGTGTCCATGGGCGACGGTAGTTGCTTACCATCAGGTGACCCGTCTGCTCGTTTGCCCCCTTATTTAATAAAAAAAAAAAAAAAAAAAAAAACACAATAATTCCGTAACTTTTAAGATCACTGGTGTGAAATTATGATTACACTAGCTGTGCCTCGCGGTGTTACCTGCAGTTTATTACAAAAAATAAATTGTGATATTTTTCCGCAGTAAAAAGTAGCTTTATGTGTTAATCAAGGGTATCAAGTAAACCCATACCAAATTTTATTAAAATCGCTCCAGCCGTTTAGGCATGAAGAAGTAACAAACACCGAGCCTGTCGCGAAATCCCCTCTTCCCCTCCCTAACTATAATGGAATACTTCGTAAAGATTTCAAGTTTCTAAAGGGTGTCTCAGCGCCGATTTTCAACTTTAAACACGAATTTCTCGGCAACCTTCGGGGTTAGCTGGAGGGGAGTCGTAGCGTTCGACAGGTGACGAGTGCGGATTTTTTAGTCACCATGTGTCACGCAGTGGTCTGGTGTGCACCGCGCGTACGCAGTAGAAGCGTACTTATGCAATGGGTTTTCGTTGAGTGAAGCACGGCGTAAATTTTGTAGTCGCTATGAAATCCACCATTTGAGTGATGCCCCGAGTACTCAATTAATTAAGTCGTGGGTAGAGAAGTTTAGAGAGACAGGATGTTTACTAAATTATTCAATTGGACTGTGCGATCGATTGAAAACATCGACCGCGTCGCCGCTGAGCTTCCAAGACGCTCACTTAGAAAACATGCTGCCTCTCAAAAAATTTTGGCTTTAGATTTAAAATTTCATCCGTATAAAATCCAAAATTGTGAAAAAAATTAAAGAAGAAGACCACAACAAGCGAAAACTTTTCTGTCAGAAGATGTTAGAGATTTTTTCGGAGGGAAACGGGATGGACAACGTTTATTTTAGTGATGTGTCACATTTTCACCTCGAAGGGTACGTCAATCGTCAAAATTACCGTTACTGGTCATCCAGCAATCCAAAACAAAAACATCAAAAAGCATAGCAAAGCCGTAAAGTCACTAAAATAACGACAGAAGTGAGAGCCATATCAGCGGACATCCTTCGGCGCGTCTCGGCAAATTCGCGTATCCGATTTGAAGAGTGCATTCGCTGTGATGGAAGACATCTTGACTGTGTATTATTCCGTACATAAAATCCGCACTAATCGGCCATTCTCAGGAGAGCAAAATTTACGTGTGCCGGGCTTGTATACTCTGTAATATTATCTTATTCAAGTATGTAGTATTTTTAAACGACAAATAGCATCTAGCTACAAACTTAAACACAGGCTTCTAATTTAGGTAATTCAGACTAAATTAATTGAAGTCGTGTTCAAAAACCATGTTTTTCTAACTACCGTAACGTGTCCCCACGCCAACTTGATCTCGAAACTTGCTTGTAATTTTTATAACGTACCTATTTAATTTAATCTATTCATGGTTTTAAACGCCTATAAACATTGATTATCACATTGCAAAATATCGACTCAATAGGCCCAGCCTATAAATAGTTATCATGAAATAATCGCTTGTCCGATCCGAACAATCCGAAAACTCCTAATTACCGTAACACCTGCTGTTTTTGGATGCCCATCCAAAAATATCAGAATTTGGCACATTACGAGTGCACGCGTTGCTTCTCCTTAGTTTGTGCCATGGCCCATCAGCGGTCCCACGTCGTTAATGTTAGTGTGCCGCCGATAAAGCTCAATAGTATCTAATTACCGTAGCTTTGGTTACAAACTTGTCTAATTACCATAATCGTTACTTTTCAATTATGTTTAAATTAGATTTTTATTATGTATTATTATGTTTATGTTACATAATTTGGCCTACGTACGTTGCCCTAAGCTAGTTTTTGTCAATTGTGTCGTTGCATCGTTACGTAAAACACTACATTTGTCTAATTACCGTACCCATACATTTTTAAGTCTCATTGTCAAAAAAAAATTAACTGTTTCACGCCACATTTATTATAGTGTTCGTATCTTTCATTTCTTTAATATTTCAATGTGTCTAATTCAAATCGACGAAGAAAAAAAAATTGTTACGGTAATGAGGAAAATAATGCCAAACAGGAGAATGGCCGTAATACACTTTAATTTACTACAATAAAAATATTGTGGATACAATTAGTTTTTTTTTTTTTGTACTCCAAAGTTAAAAATCGGCGCTGAGACACCTGTTAATTTATTCCCTTTATACTGAAGCTAAGAAATAAAAAGTACGTTTTTTTAACTTACGCTTAAGACCACAGATTAAGGATATATATTATATAGATGTAACCTTAGCCCGTCATCGCGTGGCCATTTTGTGTTTATTTTCATACAAGTTGTGTGCGTTTATTTTCTTGAATATTTCTATTTGTCAATCATTTCGAAGCACATTATTATACAGAAAAGAAAGTCATTTAGTTCATGATATCGATAAACTATAGTTCAAGTAATGAGAATCCGTAAACACACGTAAAAGCTATGCAATTTTTGTAGACAAATTATTAATTGATGTGACATTTTTAGCACTAATGCCTTATATAGCTCGAATAAGGGATTATTAAACTTATAAATTATCTTTTTAGATTACAAAAATACTGATTGAAAAGCCTAAAAAACGTTGTTCAAAACTTACGTATTTAATGTTAAATCCACGTGTTTGTCTGTTTGAAGCATTCTTCGGCCATTCTTATGGTTTATTATTTAGCGGAACCACAAAACTCAACAACTATTCTATCTAACATAAAATGTTCACTAAAAACCTTTATTACATGAAATATGCAGACCGACTCCTTTGTTATGTCCGAGTAAGTAGGGCATAACATTACACGATTTTGACGCTTATACACCGATATAAGGCTCGCTCCTAGTGTACAACTCAATGCTTAAGACAAGGTTATAAAAAATTATAAACGTCAACGTCAGCTGTCTATTTGTCAATGTCAAAGTCACATTCGTTTCTAACCTCTTTTATTTCTACATAAAATTAATAAAAATGCTAAGAAATCTTCTAAATAAACTAAGACCAAGTATTTCGTGTGGTATCCACACAACCGCCAGTCTAAATGAAGTCCAACTCTTGACTCGACTTCGCGTGGTGGACAACTCGGAAATCGGCAAACGGGCTATGGCCGAGGGAAAACCACCAAAAGTTATCTGTGTTTACAACAAGAAACGTAAATAATATTTACTTACCATCAGCTAAATCCAAGCCATATTCTTTCTTTTTAATTCATAGTCATTGTGGCTCGTATCATGCATTTATTATAGAAGTATTTAATGTGAAATGTTTTGTTACAAAACTTACCATATTATTAACATCTCTGTACAGAAATTAAACAGAATTTTAGCACTAGATTGCAATCCTATACTCTTTCTATATACTAAACATTGTATTGAGTAATGTAAAGCATATTATTTCAGGAATTGGTTATATTGGTGATAGAGTGATGGTTGCCATCAAAGGACAAAAGAAGAAGGGCATTCTTGTAGGACTGAAACAAACTCAAAAAGTGAAGGTTCCAAAATTCGACAGCAACAATATTGTTCTCATAGACGACAGCGGCACTCCACTTGGCACAAGGATTCATGTTCCAATACCAACAATACTTCGCACAATACTTAAAGAGAAAACACACTCTAAAGGGGCAGATTACACCAAATTGTTGAGCATAGCAACCAACTTTGTTTAATTATAATTTATAACTTTTAGTCAATAGGTAGACTTGTTTAATAAATAATTTTATTTAAAATATTTGTTTTTCATATTTACCTAGTCAGAAGAGACAAATATAGGTACATTCATAATGTTAGTTGACATACTTAAGTAATCTGTATATAGTTTTATGCCTCTAAATCCAGCTGTACACATTGGGCCAGTAATTGTTGGGCTTGCCATTGGGACAAAAAAAAATTAAACTGCGTTTACGCACTGGTGTAACGATAATAATTCTGCATTGGTTTTTTGACAAGTATGGACCTGGAGCCTTTCATAGCCTTGTGGCTTGCTTGTTTTTATTTTTATGTTTTGGTTTAACTTTATATTTTGTTATTTTCTTCTACTAAGGTCTAAGTCATATTCATATAATATATTACATAATATACATAATATTATATGAAATTATTACCCTGCCTTTTGGCCACTGTGTGAACGCCGTTTGTGGAGCACACCAAGATCCTTGTATGTAGACGAAAGTGGCGCCTTGATAATTTGGCTGTAGCGATATCGATTTTTCTCAGCAATGATTAGAGCTAAGAAATTAAAGTTCATTGTCAGTATTCATCATGTCTTTGTCTTTGAATTGCCCATAGCATAACACGATTGGTCAAATTTTATAACAAAAATCAAACAAAAAGACCTCTGTAAATAAGGGATTCCTATTTTGCCAACAGAGGAGAGTGACTTGCTCTTAGAATTTGTACATAGATTGGTTCAAGCATAGGTAAACTTTAATTTGCCCATAACTTATTATGAAATGTATTAATGGTTTTTAAATTACGCGACAAAAACCATTTTGTCGCTTCGCCCTTCCCATTTTTTTCTGTTCCATTGCTTGTTAGTTGTTTCTATAAGAGGCCGGGCCGGCCTCTCATAGATACCAAGCAACCTAAAACGTATCCAACACGGTTTTATACTTTAACGCGGCCAACTAGATTGAGATGGTAGCACCCAGCCGTTTTTACGGTTGAAAGGGTGGTTTTTAGGGTTCCGTAGTCAACAAGGAACCCTTATACCTAGTTTCGGTCCGTCCGTCCGTCTGTCTGTCTGTCTGTCCGCGGTTTTTCTCAGAGACTATAGGACCTACAAAGCTGTAATTTGGCATGAATGCACATAATAATGATGCCAACAAAATGGTATATAAAATATTAAAAATATATTTTTTTTAATGGTACCTCCCCTACACATCAAGCGGGGTTGAATTTTTTTTTTTCGCGCCCACCCCATCGTGTGGGGTGTCGATGAATAGGTTTTTTAAAAATATTATGAGTATTTATAGATCATTTTTCGATTTAGGGATCCGTTTGTGAAATATTAAGTTTTAAAGTGGAAAAAATCGTTAGAGTCCAGTGTCCCCCCCTTCTACCAGCTAAACGGTAGTTTCTGGAAATGTGAAAAAATTCACGGGAGTAGGAAATATGGTGAATTTAAAAGGAAAACTATCACGGATAAGAAGACTTCATAAGTTATTGAGTAATAGTCGATCAATTAAAAAAAAAATCGGCGAAGTATAAAGGGACTTTTCGTTCCAATTCCTTTAAAAGCAACTGAGATGATGTTGTTAGTAGTGTAAAACACGTTATAAAATATGTACATTCATTGACCGTACACAAATTTTAAAAAACTAGCGGTACTACGGAACCCTATATTGCGCGTGGCTCGACATGCACTTGGCCGGTTTTATTTCTATAGCCTCGCGTATCTTTCGTGGACAATATCCTTGTTTTTACGCCACTACTAGTGGCTTAGCAAATCTTATGTACTTAGTGGCGAGGTAGATCCTGCCTGCCTAGCATACGCCAACGAGATATCTCACTCCCGAGATAATTAAAAACTACTAGTCTCATAATGTCAAAATCTCGACATCATCTCGACAAAACTCTATGAAATGTGTTATTTCGATCTACGCGAGAAAAAATGTTTGTCATGCTAGGGTCAATAGAGATGAAGATACAAACTATCAAACATCGAGAAACATATAGAGTGAGATATCTCGTTGGCGTATGCAGTATGCTAGGCAGGCAGTACTCCCGTAGACCTAATAAATTATTATGATAAATAATGACAAAGTATACTCAATTTATGGACAGTACTAAGCGTAAAGACACGATAATTTCGTATGAAATAGTATGAGATGTACAACCAGTGTCACAGTAAAACACAGGAGAGAATAAGTTCGAAACTTTATTAAATCTTAAAATTGAATTTCAGACTGGCGAAGGAATATCGAGGAGACTCGTACCTGTGATGAGTGGACAATACCGACTTATTGACAAGCTGCACACATCGGATATTGTCACACCGAGGTGCAATACACCAGTAGGGTCACATTACGGTAACGTAGGTTCAATACACACTTTACAACAAAGTAAACATATTAAGTAAAGATCACTAGGTAGTGCTAAGTGTGATGTGTGTGTTTAATACATCACCATAATATTATTACAAATTATGAAATTACCGAATACTTATTATTTGATTAAAAAAATGTGCAATTTTGACTAGATGATTTTCACTAGACCTGCACTTATAGAACATAATATTTGACTACAATATTAGGTATTATGTATTTACAATGAGATGAGATTTTAATAGTAATTATAATTCTATGTGCCATCAAGCCCACTAACGATCGTTTATAAGAGTGTGTTGTGTGACTTGTGTGTAGATATTGAGAGTGCATCGTTATGTTACGCGATGAATACAAAGCTACCTAGATATACCTAGCCGATACAATATATTATAGCATATCACTAAGCCGAACAAGCCCTTCGTTTCAGGAGTTCATGAATTAGATTTTTGTGCAGAAAAATATGTACTTATCTAAATTATGAAAAAAAAACACAAACTCAAAGAATAACAATAGTCCGGGACTCGTTATCAGGTAGACAATTTTTAGTGCCCGTCATGTTATATGGTGTTTATTAGTTAAATAACACGAGTTAGTTACAATTAAGTACACAGGAGAGCAGCGACCGCTGTGACAGACAGACAGACAGTGAGGAGGACGGAAAACAACTCCAGATAATACTACAATTGCTTCATGTAACTAAATATTTAAAATATTTAACAGCGAGCAGAGCCCATTAGATTGGATCATAATGATAGGACAAGTATGAAATTGAAAATAGTTTAATCCGAGAAATAAGTTTATAAAATCACACTTACGGCTTACCCTATACATTCACATACAACAAGCGACGGAAATTAAACGAAAGCGTCACAATACAGAAAGCAATTGTAGTTTACAGTACTAAGTAGGACAATATGAGACTCGTAACTGCATATTTAAAGCTAGAAACAAATTATCGGACGCATCCATAAGTCGCGGCTGATGGATGCGGCTTAACAATGTGCACGGTTCATCCGCGGACGTCAAAGACCTAACCTATATGTCAATGGCAGACGTCCGCGGATGCAAAAACATCAGGGCTAGCCAGATTCTGTTCGGACGTCCGAACGCTCAAGGTGTCAAGACAATGTGCACAGTTTAGTGTATTTTGTATTGATCAGATAGAAACAAGCCGCATCCGATGAAATAGTCCGCGGACGTTCGTCCGATAATTTGTTCCCAACTTAAAGCTGGGAACAAAGCGACTTATGGATGCGTCTGATAATTTGTTTCTAGCTATACGCTCAAACAAATTGATTCATAGAATGACGGACCCAAGTTAATTGGTAGGGTATTAATCAAGTCAGTGATAGGTGTGACCTGTGAGTCCTGTGACATACTACGACCGAATTACGTAGGTGCCATCTTCCTACAAATCAATATCTCTGTTGGGCCAGACCATGTGGCACACTGCACAACTGTCGGAGACACGACGCGGCACATGACTTAGGGCCGGGACACAAAAACACGATACGACGTCGTGTCATGGGAATCCACGACATCGCATCGTAAAAAACTACGACGCGACATCGTGACGTGCCACAATATACGGCACGACGTTGCGTCGTAGAAACTAATGTAGAAATTCAAAGATGAGTTTCTACGACGCGACGTCGTACAATGTCGTGTCGAGGTTTTTTACGACGCGCGTCGTAGATTCCCACGACACGACGTCGCGTCGTGGTACGACACGACGTCGTGTCGTGTTTTTGTGTCCCGGCCCTTACATAATACTTATGAACCGAACGAATATCTGCGCAAGTGACAGACGATGACACGATATCACGCGTCGCATCTTCTGACAATAATTGCAAAGTCGTGCGCTAACTACTGTAGTAACGGACCGGGACAAGAAGACTTACAATATGCGGTACAAACAGAATCGATACGGACAATACATTATATTACATTAATTTAGAATATGTTTAGCTTTACAAGCGTAAATAAAAAATACATTAACTTTGCAATTATCTAGAACACGATCAAAGTTAATCTAGTTGTACTTCATCCCGTCTTTATTACATGCTACAAACAGAATATTATTAGGGCAAAGTTGGAAAACTTGAATATGGATTCTTTAAAAAATAAATTGGCAAGTTATCTCGTTAAGTGTCAGGCGAATAAAATACTTATGAGGATTTAAGATTTAGTAGTAATATCGAGCAGCTCTACGAAAACTATTTTTTGTGTGCGTAGAAATGATGTTCGTACTTCGTAGGTAGACATTATACGACTACGAAGAAAAAAAGATATTCAATTCTGTTTGTAGATTTGAAGCTACAGAGTACTAAGTGCAAAAATCGTTACTATACTGTACTCGGCGAAACATGGCGGTAGCATAAAGTTAATATACCTATCGGAATAGAGCAACAATCTCGAGCTGTCAAACGTAACCAAAATTGGTTTTCATCTGTGTGAAAAATATGTGTACGTATACACTTACACAAGCATGATTGAACATGAATTCTATGAGATTATATTGACAACGTGCGGCACGTGCCGACTGGACGTCAAAAAAAGAGTGCTGCTGTCATGTATCACACGTCTCTTTTTACCACGCGGTGTTACTGATAGTGGCATCTCGCTTGCTCAGGCCTTTGTTTCTCTATTCCGCTAGGTATATTAACTTTATGGGCGGTAGCGGTCATTGACTCCCTGTCAGAAACGTCTTGTCATTTTCTATACAAAGTTGCGAACAACATCTAACACTTTATTGTCAATCGCAGTTTATAAGATAGAAATGTGATAGAATGACAAGTTTTTGACAGGGAGTCAATGACCGCTACCGCCATAATTCGCCGAGTAATAATTCGTCTACTGTGATCGCAATCGCTACGCATGTGAAGAAAGATATAATCTAAAGTTATGGAAGATTGTTAACCTTATCACGACAGACCGAAATAGTTTTGTACTACTCTCTACTAAAACTTATCATGAAACATTAGCGTCGAACAATTCTGCGAGAGACCTCACCATCGAAAGATAACTATTAAAACCACTATAATATTGTAAAATTGAAATCGATATATCTTAAATATTTAATATTGTACTGTAACTTCATTAATCGGTCATAAATAGAGGGAGCGGATGATCGAAAACCTCACCGGCGATGAACCGTTTCAGAATAAATCATTTTGTCTTAACAAAAATATATCCATATGCTAAACTCGAACTTACTTATATACAACAAAAATTAAATATTATTATGACGTGAAGCATCGAATATACTCTGTGAGACGCCGCGATATCGGCGAGAGACTGTACAGTCGCGTCGACTCAAACGCCTAGTTTAAAAATAAAATACTAAATAACAATATGAATTAAAATTACCACAACAAATCAATAAAGACGATCTATTTGACTATTAAGTTTATCTAACGTGGTATATCTACAAACGACGGAGGGGTGGCAACGGAGATAGCGAAGAAACTAATTGTCTTTCATATTCTACGAATAATAACACCAGGAAACGTAAATCCCATACTAATACAGTTTTAAATTTGGTTCCATTCGAACTGTCATGTAACGTCAGCCTTTGTACCGCTCAAGGTCACCAAATATTGCAAATGTATGAAAAGTGAACCTAAGGTACACTTTTTTGACAAGTATTTTGGAGCATGTTTTTTGTCGGAGTTATTCTTCCTTAGTTTTTTATTATTCGTAGTTCATATTATTTTTTTTTACTTAAAGTCCAAACGGCGAATCTAGACACAAAATGACAAATTTTGTATCAAATTCTTTTGGCCATTTTGATTATAGTATAATTGCATTTGAAACGACGAATGTTTAATCATAAAGTTGTCAACACGACGTTAACAAATTACTATGAATCTGACCACGATGTATTTTCAAATGAAACAAAAATATGAGATTCATAGATAGGTGATCAATTAATGCTTTCACGATCTCTCAGTTCCTACCCCGACCGCCGACATCTAATGTAATTTGTCTTAATTCTTTTTAACATTAACAAATTATTATTATTAAGTAATGACAGCAGCGCGGCGGTTCACATTTACCAAAGAATTACCATCGAGCTTGTTTTCAATGACTACATAATGATGCCATCTAGTGGCCATATCCGAGAACAATAACGACATTTTGTTGTGTGTTCTATTACTAATATTAATTGCAGGTGTCACACACAGAAATATATCAAGAAAGAACGGCGACGCGCGTGCATTGCTGAGGAATCGCGCATGTCAATTTTTGCTTTGCTTTTAGTTAGAACAAAGAACTTACCCGTGGAAAGAAATGCCTCCTTTTGACCGATTCACTTTCGTACTTCTGCTGGCCGATTCTGTATCGTATATTTGTGAGTTAATTACTGAGTTAGTAACGAAACGGAGGAGTGAGCAACGGAAAGTCTCACTTTTGTATGCAAGTGAATACAAAAAGTGTCACTTTCCGTTACTCACTCCTCGGTTTCGTTACTAACTCAGTTATTAACTCACAAATGTACGATACAGAATCGGCCAGCTGATTTTACTATTAGACACTGCACAATGAGGCATTTTTGCACAACCGCTCCGGTGTAATTAAGTCGAGTCGTGCGAGCTGACTGAATGAACGTTCAACGAATCTTGTCCACTTGTGCAAGATTGAAACACGCGTACTCCACCCGCTTAGCCGTTCTATCTTGATATTATTTCCGTGGTGTCACTAGTATTACACGAGATTAGCTCCAACTGTCGGTAGACCGTTTCCGCCGCGCAATTTGAATAGTGTTCTAGCTAGAGTAGATAGGGAGGAAGAAATTTCGCACTTACGACAAGATAAAATGCAAGTGTAGCCGCCCCCGGGGGCACGATCGGCCACTAATATTCATTGACAGGTTTGTCGTTCGTCCTTAACTACGTTCAAGACTTTAATAAGGCATAGAAGATTACTAGTCACCGATTATGCCCCTGCCGGACAACGAATACGAACGGTATCAGTGTGCCTCGATATTGAAACACTTCCGTACAACTTTCTGTAGGGAGACAAAACGTTCGAACGTTTTAAAGACCACCGTTTTTCGTTCATATTCGCTGGTGGCGGGCGGCTGTATAAGGCAGGCGGGCGCGAGGGCGCTAAGTCCGGTCGCTACACACGTACACTACATCGACACGCCCCTATCTCTTTCGCACGCGCTGTCTCGCTCGCACAGTTTCACTGATAGCGAACCTCACGGCTACAGTAGGTGCGCGCGATAGGCTATACTTCGCACACTGCAAACTTATCTTTGAACGAATGGTATAATTCTTTCACAGACTCGCTTACAACTTTAGCAGCTCGTTTAGTTGCAACAAAACACACGGGTATAAGCACTGACGGATTAACCCTTAATCAAATTAAGCGATCGGATAGTCTGTCGTCTGAGCTGTGCCTTATTCTTTAGTTGCCCTCTAAGAGCGAAGTCAAACGAGCGTGATTTTGTGAGTCGTGAGCCGCAGAATTTCTGCCAGGCAGATTTTTTTTTCATACAAATGACAACTCATTTTGAGTCGCCGTGTGAATCAAACATGACTTTTGTATGAAACTGAGTGCAGCAGAATTCTGCCCGGCAGAAATTTAACGGATAGGTGTGCCCACCGGCATGGATTGCTTAGGGTTAGTGTTAATCCGTCGCTGCATATAACCCGCGCGTTTTCCGCTGCATCTGAACCGGGTGTCACAGTGTCGGAGGTTACACGTTCAGTTACTCATCAATCTGATCCATCAATAAGTTATTAACGCCAGACTGATGAGTGATGACCGAAAAGTTCATAATAAAAAAAAATGGTCCATCAATCCGTAGTTTGGACGTTCATTTTCGCGTCAATCTTTACCAGATTGATGAGAAGTTTGAGCGTGTGACCTCCGACTGTGTTGTGAGTGTGCGGTGAGGGGGCGGTCAGTGTGTGCGTGTTTAGACGTCGACGACCATCTTCTTGTGTATGTCCGTGTTGCCGACGACGTTGCAGAACTCCTCGAAGGAGACCTTCCCGTCCTCGTCCTTGTCCGCGAACAGGATCGTCTTGTCAACGATCTGCTGCAACTGCGTGTCCTTCAGGTTGTTGCCCACCATCATCTTCAGCACCTGGAATGTTAAGTCAAACTTTTACTATTTATCCGACATCCGTATTATTTAGCATATTACATAAAAACATTTCATTAGATACACTTTACAGTAACATCGGCAGCCGTTCTAGTATGTAGCAGAGCGGGTTAGCGGGTCTAGTATGTTACACCTACATCGCACAGTGTTTTAGAAATCCTCAAAATCGGACATGACTAAGTTAATGCAATGAGTCGATGGCGTCTTATATTTCAAATGCGAGAGTAGAACTTCCGTGTGCATATTTTACTTCGTTTCTGAGAAAATCAATTTTTAAATTTGTCATTTTTTGACTCCCTAAAAACGAAATTATTTTATTTAAATTATTTACGAGGGTTTGTAAACTTGAAACCCGGCTGATTAGATTAATTATTAAGAGACAAAATTTTGTACTTTATTTCATTCCTACAATTCAAGTAGTTCCTGAGATTTTAATGTTTTTAAATATTTAGACTTTATTTATTTTTTTTTCTCCTTTCCTATATAATTTCCGCACCTTCTGTCCATACTGAAAAATACTTTGGTTTAGTATTTACACTACAATATTTTTATTTTTTGTGAATGGCGAGTCATACCAGAGATTTACGAATTTATAATTTTTATTCGCGCCTTAAAAAATTTAAGAGCAAAGTTTCATCAAATGCTATTTTTTTAAATAATCAATAAAATAATAAAAAACATTTACAATTTAATTTTTTTAAATAATAAGTCAAATATGTAATCACTAATCATGAACGTAGAAAAAAAGGCGGACGGAGTCTTGTTATATACAAAACTGTGTCTTAAATTTTCTTCAGAGTCGGCCACGCACACATTCTGACGCCTGTCAAATGGTATGGACTAGCACAAGAATGTTTGCGTGCGGACCGTGTACATACAGCCAGCTGGCCGACTCTGAACGACACAGTTTTGTGTATGGTGGGACTCCGTCCGCCTTTTTTTATACGTCCATGTATGTACTAATCACTCAAATAATAAAACATTTTATTCTTCATCACCTTGGTCGTCGAAAATGCTGTCCTCCCGTGCCAAATGGAGGAGGATGAAGTCGTTAATAATATTAACGACACTATGAATTTATTATTATTTGAGTGATTATTATTTGAATAATTATTTAAAAAATTTAAATCGTAAATGTTTCTTTTATTTAACTGATTTATAAAAAAAATAGTATTTGATGAAACTTTGCTCTTCAAATTTTTAAGGCGCGATTAAAAATTAGAAATTCGTAAATCTCTGGTATGAGACGCGATTCACAAAAAATAAAAATATTGTAGTGTAAATACTAAACCAAAGTATTTTTCAGTATGGACAGAAAGTGCGGAAATCATAAAGGAAAGGAGAAAAAAAATAAAGTCTAAATATTTAAAAACATTAAGATCTCAGAAACTACTTGAATTGTAGGAATGAAATAAAGTACAAAATTTGTGTCTCTTAATGATTAATCTTATCAGCTGGGTTGCAAGTTTACAAGCCCTCGTAAATAATTTAAATAAAATAATTTCGTTTTATGAGAGTCAAAAAATGACCAATTTAAAAATTGATTTTCTCAGAAACGAAGTAAAATGCGCACACGGGAGTTCTACTCTTGCATTTGAAATATAAGACGCCATCGACTAATTGCATTAACTTAGTCATGTCCGATTTTGGGGATTTCTAAAACACTGTGCATCGTGAAAATCGCACAATAGATTTTCAATCGTTATACGGCAGCCGGCTGCCGCTGGGGATTGACGGGTTAAGTGTGTCACAGCTGCCTGATGTATGTACCTACTAGCAATAGGACATTACATACTGCAATCTTATCTGAAGCTGCCACTGAACTTATTTTAATAAGAAATATTTCTGATGATTTTAATAAAAATTTGTAATATTTTGTGTCTCTGGTATCTAAGAATTACTCCAGAAATATATGTATTTTAAAATTAATTCAAGCACAACGAATTTTCAGGCAACCCTGTTGCCTAAATTACGATTCATCATCATCATCATCATCATCATATCAGCCTATATTCGTCCACTGCTGGACATAGGCCTCTCTCAATGGACGCCAAGATGACCGATCTCCTGCTACTCGCATCCAATGATTACTCATATAAAATACAAATTCTATTGTACGTACGAGTGTAGTATTATATCAACTATATCGTTAATAAAGAACTATATCAAGATCAGATATGATGGCAGATTTCCAATCAACGCCCTTTGTGTGTTGTAATGAGCTGGTATTATTGCAAGACCCTGTCAGCGCCACCGGACGACGCCAGGAAATTATGACGACTCGACAATAGACACATTCTTATTATAATAAGCATGACCTGTACAGTAAAATATTACAAGTGTAATTATTCAAACACCTGTGTAAAATACACAAAGAATATAATATATAGATTCAAAGATTCAAACACTTTATTATAATGAATAATGATATTACATTGTCTACATTCTACAATGTAATCTACATTCGTTGTGTTTTGTGAACATAGATTAGGTATTATTGTACCTACTGTGTGCTAAGTGTGAGTTTTTCCATTTGCATTCGATCGTGAGCGCGTTTTGCGTTTACTTGGAATTTGTATGAGATTAGTACAGCGCCACCTAGTTGTAAACGCGAGAAACAAAATATGGTAGTGCGAGTTTTTACGTACAAGTTTAACGAATACGAGGATTGTTTACGCGATCGTAGGTGAGAGCGTTAGAGCCTGTGATTGGTGGGTTCAAGTATTGGGCTAGTGCGAGTTGCATTTTTGACATTTCGATTCACTAACTTCGGAGTTTATTTCGATAATACCGTAGTAAAGTTATCACTTGTGTTTTTCATAGTGAAATCGTGGAGATAGAAGAATATTTTCAGAGTTAATATATTACTTATATCAAAAACTAGCATAATATCATGGCCGGTCCCTCCTTTTTCGCCTGGAGAATGTTTGCAGCTGCGGAGGCAGACGATAGCCGTAATTATACCGCTTGGAGCAATGCAAGCTCTCGTGCATCATTCAATGCACTAGACCTAGAAACAATTCCGTGATCGATATCGCATTACTAAACAAAATATGTTGAAGTGGTTGTGCAGAGAGCTAGGTGTTTAACAAATTTGAAATCTTCCCAACGGGTTGGCCTAAAGGAAACGGGGCACTAGCCACTATGGGAAAAAGACAGAAAAACTTCGACGAAAAAATGCAACCAGCATCACTCCCATTGGGAAATATAATAGCAATTAATTTGAAGAAGGATACTTTTATCACCATGACAGAAACGGAGTTGCTCCTTTGTTTCAATCAACATTCAGAAAATATGTTATGTCGCCTCAGTAAAGCGGAATATCAACTTAAAGGTAACGAGAGTTTATGCAGGCAAAACAAAGCAGCTAAAAGTTGTCTATACAGTATAGCAGAGTGTGATAACATGTGGATCGACACCCACAGGATCAATACATATTTTTACTATTGTTGTGAACTGCTCGTTGAATATATTATGCTACGATGAAATAAGCTCTGCACGATTATCACAGTCAGGATTGTTTAGCGTCAAACAAGGATGCTTGATTAAGTCAAAGGACTTTTCTGTTCACTCGCACAAAGAAGACAGTAGTATGTTACACGTGAACCCTCAGGTTTCCTTTGGAGATATTGCTCCGATCAATCATCTTTTTAATATGTGGTTCTCTGAATCATCACCAGTTATAGCGAATCAGCTGAACAGAGAGAACAGCTACATGCCTTACAGAAGCAACTAGACGATTTAAGCAGAATGATCCAACATTAGAAAGCTTTTCGTATCATGACATTCATCATTATACCGTTATTTATGTCATTGCAGTGTTAATTTTGATCATTGGATCATTGTTACTATGGAAATGTAGAGTGTTGTAAGAGCAGCACCTCCAATGCAAAGGGAGGCTGAAGGAATAGAGATGACTTCTCGCGGAAATATTATAGTGATGCACCAGCAATCAAAAAGTGATCAGTGTCTTGAGAAAGTGCAAACTATTAGTGATAACGATAACAAAGTGTGTGGCCCTAGCAGGCAACAAAGTCGGGGCACTTTGCCCGTACTTCACTCTTTTGTGTCAATTGATGACAAATAATGTATTAGCATTAAGTTAGTTTAAGGACCTATTGTTTTTCACCTTGTATCACCTTCATCATCTTGCGGCTCGGGAGCATGTACGAGCTAGCATGTACATTGCTGATCCTACATAATTATTTTCCCGGAGTCCCGGCAAGTGCATACTCTCGGGCAGATCGCAACAAGCCGTCATCAATCGCGCACTCATTTTTAGCATTAACATACAGTCAATATATTATCATTTTATATTATCAAGGAATTTTAATTTAATAATCAATCTATCATATCACAAAAAGGGTGTAGTCGAGTAAGCAGCTCCTACACACCCCTTTTTATTATACCAATCGATAGGGGAGCAAAAAAGCTTGGATAAACTTTTCTCAAAAATCAACCTCTGTCAAATGACAGGCCGAAATGTATGTAATGTATGTGCCCAAAAAGGAGGAGGTTATACATTTGTCGGGACTTGATTTATTTCTGTTGCCAGGACTGGAGGTTATACAAAAAATCTTCTGTTAACACAACATAATAATTAAGCCTTCGGCTTAGGAATTTCACTCTAGGGATTGACAAACTACTACAAAAGAAAGTCGACGGAGCCCCGCCACGCGGGGCTACTATTTCTGGGTGGTTCACAAAAAATAACCAACCAAGCAAACACAAAAAATAACCAACCACCAAGCTACGCTCCCGCCTTAGCCATCTAACCTAACCCAACCATGTCGTATTGGGCAAAATTGCTATTAATTACTGTTACTATACAGTAGGGAATTTTGATTAGTTTTATCTAAATGGGGAGGGGGGGGGGGGGGGGGGATATCCGGGGGTGGAAGTGGCATAGGGAGGTTTTTCTCACCCAAAATATCCTTCCTCAACCCATATGATCACCAAAACAATTGGGGTAGGTTTGTGAACCGTAGCCCTAACGAGGTTTGTATATCGGCCTCTATCTAGCCGGGGGTTGATTTTTGAGAATAGTTTGTCTGAGCTTTTTTGCTCCCCTTGACACCCCCTATTGATTGGTATAGTAAAAAGGGGTGGTCATAGGGGGTTGAATTTTTTCGTCAAAATTTGTCTAAGTATTTTCGCCATACTAACCAGGGCCACATTTCGGCCTGTCATTTGACAGGGGTTGATTTTTGAGAAAAGTTTATCTGAGCTTTTTTGCTCCCCTTGACACCCCCTATCGATTGGTATAATAAAAAGGGGTGGTCATAGGGGGTTGAATTTTTTCGTCAAAATTTGTCTAAGTATTTTCGCCATACTAACCAGGGCCACATTTCGGCCTGTCATTTGACAGGGGTTGATTTTTGAGAAAAGTTTATCTGAGCTTTTTTGCTCCCCTTGACACCCCCTATCGATTGGTATAATAAAAAGGGGTGGTCATAGGGGGTTGAATTTTTTCGTCAAAATTTGTCTAAGTATTTTCGCCATACCTACTAACGGGCCACATTTCAGCCTGTCATTCGACAGGGTTTGATTTTTGAGAAAAGTTTATATGAGCTTTTTTGCTTCCCTTGGCGCCCCCTATCAATTGGTATATTCAAAAAGGGTGGTTATGAGAGTCTTTTTCCCATAGTGCCCTTCCCTCCAAGTACAACCTCATATTTTTTTAAACTTACTCCTCCATAAACGAAACCATCAATTATTACAATTATTGAGAACAATAATTACTTGTTCTCATAATATTTGAAGTGTAAAATTATAAGTAGTATCTAGTTTTAAACACGAAAGTTACATAGGTAAGTACCTACCTATTGTTATCAAGAATCAAGATAATATTTTGTTTGGTAACCCATACAACTTAAATAGACCATTCGTTTGGTTTACTTCTCTCTTAAAATAAACACTACTAAAATTAGTTGGTTAATAATTTGACGTTTCAATACTACCAACACTACGAAACAATTGCTCGTCACTCACGATGAGTAAACGCAGATCGAGTGGTTTAGCTCGATCGTAACTCACACTCGCCTAATCTTGACAGTCGATGAGTTAGGAGTTTATTCGGATAAACCGAAGTAAAATCATTCGGACTTTTCACATGTAACTCGCACTCGGCACACTGCAGTGTGCCGAGTGTGAGTTTTTTTGTTTTACATTCGATCGTGAACGCGTTTGACTTTGGCGTTTACTGAGATTTTGTAGGGGATTTGTACAGCGCCACCTAGCGATGCTCACGGGAGTGAGCCCAGCCCAGTTAGTAATCCCATACAAAATCATAGTAAACGCTAAACGCGTTCACGATCGAATGTCAAACAAAAAACTCACACTCGGCACACTGACTGTCATCGTTGTAGGAACGGAATAACTGCGATATGCCAAATACGTTTGTTGCGCGGCGGCGGGACGCACGTCTATACTCTATAGTTAGTATACAATCGTCGTATTGTACAATACATTATACAATACGACGATTGTTCAACGCGTTATCCATCCTCCCACGTCGTGACCTTCCGTCGTTCCGCCAGAACACCGCGTTTGATAATGCCCAGTAGTAATAGTTAAATGTCATTTTAAGTCGCTTGATATCTCCCTCCCTCACGACCTTACAACGGTATAGGTTTATGAAATTATAAGGAAACTAGATGGCACCCTGAAGTGCCCTGAACTTCGTATCACTTCCCTACTAATACAAACCTTCCCTGGACTACCGCGAATACTTCAAGATTCAATTAGCGAAATGGAACCGATTTGGCTAATTTAATCATTAAATACAGGAGTTCCCGAGTCATGCCGAGAGTAACAAAATCTATACTAATATTATTATAAAGAGATATATATGAAGAGTTTGTTTGAACGCGCTAATCTCAGAAACTACTGGTCCGATTTGAAAAATCTTTCAGTGTTAGATAGCCCATTTATCGAGGAAGGCTATAGGCTATATTTTATCACACTAAGACTAATAGGAGCGAAGAAATAGAGGAAAATATGGAAAAGATGGGGGTAAATTATTTGAAATCGGAACGTCTAGTATAAAATAAATTCTGTATAGATGAGGTAGTAGTGACCTGGAAGAGCTCGCCGTTGGAGATGTAGCCGTCGTTGTCCATGTCGTAGATACGGAACGCGAACCGCAGCTTGCTGAGCTTGTCCCCCTTCACACTGAACTGAGACACGCCCTGGATAAACTCCTTGAAGTCCACCTGCAATTCACACCAATTGCTCACTTTACCTGGAACAACTTCAATTTATTCATAACTTAAATAGATTTGATAAAACTAGGGCATGTTACCTATGATTAATTTAACAATGGATTAACTTTACTACACATTTAAATATACAGTAAGTATACATTCTAGTTATTTTACCCCCTTTCTTTAGTAATCTTAGCCCCTTTTCTGGTGATTACGTTTAATGATAATGACAATTTATTACTCTCAAGATTGTGTCCTTCCTACACAATATGTACAGTATAATTATAACTATTTCTTCTGTATGCTCATTTGTATTCATTTTTAAATTACAATTATTAACATATTTTTGCCAAAATATTTGTTTGAATCAAATCGTATACAAACTGCTATTTTAATAGCTTCAGTAAACTGTGTAGTGTATATCTGTTCTAGTTATAACAGAGCAGCATTGTGCTCGAGGCCTTCGAGAATATTCTCACTACTAGAGCACGCCGTCTTATACAAATATGACATCATATTATGTGTTTGCAATTAGGTAATGGAGTTCCTTGGTCAATAATTGCTAGTAATCGCGTTTTCTGCGCGGGCGGATTCAACTCGCGTGTTTTTCCAAACGCTTCAGCAGAAAACGCGCACGTATGAACGCGCCGTAAAACTCTCCAAGGGGAATGAGCTAAAATATACGTGGTATGTTAGCCTCACAATGACGTCTATTCCGCAGAGTGATTTTGTATCTGCGAAAGCAATAATAGCTAGAGAAGGCTATACAATATAATTTAAAAACTTGAAAGGTGTCAAGGGACACCCAGATGAAACGAAGTTGCTCTCTATGAGAGAGAAAGATAGACAGAAAAAGTTAGCAAAAAAGTGATGTTACAACTTTTGTTCTCAATTTTCCCGTCTAGCCCCCTTTCGCAACGCGCGATAGGGAACTTCGTTCCAATTAGAGTAGTGGTGCTAGGTGTTGTGTGTCATGTGTGTTACCTCGCCGTTGCCGTCGGCGTCGAAGATGTCGATGACGCGCTGCACGAGGGGGTTCTGTTGCAGCTCCGGCAGCGACATGAACTCGTCGATGGACAGCGCGCCGCTGTTGTCCAGGTCCAGCTTGCGGAACCGCTTGCCCAGCCGCCGGATCTCGTCCGCGTCGACTGTCACACACCCCGTCCCCCGTCAGACACACCGGTCATGCCCAGCGAGCGACTCGCCAACTCTAGCCCACGATTCGAGTCTTCGTTGCGTTAACGCATACCAATAATTGCGACTACACTTACGGATAGACGCGTAACGCGTCGCGAATAGACTCCCTGAACCGTGGACCCGTCGTTGCCGAGATGCTCACCCGAACGATCTATATCACGCTCAGCGAGCGGCTCGGCAGGTGAATCCTTTCGATCTCTGCCTGCCGGACCGCTAGCCTCCGGCGACGTTACTGCGGACAGCGACAGGCACGGATATTGAGTATTATTGAGCAATATGAGAGACGATGCGTAATAATGTTCTCGTTATTCATATTCTATTTATCTCGCTTAGGGCCTAATGCTTGTCCCTGTCCAGTAGCATGCGCCGGGACTACAGCGGGCGCGCCCCGCCGCCGGCCGGACATGCGGCCCCGGCGCGCCGGCGGGCCGCGTCCGTCACACGGGATGCGTTTACACATCATGTCACGGACATAAACGTATCCTTACTTCAGGCGAGAGTTACTCATGAGCTAGCTTCCACACTAGCTGTGCTACTACTGCATCTGGTGGTACGGTGACGTCTCGGGCTCGCGAAGGCTAGCGTCACCCGTGCTCGGCCTAGCGAAGCGCGGAGCTAATGTTTGTACACATTAATTATGAATTACGAGTACCGCGAATGATTTACGCTGCGAAAGGAGCTCGCAGGTGACGTTATTTGCATACTTATACATATACGTCCGCGGCCATTGTATTGAAATGAGCGAGCGGCTTCCGCGACGGAAACTCGTCGGGTCCCGTGTCTCGTGTCGTTCCACCGTCGCGAGGTCTGCCTCGTTTATTTAATTACCGGATATTATGATTAATTATAATTACGAGCGACGACCGCATCATCGAACCCCTAGAAGCTATGTCTCCGACGGCCGGAGATTCGGACGGATCCGTTTGAAGGAGAGCTCGAGCTTGCAGTCTGATTCTGATAATAATTCACGGCTGCCCGGACGCAGTTAAAACAGTTATAAATGTCTCGTAAGTCATAAAGCTCCCGGAGCTCATAGAGTCGTAAAACGATCCTGCGACCACGGCGCACGGCGCACGGCGTACCGCGCGAGCTATTATTACACGCAGCGATCCTCGCGGCCCGCAGCACCGAACATCATCAGCGCTCGGCCCTACTGCTGCCCTCGCGACCGCTCCCATAGGAGACATCCCGTCTGTCGACCGAAGGACGAACCGTCGCACTCGAAACGTGCTACTGTTACTTCAGAAAATGTTGCCTTGGTAATATTCCACGCGAAGGCCTTTGTGTGCCGGTTACGTTTGATTTATTACTCTCATTACCATAATACATTAGTCGCTGAGAATTACGCCGCGAACGAGTTCGTCTGACGTGCGACGCGACAGGATGCCTCGGCACGACAGCCAACACCTCAACAGCTACACAACAGAGTTAACCAACAGAACAACCATCAACAATATCTAATACCATTGTATCTAGAGGCGTGAACGCGCAATGCACAAGCCAGACAGGCCATGTTGACGACGTCCAGAACAATTTTTGAACTCAAATATCAGAGGAGATAAAAAAACATCTAGTATGGAACACAAATATACATATACGAGATGTAAGCCACTAAGTTTACTGCGTCTACGTACAGAGATAGCTTAAATGCAAATCATAGAAGCGAAAGGCCAGTCAGTAACGTGTCACTTCCTCGGCAACTAAATACAAAACTAGTAGCCAGTTTTTTTACTCCAACTTTGTCATCGGTTTAAGGGAAGTTAAAATTATTGAAACGAAAGATTGACTCCGTTTAAAGATGTAAGGTAAAATTATTATTGTTAGCTGGTTATGGTAACCAAAATTTTTTTAGAGAAAGGATAGTACTTATATAATTATATAGATATATTATTAAATCAAATTCGTTAAAAATTGTTCTGGATAGTGGGGTGGGGATGTAACGTGCTGTGTCGACATGGAAATGAACGTCAGCGAGTGACTCTACGACACTCACAGTTATCCACCTTAAAATCAATGCAGTTAACACGCGCTGAAACAAACCTCATGTTATGTCTTTACCAACCTACCGTCCACACTCGCACACTACGTAAACATCATGTTAAATTATTTAAAACTAGCTATTTTATTCTCTTGGGGGATCAGAATGTATAATGGTCAGAATTGTGTATTACAAGATAGACTGTTCAAGAAAATAAATGACATACATATATCAAATTGTTAGAAAGCTATGAAATAAACCAAAACCAAATTAGAGGAGTTACATTTTACCAAAGAATACTTACAGTTTGAACATAATTCCATTGGAATCGAATTTTCGTTGCCCTGAAAAATTATATAAAATCGCAGAATTAAGAGATGAGATTACAGATTTAGCATTGTCAATCGATTTTGATGCCATTTTCGTAGCATAAACCATGATTTCAAGGAAAACTGCTATGTAATTGAACGTTTTTAAGCGCCAATTCACCATATTTTTGCATTAAATGATTGATATTTTAATAGCTATCGAAATACCAGTCTTCTTAGTACTTACCATTTTGGCGTATTTATATGTACACTGGATTAAAATATACACAAAATTAAGAGATCTTATCACTGTTTTTTGTCAAAAGAATACGAATTCAATTGCAAAAGAAAAACAATTTTACTGCGGAACACACCATCGCGTTGAGATCGATCAAGAATTTTTGACAGATCAGTGATGACCAGGGTTGCCAATGACAATTTTCAGATTTCCCCAAAAATCATGGTCAATTTCCCCAAATTGGGGACAAAAAATTTGCTGATTCCCCACTAATTTCCCCACACAAGTTTTTTTTTTTAATTAATCAATAATCTACTACCTGAGTATAATTATTAATTTCTATTCGAATAATCAATTATAATAAAAGTTCAAACAGTTATCATGATCAATAAGTTTTATTTTATTTGTTTCACGCTACTTTCTTTATTTTTTCGTATAATGTCCGCTGTACACTCTCGCCGAGAGCTCTCGGGCGAGAGTCTCGTGCGAGAGCCCCTTGCCCGAGTGGGATCATGTACATTCTCGCTTAGTTCAATCGCAGTAAAGAACTCAGACAAGATGGACGAAAACGACCATTCACCATTCACCATGCATCGAAAGATATCATTGTAATCCAAAGATTTATAATCATATTTAATGTTATTTCTCACAGATAATGACTGATAATGTCGTTTATTATTGTTATTTTTCTGTTCTACACTGTCCAACGGTGAAACTAGTACTGAAAGACGCGAGAGTGTACAGTAGTGCGCTCGTTTTATTCGCGAGACCCTTTGTCTGGGGCGCAATATGCCGACAACGGACCGAGAGGGTCCGAGACAGGCGAGACGAGGCGAGCGCACCCATTTACACTCTCGCACTCGGGCCGCCTCGTTGTGTCTTGGCGAGAGTGTACAGCCGGCTTCATACTTTTTAATAGTATGTTGAAATAACACCTCTATATTATTACAATATTATTGTAATAATATATTATTACAATAATATATTATTACAATAATATTGTAATAATATAGAGGTGTTATTTCAACATACTATTAAAAAGTATGAAGCCGGCTGTACACTCTCGCCAAGACACAACGAGGCGGCCCGAGTGCGAGAGTGTAAATGGGTGCGCTCGCCTCGTCTCGCCTGTCTCGGACCCTCTCGGTCCGTTGTCGGCATATTGCGCCCCAGACAAAGGGTCTCGCGAATAAAACGAGCGCACTACTGTACACTCTCGCGTCTTTCAGTACTAGTTTCACCGTTGGACAGTGTAGAACAGAAAAATAACAATAATAAACGACATTATCAGTCATTATCTGTGAGAAATAACATTAAATATGATTATAAATCTTTGGATTACAATGATATCTTTCGATGCATGGTGAATGGTGAATGGTCGTTTTCCTCCATCTTGTCTGAGTCTTCTCTCTTTTCATTCTCGCTTAGTTCAATCGCAGTTAAGACTGCGATTAAACTAAGCGAGAATGTACATGATCGCACTCGGGCAAGGGGCTCTCGCACGATACTTTCGCCCGAGAGCACTCGGCGAGAGTGTACAGCGGGCATAATGAATATATTATATTAATTAAAATACTTTTTTCTATATTTTGTGGAAAGCATTTTCCTTGAAGGGTTTAACTTGACACTGCCCCCCATGTTTTAATTCCTTCTCTTGCAAGGTGCAGGCTGCAGCCAAAAATTGTACAAAGCCAGCGCAAAGCAAATCCCCTGATCATAAATAATACTGTCCATCTACTAGATGATACTAGACTTCTACGATCAATCGATTTTAAAAAATATGTTCATTGTGTCAATACTCAATGTAGAATGATGAAATATTTGCTAATTAATTGAAAAAGATGTCAAAATGTGAAAATCCCCGCATTTTCCCCACATAATGCCAATCCCCAACGAATCCCCAATCAACTTGAAATTCCCCGCAGTTTGGGGAATTCCCCACAAATTGGCAACGCTGGTGATCACAGCACAGAATACAAATTATTCTGTCACAGATGCAGAATTGCGAAGATAGACTTTTTTTTAATTTCTGTGGACCCACAGAAATAAAAAAAAACATGCATATTAGAAGAGAACAAATAAAAATTCTTAAATCTTTTCTATTATTATTTATTAGTAAATTAAGTGTTTTTGTAACTTTATACGAAGTGGTTGAGCAAGTAAATTCAGTAAAAATTATGTGATATTAATTAATCCGTGGTCCGTGGCGGAAATTGAAATATGTGTGTACGTCAAAATGGGATTAGTAAAATATTTTAAACCTCATATCATATAAGTAATTATTATAATGTGCAAATAAGAATAGGAATAAACAAGAAGTTTATAATTATTTTTACTTTATTTTCATCTTGAAAGTTGAAACCTTAACTTTCATTCGAATGCGGAATGCCGAATGATATTCATTGATGTGAACTGTGAAGAGCTGATAAAAAAGAAAGTCAATGTCAATGTCAAGTTCTTCTCCTTTTTCTTTCTCTCCGAAATAAGTCACCATGGCGGCCGGGGTAAGATTTTTTATCGTAATTTATTTGTAAAATCAACTCATTTTATTCACAAAAGCTTAATTAAATGTGCTTGCAAATTTATGTGGTGCTATAGCCTCGATTATATTTTTCAGGTACTTTATACTTATCCAGAAAATTTCCGAGCTTATAAGGCGCTGATCGCCGCACAGTACTCCGGAACCGATTTAAAAGTAGCTCCCAATTTTGTGTTCGGCGAAACTAATAAATCCGATGCCTTCTTGAAGAAATTTCCTGCCGGCAAAGTGAGTGACATCGAATCGAAACTGTGTAGTGCTTGTGATAAATGGCCCCGAATCTGCCCAGATGTTTTTGACGGTGACGTGTAACTAAAATATTTGGCGATTTTTAGGTGCCAGCATATGAAAGTGCGGACGGAAAGACTCTCCTGACCGAGAGCAATGCTATCGCATACTATGGTGAGTACCTTACATTCAAATCGTACTGTATACTTAGTGCAAGTGTAGTGTAGTGAATAAATTCAGTTGCACCTCTGTAGCCCACTGCAGGATTGCTCTGAGTGCAATGTCTGCTAACACAGCTTCTTACCTAAATACACTAAGAACCTGCAGTGTGCTCCTTGACTTACTTATATTCTTTTGATCGTGAATTCTTGGAAATCTATTGTTATCCTGGCCTACTTGGGCTGCTTGGGAGTTGATAGGATATAACAGCAGTAAAAAGTTGCAATTAATTATGATTTGATTTGCTACTGCGATGTCAGATAATAACAGTGTAGCTGGAATACTTAGAAAGTCATATTAATGTACAAATATTTTTAGAATTGATTTCTTACTTGTTTAGATACTATACTAAAATAGTTAATAATATTATACACATTAGAAAGGTTTGCTTATTTGTGCTGAATACACACACAGTTTTTTTGGCCAAATTTAGTATAGACATAGTTCCCACAACTGTATATTCTTCTATTTACAAAGTTATGTGATACATGTAGTCGGTGACTTTGTAGACTATTTTTACTGTTGTAGTTTAACATCCAATAGTAATTGAAACATTTGGTTGCAATTAAAATTCTTTTAACATATTTTAGGTTTGGAAGCTTTTAGGATGTACTTACTGCATTATATATTGTTCTAATAAAATCAGCTATGTAGGAACAGAATGTAACACTTTTAATTTAAATTCTGCCGTGCAGAATTTAAATTAAAAGTGTAAAACTTAGCAATTGCAATAAAATACTGAATCTGAAAAAATAATTTGTATTACTAAATAATTTTAAGTAGTGGACCCTTTTCCAAAATTTTCTTGTTTATGTCTATGCCTAACTTTGTAAGTTTGCATTTACCTATTAAACCCCATAAGAGCACAGTGATCGCGACAACAATAGAATAACAATAGATTTCCAAGAATCCGCAATCGAAGGATTAATTTATTTTTACTAACTATAATAAGATTTAAAAGTTATGACCTGATGTCATTCCAGTTGCCAACGCAGCTCTGCGCGGCACGGATGTGGCGTCACAGGCGGCTATCTTCCAGTGGGCGTCGTGGGCTGACGGAGAGCTGCTGCCCGCCTCCTGCGCGTGGGTCTTCCCTTACTTAGGAATCATGCAGTTCCACAAGCAGGTAATTAACATTGCTTTTGTTTTAGTTATTTTGTTAATTAATCCCTCGATCATGGTTTCGTGGAAATCTATTGTTATTGCAGTTGAATTAGACCGCTTAGGAGTTAAAGCATTAAATAATGACATCTAAAATTCTATCTGTACAACTCAAATCTGAAAACAAAAATAAAATTGCTATCCGCCTAAATCCTTAAATAATTTAAGTTTAAGTTTTTGGGGTAATAATTTAAGTTTAAAAAGCATAATGTGCATTATGCTTTTTTTACACCTCGTCTCTAAAACTATCACATGTTCTGTAAACATCTGTATCACCTCTCCTGCTGCTGTGCAAATCATTATGTCACAGACCACAGTCCACGATATGTCTATTATTGTGTCATGTTTATTTTTTTATGAATTAGGAACTACACTATATTCTGCACGGAACTAGTTGGCCGCTCTGCCCATACACTCATGTAGAGCGGCCAACTAGTTCCACACGGACTATAGTGCAATATCTCGTAGGGACCTATCAGACGAAGAGTGGTTGGTCACACGGTCAAAAGTTCAAGAAACCATTCCCTGTCCGATGGATCCCATAGACCAAACTGTACCCACCATTCTGGAAGCAAGTAAAGATGAGTATGACTGTATGTTTCAGAATGTAGAGCGCGCGAAGTCCGACCTCCTGGCAGCCCTGGCGGTGCTGGACAAGCACCTGCTGACCCGCACCTTCCTCGTCACCGAGCGCGTCACGCTGGCTGACATCATTGTCTTCGCCACGCTCATACACGCCTTCCAGGTAACCATACTGTTCACTCTCACTGTACTATATAAAGGTAAAACTTGTTGTCTGTCTCACTGTACCGTCAAAGTTACTGAAACTTTGCTAATATTATAAAGGCGAAAGTATGTCTGGTACTTATTCACGCTCTAACCAATATTCAATAGGAGCCAGTCCACACGGCGCGTTGCGTGGCGGACACATGGCGGACAGCAGCCCCCGAGACGAAGTGGGAGGGGGTGTTTACGTCAAGACTGTTTCGTAATAACGATGCGATGACGCCGCGCCCGTGTGGCCGGCTATGCGTCAAACGGCAGCGCTGCATAGACGCAACACGCCGTGTGGACTGGCTCTTATAGCTAATCTAATAGAAACTTAAATTTCAGTAAAACACACAAGTATCGTTCTAGTATCCTTCCTGTTTAGTAAGGCAGACAATATATTTGTGTGACGGTGACTTCCAGACCGTCCTGGAGCCGAACCTGCGCTCGTCGCTGGTGAACGTGCAGCGCTGGTTCCTCACGTTGGCCAACCAGCCCCAGGTGCTGGCCGTGGTGGGGCCCGTCAAGCTGTGCGCCGCCGCCCCCGTCTACGACGCCAAGAAGTACCAGGAACTCACGCAGGGACAAAAGGTATTGTATTAGTGACAATAAATTGCCTTTAGAGGTTAGAAGTAAATAGCCAGATATAGTTTACTAGACGTTCCGCGCGGGTGGAATTTCACGGAAACCGTACATTTTTCCGAAAAATAGCCTATGTCCCTTCATGTGGTGCCTTTCTTCAAGTGTGCCAAATAACATTAAAATTACTCCAGTATTTCTTAAGATAATAATTAATCTCTCCAGCCCCGTAAGGCCCATATGGGCCGCGACAGCAAAAAATTTCCTGGAATTAGTGATCAAGGGAATAATAAGCAATTTCATATAATTTTCCCCATTTTTTCCGCATTTTCATCTATTTATTCGCTCCTATAACTCTTAGCGTGATAAAATATAGCCTATAGCCTTCCTCGATATATGAGCTATCTAACACTGAAAGAATTTTTCAAATCGGTCCAGTAGTTCCTGAGATTAGCGCCTTTGGCGGTAAAAGCTTCCTCCAAATTTTGCCATTTTTTTCTGTCACGAGCCAGTCTCGTCCATAGGACTCCAGCTACTTCTATGATGTCGTCTTTCCATCTCTTGGCTGGCCTACCACGCCTTCTGGTTTTGTATACAGGGCTCCAGATAGTCAGTCTGTGTCCATCTCTCATCTGCCGTTCTTTGAATATGGCCTGCCCTTTTCCATTTCATGAATAGTATTCGTCGTCACGTCTCTGGCCTTTGTTTTTTTCCTAATAATTTACTACCTAATTAGATTTTTAATGTTATGTTTAACAAATTTTGAAATATGTGCTAGTTTTATAAAAATACTTCATAATATTATGATTTTAACGCCTTATAAAAGAAATTCGTACCATTATTAAAAATTCGAATCAATTGAATTGTAAGCAAAGTCGAGACTAATTTATAAATTCTGTTGAATATTGAAGGAGGGAGGAAAGAAGGAGAAGAAGCCCGCCCAGGAGAAGAAACAAGCGCCCGCCAAGAAGGAGGAACCCAAACAGGCTGAGGAGGAGGAGGAAAAACCCCGGGAGTCCAAAAACCCCTTCGATGCCATGCCTAAAGGGTGAGTAACACTTGTATAAAAGTTGCATGTTGCTTTGGGATAGGGGGTATGATTTTCTACCGGTTTGGGTTCTAATATTATGTCCCTCAACTCAATGTGCTACTTTGTCACCTGGCCGGCACAGGGACAATAAAAAGAAGAGATAAATAAAAAGAATTTCACAATATATCAAATTTATTTAAATAATAATTACTAGTTAGTCAGCGGTGAGCGGGGAACGCGGGCACGAAACTTAGCCTCGGTCTCTCGTTTCTCAGTCTTTAGCTCACGGGTTTCGGGACACGACACTTATCTGGGGGCAGGCAGCATCGATGGCCAGGTGTTGGTGGCAGTGTTCGGGATCCCGTATGTGGCGGCAAGTTGGGTGTGTGGCGTCAGATGACGTGTCAGCCAGACGGCATGGACGGCACATGGTCGACTCCAGGCGACCACGGAGCAGAGAAATTTCTCCAAGCGTAGCACGAGGTCTACTCCAAGTCCAGACGGAGCACGAGGGGACCAAACGTAGCACGAGGAGTTGCTCCGAACGTCGATGAGAAGTTGCTCAGAGCGTAGCAGAGTTGCTCCGGTCGTAAACACCCCTGAATATTCGAAAAGAGACTTAGAGGAGGGTTCACGCTGTTGACCCCCAAAGCACGTGTTCTTCACCCGAAGACTTCGAGCATGTGGTTGCAGGGTCCATCACAAACATTAAAAAACACTAATTAAAAAAAGAATTTAGAAAATATCAACATACAGTTAAAAAGCAAAAGGTTATTGAACTTGTGACACTGACATTTAAAACTAGGTCAGGGCCAATTTTGTGATAACAACAAAGAAAACCATGAGAATAATTTGACCACGGTGAAAGAATTAATATTAAAAAGTTAATAATATAAATAAAGATCCACTTTACAAAATAGGAAGTTAGCTAAAGACGTGGTCCATTACAAAAGCTAATTTTACAATATAGACAAATACATAATGTTGTGATTTTCGCCACAATAATAACCAAATACAGAATTAAACTGAATTTACAATAAAAGGTATTAAAAGACAAGAAAGTTGGGAAATCCTACAAACACAACACTAAATACGCACTCACCAAAAAACGGGGGTCAATAACTCCTACATTTTGATAATGGAGTAAAAGAACGAGGAAGCAAATCCGCGGCTTATATAGGCCGGCGGTTTTATTTTTTTAACTGTCACGTTGACAGTCGACGGAGCTAAGGCGTATATCCGGAGGGCTCGTGCAAAAAGGTACTTCATTAATATTTATCAAATAAAATATTGAAAACTATATAAAGTTACTTTATAATATTTAAATAGACAAATAGAATTGAAATCAATTAAAATAGTTATTTTAAAAAAAGTATTTAAACAAAACAGCCGGCAAGTGCCGGTCTAGTTCCGTACTAATATTAATAGATGGCGCGCAATGTATGGATTTGTCAAATTGATTTCAAGAACAGCTGATGAATAAGAAAAGGAGAATGAGATATCAATAATTTATAAGTAGCTACGCTACAACTTGGCATGATTGATGATGATGAGGCCAACTTTCATTATTTTTCATTTTGTGCTATTAAAACATGCTGTGTTAGTTATCCAACTTTTAGGCCATTTGATCTTGAAATAAAAACTTGATTCATCTTGTATTAACGATAAGTTGCGTACTACATAATATCATCGGTAAATTCCAGGACCTTCAACTTCGACGACTTCAAGCGGTGCTACTCCAACGAGGATGAGGCCAAGTCCATCCCGTACTTCTGGGAGAAGTTTGACCCTGAGAACTACTCCATCTGGTTCTGCGAGTACAAGTACCCCGAGGAGCTCGCCAAAGTGTTCATGAGCTGCAATCTCATCTCCGGTATGTTCCTCTTTGATAACCATTTATTCAATCACTAGTATTCAATTGTCATTTCGAAAATAAAGCCCAACTCTTGAATAAAGAAGACAAATGGCTGGACTCATAAAAATTATTACTTAACTTCAGTGTAGTCACAATAGATCCTTAAGGGTCGCAGTGACAGCAGGACTACTTGACCTGAATTCTGCACAAATAAGTTACTTCTGTAATGTAGATTTGTGAAGCTCCATTCAATTGATGTTATGTAATCATTTTATGTCTCCGAGCGTGGCCGTGATACTGGGCTAATTAATGTTGTCTGCAAAATGACTTATTGACGACGATGATGAGGTGTCTAGTGTGGAGGCTCCGGACGATGTAATGATAGAGAATGTCCACATCCAGGCATGTACCAGCGCCTGGACCAGATGCGGAAGGGCGCGTTCGCGTCGATGTGCCTGTTCGGCGCCGACAACGACTCCTCCATCTCCGGCGTGTGGGTGTGGCGCGGACAGGACCTCGCCTTCCCGCTCTCGCCCGACTGGCAGGTAATATACTTACGTTTATCTCACCCGGCAAACGTTGTGCCGCCATATACAGTGTGGGGATATGCTTGTGCCCACTTTTATTATTTCAGACGTTGTAATGGACGCGTTGTTTATATTAAGGGGGTGACAGACACGCGAGTAAGTACGCGGACTTTGGCACGACGATTTTAATCGCCTGTCACAAAGCAAATATCCGAGAGCCGCGAGCCTGGGGGCATGGGTAATCCAGTGTGAGCGATTCTCGTGTGTCACCGTCGCGAGCCGAGTAAAGGCTGTCACAGACAGAGAAGATAATGTAAAGATGTATATTATTGTAGCACGATACATCTTTCTATAAAAATCGTACACAACAGCTATAATGTAAAAATATACATTATAGTTGTTGTGTGTGGTCTCCTGGCGATTTCTATACAAAGATGTATCGAGATGTATCGTACATATTATATACATCTTTACTCCGTCATACAGACACAAGTTCGCGAACTAAAAACCCGCGTACTTTAAGTTCGTACGTCTGTCACCCCTTTGAACTAAGAAAATTCGATTATCGCGATTCACAAATGGATGCTGTTTGCTACAATTTTACTTCGACAATAGAATATGCATATTGGTTCTCAGATTTGCTTCTAAGCACACTTTAATTGGTCTAGCCGTTAAAAGGAATTTTGGCAGCGAAAACCGCGACACGAGTGTTTTATATATGAGGTAGCGGTGTATAAATAAAATAGAAAAGGGAAATTTATCTGTATGTTTGAACACACACAAACTACTGAACGTGGCCTAATGATTCCGTATTCACGTTCCAGATTGACTACGAGTCGTATGACTGGAAGAAGCTGGACCCGAGCAGCCCCGAGACCAAGAAGATGGTGCAGGAGTACTTCTCGTGGAGCGGCAAGGACTCCAAGGGCCGCCCCTTCAACCAGGGCAAGATCTTCAAGTGAACCGTTCCTTATGAGTGTAACACCGTAAGCGATGATATTATATACTATAGTAATTTATATCGAGCGCATCCGTCGAGTGTTGTTGCAACATCAACACGTCAAACGTGCATTTAAGTTTATCGTGGCCACCAATTTATACTGTCAATAAAAAGTTTTCTACATACATACTCTTTTTATTACATAGCCTGTTTTTTTATTTTTGGTTACTAATGTTATACGTAAATTATACATAAATACTATTATAGAATAGTCACTCACTCTGAACGAATTTGAAATAAAAACACTCTGAGCGTAATATTGTGTGAGTCACAGAATCTCGGCTGGCAGAAATTCTGCTGCATTCAGTTTCATACAAAATTCCTACTTCATTCACGCGAGCGTAATTTTATGAGTCATGATTTGTGTGAAAATATATTTACGCGACCGAAATACTGCGACTCATGAGTCATGAGCCTCATGACTCACAAAATTACGCTCGTTTGGTTTCACTCTCAATTATTTAGTATCAATATTGAAATCTCATTTCATTAATATAACACTCGGGGAAGTAGCGAGGAATGAAACAAACATGTAAAAGCAAAATTTTTATACTCTCGTTATCAGACTTTTGCCTAAATTGTACAAGTATTCTGTATTATTATTACTTTGGTACACAATTTATTGCAACGGTACACCTCGCGGCGAACGCAGCGCCGCGCTCGACCACGCAGCACGCTCGACGCTCCCGCACAGATATTTAAAACATTTTAAACTTTATGTACACTCGAAAACTTTAATAGAAACATTTTTAATATTCATAATATACTCGTACGTTACAGGAGTAATATTTACCTAAAAAGTACACTTTGTACATAATAATGTTTAATACGAATTCGGGGAGCCGTCGCAGAGAATACAGTCGGACGAGTAAGGAGGTCGTCTATATTGTAGTGTGTATGTAGTATGTACACGACACGGGGGAGGTATAAAAATATCAACGAATGGGGTTGAAGTGAAAAAGTAGTGGTGCAACATTCGTTCACGAGTTTTACATTACAACAATATTGTTTAAATATATCCATAAATAGGTTTAGATCGTTTAAAAAGTTGGGCGATCAAATTCATCGGGAGCACCACTATTAGCGGGAAGTTTAGACTAGTTAGATATAAAGGTTCAAAATGCCTCGATACAAAATTTGATCAGATCAGACGATACTTGTAAATGTTACGGTTTAATATCTCGTTGAGATTAAAGTGGCACATGGAGTGTTGAGACTGTTCCCTACACGGGATACATACATACAGTATGCTGTATGCTGTATGTAGGACATAGTTACTCGCTAGTTCTGCAAAGTGATCTGACAGTCAGCGAAGTGTGTGGGACAGGACATTAAATAGCTGACCGAGGATTGAACAATAACTTTGGCGTAAGTTTTCTTTACACCTTGACTAGGAAGGTTAATTTTGATTTTTAAACATACAGAAAATTTAAATGTTTGCGGTTTATTTAGTTATTGCTGTTATTTCAATTTAACTTTCTACATTTGTCACCACGAAACATTCCTAGTCAGACTATATTATTAGGGTATTTCCCCGCAGCACACTCCGGTACGCCACGTGTAGGGGAAGTTTCGGGAGTAAATACTGATCTAAAACACGGAAATATCAAATATAACTTGATCGATGTAGAATATTAATCCTAGTCTTTAAACTTTTACATTATAACGACAGGTACGAGTGGTTTAATATGATAGTGGGATTTTACTGTAATTTTCACCGGTGTTGTCAGCCACAAAAATATACATTAAAGTGTTTGAGTAAGGATAAACTACGATAACATGGCGCGCCCCTCCAAATTACTGTTTCAATGTGTGTAGTCACATCCTTATGAAAGAGTTTGTATGTAGTAAGTATTCAACCAATCAAACAGTACTCGTAATATTTCACATAATGTCACTAATTATTACCAAGATTTGTTGGTCAACTAATCATAACTAGCCGATCGCGCAAGATAACGCATTTCAAACGTTTTAAATTTTGGAGGGGCGCGCCATGTTATCGTAGTTTATTTCTACTTTCGATAGGCTAGGGAACATTAAAGTGTTATTTTCATGCTATTTAGGATTTTTTGAAATGAGTAACGAGCAGTGTTCGACCGAAGGTCTTTGCCAAAGCCGAAGATATAAAATTTCTATAAATTTTAAATTTATATTGTAGCCGAGTGAGAAAATATCACACCAAAACATTATCACTTTGGGCGAAGCTTCGGTCGGACCCTAGGCCTAGTGACGAGTTCTCGGGATTCGATATAAGTCGACGAGATTTCTCAATATGACAAGTCAACATAGATATGATTTGTTGCAAAGAACGCTAGTAAGGCGAATTATATTATACAATATACTCTAAATATAGGTATAACGTTATGTAAAATCAATAATATAATATTTTGGTTCTAACTTTAGGGTAAATAGCCAGGAGCTGTACTATGTTTACAATATGTAAAACGAGTAGCGTTCAGTAAATTTTGTTTCAAACCGATATTTATGGCATAAACGTCTTTATCTAATCATGTTACGACCAAAATATCTATAAATGTTTTTACGCAACGTTACTATGATTTCTTAATAATAATATTAATAATATCAATATACGCCTAATGCGATCGGCAGTAGAAGATAGCCGTAAGACAGCTAAACGCAAAACTAACGTCGTGTTCTCGTCTCTGTTAAAATACAGAAGTAGGAGTTTAATACGCATAGGGCCACTCGCACCAATCTAGGTAGAGATAAACTACGAGAACATGGCGCTCCCCTCCAAATTACTGTCTCAATGTGTGTAGTCACATCCTTATGAAAGAGTTTGTATGTAGTTGTAAGTATTCAACCAATCAACCAGTACTCGTAATTGTCACTTATTACCAAGATTAATTGTTGGTCAACTAATCATAACTAGCCGACCGCGCAAGACAACGCACTTCAAACGTATTGAATTTTGGAGGGGCGCGCCATGTTATCGTAGTTTATCTCTAAATTGTGGGTTAAACAATAATGCTATCTCCCTCCTTCCTCGCGCTTATGAAAGAGCCGGCATAACTATGTCGATCTGTTAGCACTTAGGAATGGTCCACACTGGTACAAGTGGGCCTAAATTTATAAAAATCGAAATAAAAAAGGTGTAAAACACACCTACTATTTGAAAATATCTTCACTTATATCTGAAAATATTATATTGAACAGAAACGAGAACTTCAAAGTCGATGCAAAAATATAATTATCACGCTCGTTACAAACACCACAACACGAACTATGAGGTCAAAAGCAGCAGTTGAAATAAGTCTATTTGGCGATACAACTATTATACCGATACATAAACTGAAACTGTCCGCGGACACTTTAGAAGCGGGACGCTGTTTGTTGTACCCGACCGAAATGAAAGCACATCGTCCTCTCCAACATTCGGCTTCGGGGAAATAAAGCTGACCAGACATGGGCTACAAAACCGATGAATAAAGTACGCTGATCAACATTGACCCATGGTTACTTGTCTCTCGGGGCCCGATCACACCTACCGTAGTGGCGAGACAGTGCCGGTAGCCGGTAAGTGTGATCATGGCATCACTTATGTAGTTTACTACATGACGGCCGCAACTCCGTTGCGCCAAAACTCGTTTATTGCGCGGGAACAGTACATTTTTCCGGGACAAAAAGTATCCTATGTCCTTTCCCGGGACTCAAAGTATTTCCATGCCAAATTTCAGCAAAATCGGTTCAGCGGTTTGGGCGTGAAGAGGTAACAGACAGACAGACAGACACACTTTCGCATTTATAATATTAGTATGGATTATTGCTATCTCGTATCAGATACTTGTGACGTGTCACGTGAGTAGCGGGATGTCGAAGAGTCGACGTGCGTTCAGCTCGGGTGGGAGCGGATAGCGGGTAGCGGGTAGCGGGTAGCGGGTAGCGGACAGCAGGTAGAGGTACGATACGCATTACGCAACATTCTCGCTAAACTATAAACAACAACAACATAGTGAGGCAGACGCGCCGGCCGCGCGGTCCGTTGAGCAAAGTATGCTAAGTACGCCTTTATTATAAAAGGCAAAATATGTATCGATCTAACAACAACAAATTATTCAAAAATATTTATAATCAATAAATTGGACTACAATATTTAACTAACGTGACCACGGGGCGATAACTACCGCAGAAAAACCTACCTACTAAAAAAATAATATAATTATTTTTAGTGAAACTTTAAAATATATAGTTTAAATAGCTCCACTTTAGTTTCTTTAAATATTAATATGTTTTAAAGATACGTTTACTTAACATTCTTAAGTGATTTTAATAATTGTAAAGGCCGCTGCACGTTTCAGACGCGAATCGAGCGCAATTGCTGCAAATAATTTGCACGGTTTTGGCGCCCAATTCCGGCCTTTAATATGGAGCTTTATACGAGACTCGTAGTTCACTCACTACCAGCTTTAACGTAAAGTAGGAGGTTAAAATAATATGGTTAACGAGAAAATAAAAGTGTACTACACTCCACGGTAGGTATCGCTCAGTGTTTCCGCTCGTTATTCTACGTATTGCGTTTATATCGAGCTTAAAATCTATAAAACAATCGTCAGACGACGGTGGCGAAGTCACGGGCCCTGCGCACTCGTGTGAGTACCGCCCTTAGGGTTGCCAGGCGTCCGGATTAAGACGGACACAGTCAGGCTTCTTGCGTTTGCGTGTCCGGCCAAAATCTAAGAGAGTCCGGCCTTTGTAGAGCCTCAAAACACAAATTTTGAGATGGTTTTACATCTAATGAGATGTAAAATTGTATGGCTATTAGACGTTAAACTGTTTTAATAAAACAGAAAATTCGCACGGTGTACACGAGCTGCCAAACGTATTTTATATAACGTATGCTATGTTAAAAGTTTAGATTCTAGGTACTCGATAGCAACTCTTTTTTGTACTAACGTCCGGCCAAGCCGACTGCTTTGTCTGTCTTTTCGGTTTAGCGACCTGGCAACCCTAACCGCACTGCCTGGCACTGCGGTCACACCACCGACACAAAGTCCGGTGGCGCCACCCAAGTGGTGCAGGTTCTGGTGCGCGAGGGGTCCAGGGACGCGCGTTCGACCTGGCGGCGGCGGGCGGGTTTTAATCACAACTCGCAACTTATAACATGAATTTGGTCAGGTACGAGGATAGGCTTCACTATTAACGAGTAAAACGTCGCCCGGAGCTGGCGAGCACCGTCGCGGGGACTTTGGACTCGCTCGTCGCTCGACAGAATGGCAGTACACGTTCGAAAGTAGTTTCCTTCGACGTCGGGATAGAGACGACAGTATAATTTCATTTATCGTACAGGTAACGGGTAAATTTACATCTCAAAAAATGATAACATCACGTCGACTCCGTTCAGAATATAATAATGTGATCGTACAAAAGAGTCCACTCGTCGCGGCGCGGCTGCGGTCAGTGCGGCGGGGCCTGCAACAGTGGAAAGGGACTCTTTGATTATATTCTTCTCGATGTCATTCTAGTTAACCTGGCCTAGTGCATACTGCATGCTATGTAATATGTATAATGGTTTCGGTGATACCTATTAGGCTGCATTTCCACTGAGGCGGAGCGGATCTTAGCATTCTTAGCGGTGCCCGAATTGACCAATCGTGCTATTCGGAGTATGACTATTCTTTGGAGGACTATTCGTGTATATCGTATATGCGGAGCGAAGATTTCGAGCATGGTGATTGGTCAATTCGGGCACCGCTAAGCTTCGCTCCGCTTCAGTGGAAACGCAGCCTAAGCCGGGCCACCACACTGCGACGCGGCGTCGCATCGTAAAGATCTTCGACGCCGCAGAACGAATCGTGGAAATTTCCGATGCGACAGCAGACTGAAACGTCGCGTCGGTTAAGTCGGTTAGCGTCTTATCGTACGATATCGTAACCGATTAAATTTTTGCGTTGCGACATCGCATCGCATTTCTGTGCTGTTTTTGCGATACGTCGCGGCAATGCAGCATCGTGGCCTGGCGATAGGGCCTCTTACAAAATGATTGCTAGTGGGTCTTGGGGAAAAAAGATGGAGAGAAAGAGAGTATTGGTGTAAGCGACTGGCGACTGGCGACTGGCGAACTCACGATATCGGCGTGGCTGTGCCGCAGGTCGAGGTCGGCGGTGAAGGGCGCGTCGTGGCCGGATTCCGAGCATTCCGGGGACGATGAGCTGCAAGTTACAACAACGTCACTATATCAGTAATAATTAACGTCTACAGCTAACTTGGAAATATTCGGAAGTGCTGTTGTACTTCCAGCCTCGTGTGAAGTCAAATATCGAAATGTATACTGTTTTGTTTTATGTTTCATAAGATAGTGAACTTCGTGTAATTAACGAAGCGAGTACTGTTGCAATTTCAAATGAAATACACATCGACGCCCCCACCGAATAATCGGACAATCGAAAAAACGAAAATGTTCAGGAGAGCCAAAAAACTGATTTTTGTTAATAACTCCGTTAAAAAAAAAGCTTCAAAGACCTTATTTATATATCTCAAATGAAAGCTAATTTTTGCCCACCTTGTATTTCAATAATATTTAATTGCTACTAAATGTTTTTATTTAATAATTCGCATAGAGCTGAAAATTGGTAGAGACGTTAAATACACCATTACAAATAATACCTCAGATTAAGTCCCCGGCGATCCTCCTTGTGCAAAAATTTTTATTCAAGGTCAAAGGTATAAAAATGAGGTTTTTCCTGTTTTTTTCCAAACTATACATTTTATCACAAAAATAAGTATGACAAGAGTATAGATCATAGAATTCTATACCAAAAATATTCAGACATTTTTTTAATACGACTTACCATTCCTTATAAATGGCGGGCTCAAAGTTTTGGAAAATCATATCTATGCTTAAATTATAAAGCTAAAGAATTTGTGGAACTACTGCTTGGAATCGAAAAATTAGTTTTTGATGGATAGTCTTATTTATCGAGGAAGACTTGAGCTATAAAACATCACGTTGGCACCAATAGGAGTAAAGAAACAGAGGAAAATGGGGAAAAACGGGGAATATTAATTGAAAGAGCTTATCTCACAAACGGCTGAAGCTTTTTTTATCTTATTTGGCACAGATATAAAGTAGACCACGAGGAAGGACACAGGCTATTTTGTTTCTCGGGAAAATGTATGGTTGAAAATGTATTGTTTGGGTTAGGAGCTGCAGGACAACTTCCACAATTAATGTTTGACTGTCTGACAGCAGTAATTGCTTGCAGGCATGAAACTGTAACAAGTGCTGTCGTGACAGTGTTAAGCACGTCTTCTTAGGAGTATTTGCGAAACAAGAAAATATCTAAATACGATTTTGTTTCTCGGGAAAATGTACGGTTGAAAATGTATTGTTTGGGTTAGGAGCTGCAGGACAACTTCCACAATTAATGTTTGACTGTCTGACAGCAGTAATTGCTTGCAGGCATGAAACTGTAACAAGTGCTGTCGTGACAGTGTTAAGCACGTCTTCTTAGGAGTATTTGCGAAAGAAGAAAATATCTAAATACTTACGATCTCGTTAATTTGTAACAGATCTCGCTGCTTATCGGTCACGTTAAGTTTATTTTGTAGCAAGTATTGCCCATACATCCTTGTTTGTGAGAAAACCCGCATGTTCATTACAAAAATCGAAACCGATTATGATATATATTCCGAAAACTGCACAAGAAGACGGATACCTACAATTACCGTACACTGTAAAGCATAAAATAAAAATATGATACAATATACATAATTTAACGAATGTTAGGAAGGACTTGATGTCTTCTAAAACAGCCGCTGGTCGTTCTTACGTCTATGACGACATATTATGACATTCAAAAAAGCTAGCCAGGGACAGTCAGACATTCTTATTTTTTTTATGAAGAAATTCTTACTATTCCTGACTCTTGGGTCCTGTGTAAGCCTCTGAGATTACTGATCTGATGCTGGTCTGAAACTGGAGGCTGGAGGTGAGTGGACTGAGATGATCACCGCGATATGATGATCGTCCAACTCAGATTCTACAAGTTGTCCAAAATAAAACCCAACCAACCAACCGAAGACACCCTCTATAGGTTAGTGAACCACATAAGAAGGAAGAGAGAGGAGAAAATTTATGTTGTGGTATCGCTGGACACAGAGGGGGTCTTCAACAATGCTTGGTGGTCAGCTGTAAAGGTTCGGTTAGCTGAAGTTAGGTCTCTAGGGAACCTGAGGCGGGTGATCAGCGGCTACCTGAATGGAACGAGTGTGAAAGTGAGATGTGCAGGGGTGGAAGTGTGCAGTAGACAGCAATGTATTTACCCGAATAATCATGCAATAGTCGTTTATCGTCAAATCGTTTTGACATACTTTTTCGCAATAGCCTATTGCCCAGTTTTTGGTGTAAAATACAATTTTAAGTATTGTTATGGAATAAACACATAATTTTTTATATCTTTGTAAATATCCATAGGAAAATTCTGAAAAAAATTCACATGATGTATTTTGACTTCTAGATGCCAAAAAACGCATAACAGCAAAAACACCACAATAGCACATTGTCCGATTATTCGGTGGGGGCGTCGACATGTACCTAATAATAAACGACAGTAAATATATAGTAGGCAGCACAGTCCTATTTCTGTGATAGGCAGTGTACATCGGGTATTCTAATCCCTCGCTAAGTTAAACTTTTTACCCCAGAGGTGGTAGCGGCGACCGCCCAGGGCGCCAGATAAAAAGGGGCGCTGAAGGCAAGCAAAAAGCTAATTTTTTCAGCGCCACCAGCACCCTGGGCGCCGAAAAAATCTCGCCCAGGGCTCTGGTAATGCTAAAACCGGTACTGCCTAGAGGCGAGTCACCTGTTGCGCTTGTCCTCGTGCAGGAGGGGGCGCTCGTCGTCGTGTGTGTGACACTCGCAGCGGCACCGCTCCGGCGGCACGTAGCTGAACACCACCGCCCCCGCCGCCCCCACCGCCCCCGCTGCCGCCCCCACCGCCCCCGCGCCGCCCACCGTCTCTATCCGTTTCGGCTGCTTGCGCTGCTCCGGCAGCTCCGAGAAGTCGATCCACTCCTTGCGCACCTCCACGCCTGTCGATACATTCAATAAATGTTACGAGGCGGTATTTTACCAACAAAAAACTGCAGGTGTTAAAATTAAATGACGTAAAGCCATGTGGCAGTAAGGTTCTGTTTAACGACTAATAGGCTACTTGACCTATGTTCTGTATTTTTTGAAGTGAAAACTCTTTCTTTAGCGGCGTTCGCGTTGAGCACTTTTGTGGGATGGGTAAAAACTGTGAAACTCGCGTCAGATTCTCGCACTGATCGAAAAACCTTGGAAAAACCGTAAGACGGTTGGAGAGTAGTGTTGTAACATCGAAATTGATTAATCGAACAATCGATTGTTTTTTTTCGATTGTCGATATATTTTTTTTATCGGTTTCAATTAATTAAAAAAATCGATTTTTTAAAAATCGATTTTCATAAAAAATGGGTTAAAAATTTAATCGATTGTAGGGGTTCCGATTATGTCATTTAAAAAATCGATTTAAATAAAAATAGATTTTCATAAAAAGTGGGTTAAAAAAATTGTAAGGGTTTCGATTAATTAAAAAAAAAAACGATTTTTTAAAAATCGATATTCATAAAAATGGGTTAAAAATTTAATGGTTTATAAGGGTTTCGATTAATTAAAAAAAACGATTTTTTAATAATCGATTTTCATAAAAAATGGGTTTAAAAAAATGCACAACGTCAATAATCAAGTTTTCACTTCTGCCGGCACTCCCGGAGTGCAACCCGTCTTTTTTTTATTGATTCACGAAACTAGATAATACACATTAACAGCTTATTTCTAAATACAAGCTAGTAAGTATCATAACGTAGTGTACAATGTACATCCTTCTTGAAGTGAATACTACATGCAAAATAAAATATGTAAGTTACAAAAATGGTGCTAATTTCTTGTTACCTAATCTTTGCTTACTATTTTATATAACTTATCTTTGAATAATGAGACAGAAGTACCAAAAATATCGATTTCGCTGCAGGTCTTATTGTATAGGTCACACATTCGGTATAATGGGGAGTTTTGTCCATAATTTGTGTGGTGTACAGGTATGTCAAAAAATGTTCTATTTCGAGTACGGCTGCCCGGTCGAGGAACTGATAAATTGATCTTATTTAGAAGTGGGGTGCTGTCTAAATTTCCGTTAATTTATGTAGAACAACAATATCGGAGATGCGACGTCTATGCGCCAGTGCAACTAAATTGAAGTGTGCTAATTTTGCTTAGAAATTAAAGGGGTATGAAGATTTTTGTATGTAGCCTGGCCGATCAACTGTCCGCCATTTTGTTTTATTTTTGTAATCGCGTTCACAAAATGGATAGCTAACATCAATACAAACAAAAAATAGACTTGGACAAAATCGTGTAAAGTGTCACATTTCGAAGATATGAGCTGCCAAAGTTTTACCATTGGAAATAAATATTTAAGATATTGCAACTTTAAGGCATGGTTATTCCTAGTTTGTTCTTTGAAAAATGGATAGCTAACATAAATACGAACATAAATTAATAATCTTGGACAAAACAGCGTAAAGTGTCACATTTCGAAAATAACTATATTTAATAATACATAGTACTTATAATATTTATTTTCCCAACGGAAAGTATGTTAACTTATACAGGTAGAAGTGTACCGTAGATTTGGTTTTATAATTAAAATATCGGAAAAGCACTGAATCGTCAAAACTGGGACTTTGCAGTAGTAGTTTCTCATTGACCGACTTCCAAAAAGGAGGAGGTAATACGTTTGGCTGTGTTTTTTTTATGTATGTTCAACAATTACTCAGCCGTTTGTGGTCCGATTTTCAAAATTCTTTTTGTGTTGTATAGGGTTTGATTCAAATTTGGTACCATGTACATAAAAGTGGTAATCTGATGATGGGATCCATGAGTAATCGAGGAGACTTCTTGAAATTTGTATGGAAACATATATTGATTTCGATTTTTTCTGAAGCATTCGAGGTAAATGCTACCAAAAAGTAAGACTTCGCACCAGGTTATACCCTGGAACCGAAGGTACCGAACAGAACTTTTGAATACTTATAGGTACAGGTTCGGGGATTTCGGCGTTGTTTAAACAACTGAAAGCATAAGCCAACACATCAATTTGATTGATCATCATCATCACAACCATAATGGGGATTGTCCATTTTTTTTTAATTTTGCTCATTACAAAAACATTTCGAGGAATAAGGTCAGTGATCGTTTTTCTGTATATAAACGAAAAAATTACCCATTAGTTACTTATATTTTTGAACAAATATGTTTAACCTTAGTTTGACCTTCAATGGCGTTAAATTAGCTATAAATTCGACCAACATTACGTTTCGAACTTTTGGTAAGCTTCTCGTATCAGCTTTCACATAATGATAACTTGCTTTTGACGAACCAGCCATTATAAATAAGATTGAAAGGAAAAAAAACATATTGCAGAGGTCAATTGGCCGCGGATGATGACGTCAGAGCGAAACCTTAAAAATTATTGAGAAAAAAATAGCCAATGAATTTCAAAATTATTTAATTTATATTCTTAAAATACTAAACTTAAAATAAATGGTATAATGGGTTTTTGGACAATGCCCATTATACCATGGGTCATCACACTACACTACGACCCAATTATTGGTACTTTTCGCGATATTTTGCATCGAAGCAGTTGTTTTTGATGATGATTTCGCTGTTTGTGTACCGATTTTCAAAATGTTTGTGTTGTTGTACAGGATATAATCTTAATTTTTATAACAATTACGAAAGTGGTGAGCTGATGATGGGATCTATGAGCAATCGAGGGAAATCCTTGAAATTTGTCAAAACACTCATAGTAGTTAAAATGTTGTTTCTAGTAAGATAAACATATTATGTTACGAATAAGAGAAATTTCATACGAAGGTGTCTCTTGGTCCAAAGGCACTGAATAGAACTCCTGAACCTTCAAAGATAAAAGTTTGGAAATTGCAGCATCGCTTAGGAAACTGCAAGCATTTACCACAATTTCGCTTACATTAACATAATTTGTGAATAGTTAACATTCGTATTGGTTATTTACGCATAAAGCCTTATTTTGTAGATAACTAAAGAGAGTGAAATTATTATTTTTAACAAAAAATTAAAACCGACTTCCAAGGTAAAAACAATAGTAATATGAACTAAAAAGTATTAAATAACTCTTACTCTTTAATAGTGCCTTTTTCAGAATCCGTCTAAATCACAACTATTTCTGTACATACTACAGTCTTCATTACTTTGAAGTCGGTACCAGTCCCAAAGGTTTCAGGTATTCTAAGTTCTGACATTACTGAACTCACGAATAAATTAGCTGGTACCGACTTCAAAGTAATGAAGACTGTAGTATGTACAGAAATAGTTGAGATTAAGACGAATTCTGAAAAAGGCACTATTAAAGAGTAAGAGTTATTTAATACTTTTTAGTTCATATTACTATTGTTTTTACCTTGGAAGTCGGTTTTAATTTTTTGTTAAAAATAATAATTAGGTATGTAGTTGATAAAATATTGTTTGAGCTAGATTACACTTTTTCATCACGCGACGGCGTGTTACAGAGTGGCTACTGTTTCATAGACGAGAAACCACTTGGAGTAACCAATAACCATGCCTTAGAGTCGCAATATCTTAAATATTTATTTCTAATGTTTCTAATGGTAAAACTTTCGCAGCTCATATCTTCGAAATGTGACACTTTACGCGGTTTTGTCCAAAATTATTTTTTGTTTGTATTGATGTTAGCTATCCATTTTTCAAAGAATTATTAGTGCACGCGATTTAAAAAAAAAACAAAATGGCGGACAAGTAGGTCGGCCAAAACCTTCATACCCCTTTGACAAATGTTTTGAGAGTAACATAAATGATACAAGAAATGTTTTTGCAGTTTCTCGATTCTCGAAATATGGGCATAATCAAACGGATTCCACACTTGAGAACAATATTCAACAATAGAACGAACATAACAGTAATTAAAAAGTATCACCGGTATTTCTGGATCCTTGAAAAACTTGGTCTGTCGTATTACAAAACCAGCCATTTTAGCAGCTTTAGATGTTATACTATTTATATGTTCTCGAAAATCTAGTTTGCTATCAACTTTAACACCCAAATCACGCATGGAAGACACTTCAGTTATAGGATTGCTAGAGATATGGTATCTACTGTATGTGACGGAAAGGATTCCGCTTACGTGAAAATTTTATATAATAGCATTTTACACTTCGATCACTAATATACAAGATACACAATCCGCGGCAAAAAACGACCTCACCAAAAGAGCACCAAACTCAACATTCTGGTGCACTTTTGATTTAGTAGTGCTCGAACGCTCCGCCGGGAAACATGCCTCGGTGCGCGTTTAATAATTGTAGAAATCATACGTCTAAAACCAAAAAAAAGGATGGAATTTCATATTTCCGGTAAGTATTAATTTTATCCTAATATATTTCTTACAATTGTATTGTAAATATTGGTATTTCTTTAAGAAATCACCAAAAGACAGTTTTAAAATTAAGTTGTAAATAAATCAACACCAGGTATAAACCATCTCAATTGCGAATACTCATACTAAAGGTACTTATCGTAGTTTATCATGCCCACTTGAAATGTTCGGGTTATAAGCTATGTTTCTGTTCCATTTGATGGAGTCGCTATTACTATTATTTTTTTATTGAGGATTTTTTTCAGGTTTCCTCGAGATCCAGTTAGATGTGGTAATAATATTATGTTCCCATCTTCGATCAAATATAGTTCCCATTAAGGATTTTTTAAGTAGGTTAAAAAGTATGGGCGTTGGGTGATGTGAGTTGTCCTTTGTGGCCTATCGGAAAATGTATGTACACTTAAGTATATTTTGGTTAATGATAAAATTAGACATAACATTAGAACAACATAATATTACAAGTAAAAAATAATTACTCCTCACTTTATACATTAAACTTCGGAAAAATAAAAAAATGGAGTATTAAAATTATTCATCATCATCTAGTGCCCTCTTCGTATCGAAGTTCGGCGGTCAGCAGGTTGAATTTTTTCCGGTCTTGGGCTAATTCCTTTAATTGTGGGTAGCTACATCTGGTCCATTCTTTTATGTCATCGATCCATTTTCTTCTTGGTCTACCAGGTGGTCTCTTGCCCGGCAATCTACCCTCTATGATCAACCGTATAAATTCGTATTGGGATCCTCTTTGTAGGTGACCGAAAAAAGAGACCTTCCTTTGGATGATGATATTCATAAGTTGGCGTTCACAATCCGCTCTTTTTAAAACTTCTTTATTCGATACGAATTGTGACCAAGAAATTTTTAACATTTTTCGTAGTGTCCACATTTCAAACGCCTGTATTCTTCGACAACTATCTTTGTTTAAAACCCATCCTTCACAGGCATACAGAAGGATGGACCAGACATAGCATTTAAGAACCCGATACCTTGTTGAGAGTGCTAGTTTTGGATCACACAATACTTTAGTCATTTTATAGAAAGCAGTTTTCGCCTGTCCTATTCTACATCTAATTTCCTCTAGGTTATTTAGATCCGAAGTAAATATTCTACCTAGGTATTTAAAACTATTTACCACTGAAATTATGTTACCTTTACATTTTATTTGTGGGTGAGGTATAGGCGTCTTTGATATAGTCATTATTTTAGTTTTATTTATATTAATATTTAGTCCCATACTAACACCAGCAGCTTCAACATCATCCAGTAGACTTTGCAGTCCACTTTCAGAGTCAGCCACAAGAACTGTGTCATCTGCGTATCTTATATTATTCACTTTGTGGCCATTAATGTTCATTGTTTTATAAAAAGATCTTTAATAATTACTATAATTAAGGTTGATTTTAGATAAATGTATACTTCATTAAACTCGATTACTCGGGGACAGATTTTCGAGAGGTTTTGTATGAGACTGTGTATCTTGTATATTAGTGATCGAAGATTTTACAACATTTAAATTCATTCCGTTTGACAAGCACCAATGTCGAGTCACTTGGTCAATATTTCTTGTAGTAAAACTGTGTCAGCCATACTTCCTATAGCTCTGTAGATTTTATGATCATCGGCGAACATTTGATATTTGGATGTTAAGTTCAAACACAAATCGTTAACATAAATTAAAAAGAATATAATATGTAAGTATATGTTACAGTCATAGTGATTAGATAGCTATTATACATAATGACTGGTCATTATATACCTATTATACCTAAATTGACTAGACAATGTGATTAATTAATCACTTTATCCGGATGTCATTCATAATAGCTGGTCGAAGTTAGCCAAGTAATAAATACGATATAACTGACTCATCACCCCTCCTTACCTACTTGTAAGAATAAAATATAGGTAATAATGATAACCCAGTTATTTAATGGCAGTTCATTTTAAATATTTTATTATTGTAGTCTTTAAAGAGTGATACCTAATAAATGTATATAAAGTGTATACTTAAATAATTTATCTCTATAATTTTAGGGTTCCGGACCCAAAGAGTAAAAACGGGACCATATTACTGAGACTGTATCTTAAGAACCGCTATAGCTAGAATTCTGTTGTGTATTTCTGCTGCCGCTATAACAAGAAATACTAAAAATAAAAAATAAAAATGAATATTTAAGGGGGCTCCCATGCAACAGACGTGATTTTTTGGTCTTTTTTGCTCGTAATCAACATTGGCAACAGGTATAATAGGCACTTGAAATATTCACAAAATAATTTTATACGCCAGATGTTGAGTTAGAAGAAGATAAATATATCTGCGAAAACCGTATGCAAATCAGATCAGTAGTTTTCGTAAATTTATTACGAAATATTTAAACACTAAAAAATAGAGTAAAACACTAAAATATATATAAATAAATAGTAAATTTACTACAAAATATTTAAATACTAAAAAATATTTTTTAGAGTTTAAATATTTTGTAGTAAATTTACTATTTATTTATATATTTTTTAATGTTTTACTCTATTTTTAGTGTTAAGATATTTAGTAGTTTTACTAAAAAATATTTTTTAGAGTTTAAATATTTTGTAGTAAATTTACTATTTATTTATATATTTTTTAATGTTTTACTCTATTTTTTAGTGTTAAGATATTTAGTAGTTTTACTAAAAAAAAAAATTAAAACAAAAAAAAATTTTTTTTTTGGTTAAATAGTTTGAAGTATATTTTAAACTGAAAAATAACTCAAACATGTTAAATATTTTCGTATGAGAAAATGATTTTGGTATTACGTTTGTATGAAAAATTCCAAGGGTACCCGGCCTCTTAATAAACAATAATCCATCAACAAAAGTAATTTATCACAATTTGTTTAATTGTTATGCTTTTGTTCATTTGTTATTAGTCACCATTTTAATGTTAACATAAAAACGCTGCTTATTTCAAAACAAGAAATCTATAAATTTTTATTATTCTTTTGAGCTATCTTAAAAGGGCTTAGAAGAGATATCCGGTGGAAAAATTCAACAATTTTGATTTTTCACTTTTTTATGAACAATCAAAGGCATTCATTAAATTTTCAAGTAAACAAAAATAAATAGCAATTAGGGGTTTTTCATCAATAAAAATGATTATTTAAATTTTATTAGTTATAAATAAAAAAATATATATTGTTATCTGGCTTCTAACAGTAACAAAACAAAATAGTAACAATAATTGGATATAAAAGTACCGTTATTGCTTTATTTACATGAGTAATTTTGGAATGACTTTGAATGTTAATAAAAAGTGAAAAATAAAAAAAAATTGAATTTTTTCAACGGGAATCTCTTATATGGCCTTTTAAGATTAGCTCTAAAGAATAATAAAAAAATCTGGATTTCTTGTTTTGAAATAATCAGCGTTTTTATGTTAACATTAAAATGGTGACTATTAACAAATGAACAAAAGCATAATAATTAAACAAATTGTGATAATTTATTTTTGTTAACGGATTATTGTTTATTCATTATATGTCTACTTAGTACCCGAATTTTTTTAATCCTTAATATCAATATTTAGTCACTTAAAATATTTTTTTAGTTCACGTAGCAGATTGCGGCAAATCACGCGAAACCCGAACCACGCGGTTTTACCGTTACTTTCGCCGCTCAATTAAAGCTATAAGGATTATTGGTAAGGTTCCAAAATCTGGGATTTTTTTAGGAAATTTCCTGCTCTTTAAGGATCTATTTTCAAATTTTGATTATCACAAATAGTTTTCGAAATATTAAAACAATCCAAGCCCTTCTTTTCATGTTTACTTAATTGTTTATAACTTTTGCATATTTTTTCAGCCCCTCTTGGAATTTTGATAGAATATTCTAGATGGTATTCCGAATCGAATGAGACCAAAATATAAAATATAATTTTCGGTGCATGAGATCAGGTTTTGACAAAAATGGCACTTATTAACCAGAGTATAAGCACGCTACGCACTTCCGTAAACAAAATCACAAATGAAGATAATGTAAACAATTATTATTGCTTGACCTTCGAAACACGTGGCGAGGTTAAGGCTATCACTTTCTTTTATATGCCGACAAAGCGAGAACAATGTAAGTACTTTTTGATGTAAGCATTAGCAAATTGTCACAACCTGTAAAGTAAACCCTTGTCGCAATGTACGCAAAGTACTATCGTGAGATGCATTACTACATTTATGTAGGTCCGCTTCAGACAGTATTCTATAATAACCAATATTACTTTTAGAACATAAAATCGCAATATATAATTACTAAAAATATGAAATGTACTTTTTACCCGAATAATATGGTAATGTCCTGACTGACATCTGTTTTTAGCCGCCTTTTGTTTTTTGGTACCGGAATAAGATCGCGATATCAGTTAGCCATATTAGTTTGGTCATTCAGAAATTAGTAATATTTAATTGTCATAGTGTTCGTCGTAAAGTTTGTTGCTTATGCGTAGGCGAATAATACATGTATGTTTATTACAAAATATCTATCTCAAAAACTATCAGTCCGAACGCTATGAAAAAAATTCACGAGGTGGAATTGGCCTTCAAAAGCAATAATCCGTTATAAAAGCACTTCTATAGTAATAGTCGATTACGATACTATTCGGTGGGGGCGGCGATATATATATATATATATATATATATATATATATATATTATTGTAATAGGTAGCTCACCGTCTCCGCCGCTACGCGAGCGCGGGCGCGAGGAGTGCGGCGTCACCGCGCCGCCCGTGGACGAGGCGCGAGTGCGCTGCGGCAGGCGGATGCGGAGCGGCGCGGGCGCCGGCGGCGCGGCGGGTGGCGCGGCGGGCGCGGGCAGCGGCGTGGGAGGTGCGGGACGCGCGCGCGGCCGGCGCACGGCGGCGGGCGGCGGCGCGGCGGCCGGCCGGTCCCGCACCGGCACCATGGGCAGCGCCAGCGACCGCTCCAGCGGCAGCGTCGTGGGCACGTACGGGAGCTCCTCGAACGACTCCTGCACGACGAGCCCGCGCCGCTCCGCCGCGCTGCCGCCCGACCCTGCCTCCGAGCTCGATGACTCCGCCGGCGACGCGCCGCGCTCCGCCCGCTCCCCGTCCGACTCCGCCTCTCCCTCCGGCGGAGAGAGCTCGCTCGGCCGCTCCTCGGCCTCGGGAAAGCTCGGCGCCGATTCCGACATCTCGCTCGTGACGCTCGGCGTCTTGGTGATGCTCAACTGGGTGGTAAAGACCTGCTCGTCGCGGCTCCCCACGTGCGTAGTGAAGATCAGCCGCTCCCGCCGCTTCGCCCGCTCGACGGGCTCCCGCTCCGGCGCACTATGGAAAATGGTAGAACTAGAGCATATCATAAATGGTTTTTAAAATATCATAATTTGAATGAAATATTTATTGCATTCGATACTCTTATAACCAAATAATCCTAATCAGACATTTTTTGTACTAAAACTGCATAAATATATTTTTTTCATAGGTTGAAGTAAGTTGAAGTAGTGGATGGCTCATTCAAATGTTTGCATAAGTACACATAATTCAAATGAATATTGTGAAAAAAGTATTTAGCACATGCATGCGGTTTTATACATTTTTAAAAAGGATATTTTATGTTCGTAATAATGAGCTATTAACTTTTTTTAATATGCTTATTATTTTTGAGTAAGTACTTAAAAATTGACATACCCTATTTTTCGCTTTTCTTTTTTTCGTCGAAGTTTTTCACATTTACCGACGTCTCGCGACGCGCAACTTTATGTGTTATTTGATAGCCTAACTATTCATAAATGAAAAATTAAAAAAATCAGCTGCGGAAGTTTGCGGTCCTGGAAGTTATGGGAAAAAATGTGATAGGGGTCGGAGTAGATAATTCGGTATTTTTTGCGGTTACTGCTGACATAGTTTGCAAAATCAATATTAATCACAATATTTTGATAGCAATAGCTTATCATCTATTCTGCACTCGTTCTGCGTGAGTAAGTATGTAATATCAATGTAAATATATAATACATTGATATTAGTACGTATTTCATATCTAAATAACCAGCAGATATATAAGGGGAAGCAAATATCTTCAAATTGCACACTTTAGCGTGTATTTCATATTAAGTGACCTGTGACACTTATTTAAATTGGTTATTTCCATTAAAATGTCAACTTTCAACTGTACTAAGGGCGATTTCATCATTCCCTATATCGAGCGTGGCAGAACCTTGGAATCGTTGTCCGTAGTTCTACAGCAAACATTAAATGTTTCTGAAAACAACTTGTGTTTTGTAATTGGTGACATTCAAAGACATAATATTCTGCCTTCTTTCAATAAGCGCTAGGCTCAAGCATCACGGAAAAAGGACTTTATTCGGAATAATACAAGCTGGCTTGATTCAGGATATTCAGTACAGTTTCCGGAGTCTGAAGCACATTCACTGCCATCAACTTCTGGTGAACGCGAAAGATAAGTGAAAACTTAAGTGATGGAAATACAACACAATACAATTTACAATTACACTTGCTCGGCGAACATAACAGGTGTTGATGAAACATTGATAAAACGCTTGAATATTATTTTACAAGCTCTATCTTCTGGAATGATGATCGATCCTGAAAAATTTGGAGTTTATGCCTTAGAAAATGCGCGAATTTATGTTAGTAACTATGATTGGTACTACATGCCATCCTCCGTGCACAAATTACTTATACACGGAGAAAACGTGATCAAACATTTTTCTGTTCTTCCTATTGGGCAACAGTCGGAAGATGCACAAGAGTCGCGCAATAAAGACTACAGAAATATGCGCCTGCACCATGCCAGAAAATGTTCCAGTTAAGCTACAAATGAAGACATATTTAAAACGCTTCTATATACTTCAGATCCATACCTTTCATGTTTAATAAACGCTTATGTGAGAAATGTGAAGGATCTTGATGAAGAGGCACAAAGTCTTTTGAAGGTGGTACCTGAAGGTGATCCTACATTTACACCGGAAGTAATTTTAGTTAGGAATAGCGAGGATAATAACAATTAGATACAACATTATAAGTAACTAAAACCTAGTTATACAGGGTGTAAAAAGACCGCTTCCGATAACTTTGGGGTATTATTATACTACATTTTCTGATTACAAAAATGTATATATTTTTTAATATTTTTTTTTCAAAAAAAATTTTTTTTTATTATATTTTTTATAATACATAACCTTTAGACAAAACGATAAACCATTTACAAAAAATATTTAAAATATTTTTTTTACTTTTATTTTTTTTATCCCGATACGTAATGTTAAAGACGCGAGGTATTGATATCAACTGTAGCGCGCTTAATAACATAAGGTCGTAAACGACCATACTGTACGGTCGCGGCAGTTTTCAACCTTATGCTCTTTCCAACCTATCAAGTATCAAGAACCATGACATTCAACTGTCTCAAGTAACTCAGAACTTTGACCTATGATCTCTTACCTAGGCTAATTTAATCCTTCGATCGCGGATTCTTGGAAATGCTATTGTATTCTAGAGTTGTCTCGATCACTGGTACTCGTATGGGCCTTAATGGGTTAAAACTTTAATCCTAACTCATGTACAAAACTGTAAGTAACTTTCTGAGCATGAGTAACAACTTATTTATCGATTAGTTAAGAAGTTATTCGTAAGGAACAAAACCGATATTGTATGATATGCGGATGCACCAAAATGCAAATTCATGCATGCAAAAAAATAATAACACATTTTCCGTGTTATGCAGAATGATGATTGTGGATGGACAGTACCTAGATCTGCAATTATCGCTTTTTATCTACTACAGACGATACAGTATGAAAAAACTAGCAATTAATTACTTACGTGAAAAATGTTGAATTCTGATTTTTGAATGTGCTCTCTATGCATTGTGAAAATAGTCCATATTATCACCAATCAATAACACCACCAATAACAACACATCTCTTTTTACACGATATCTTACACGACACGTCTTAGTTTTTTAACGCAAACAAATAAGAAATAATAGTTAATTAATTTACATTTTACACATTTAGTGATCACAATAATACGTTTTAAAAGATCGTAATACGCTTATTAATTAAACATAACTCAACGGACAACCTTCAACCTCAAGATGCAAATTGGAACTAAAGTCTAATTATGCGAAAATCGTCTTTAAAAACATGTATCGACTTTCGGTAAATTCAAAGACACCGACGCGACGGGACGGCCAGACCGCTTGTCAAAGACGCCGCCGCCGCGCCGGCCGCTCTGTCTAAGTGTTGTACCCTATAAATTCAAAACGATGTAGTCGATATTTAAATTACCATTAAATAATAAAAATTTTAACTATTATTTAGTAGATCTACTATTCTCATTTTTAAAATTAACTCTATTAAGAGGTTATAAATTCAGAAAGTTTTTATCGGGATACATAGTCAAGTTGCAAGATAATTTCGATACCGACATTACCGTGATAAAGTGATTGATAAGTCATGGCACGCGTTATGCGCGTCTACGTACGCAATGAAAATAGTTTAATAATACCTAATTAATTGAATAACTTTTAATTATTGTCGCTATTCTTAACATTGAGTAGGTATTTGCTTATTTTTAGTTTGACTACAAATCAAAACGTACTCGTATGTAAAACAATACGATTTATCGATAAAAATTAGCGATAACTCAAAATATGCACAGGGATACATCCCTATTTATTTTACAAAGTTTTTTATTCAATTTTGTTCAGTCGGCTGTAAACACGCGCCGCGCTGTGTATTGTAAGTTTTTTGTGTATTGTTAACTATTTTTTCTATGTTTGTAATTAATAACGTGTCGTGACATGATACGTGTCCGATAAATGTGCGATGAAATGTGAATGAACTTTTAATACTCGTAAACCTTTATGGAACGGGGGTGAACATCGCGTCGTCGTCGGTAGACGATAGTGCAGTTTAAAAAGTGTGAGTAAAAAAGTGTTTAAAGAATTGGAATGTCTCCTGTTTAATTTTGTTTCGTGTTGAAAAACTCTGCAATCTACATTGAGTTAGATGGAGCACAGCTCGAACTGCATTTCATAAAAGCAGGCAGCTGATCACAGGTCAGTGAACATGTTATCAAGTATTTTTTCCATAGATAGGTGTAAGTAACTGTGTATTGTATTTTTACAACCTGATTCGGATGTGAATTATGATTTCTTTTCCTTTTTGGCCGGAAGTAAAAACTGAGTATTTTTGAGTAATAAACTAATAACCTAAGAAACGGTAATTAATAAATTCTAACATTATGTTATTTAATAATTATTACAATATTGATGGTTTATTCACTACCTACGGGCTAGGGCCTAAGGCACACCACGATCAGCTGTTTTGTCTAGCGCAGGGCCGCGCGCGCGGGACATGGCGCGGGCGGCCGGGTGGAGTGGAGTGGGTGGAGTGGAGCCGGCTGGCGGGGCTCCACTGACGCGCGATACTATCGCGCATTTACATCAGCATTATACATTGTGTGTTGAAAATTTTGACTATTTTAAAAACTGTCGATTTAAAGAAAATTACTTGCACCAATGGATATATCTCATGCCCTATAATAACCCCACGAAGTTATCGGAAGCGGTCTTTTGACACCCTGTATAAAACCAATAATATTATAAGATTTGTCTAATCTGAGATCAATTAGTTTGGTGTGAGGTATAGATAGGTACTATACGATTTTATAATTTAATGTATTTGATTATGCTTGTGTGATAAGTAATTGTTTAAGTTTTCTTAATTTTACTCATATTAGTACTTATTTATAAAAAATAAACATAATATAACTACTCGCATTATTTTTTTTTCTCTTTTCTTTTTTTTAACCTAAAATAACTATGTATACACTGAAAAAAAAAATACAAGAAATGATTATTTATTAAATCTTTGTATATCACTGTATACATGTGCCAAATCTCAATACAATACGATGAAAAACCTTGAAGTTACAGATTTTTGATCCGATACGGACCCATATTTTCCACTGTGCGGCGGCCGGCCGTCCGGCGACGGGATCGAGGCGGCGGTCGAGGCGCGCCCGTCGTCGCCGGGACTCCTCCCCGGGGTTGGGACGACGGGCGAGGCGTCGACGTTCACCTCGGGTGCCGGGTCCCGCGCCCACGTCCTCGGCGACTCTGGCCGGCCCGCCTCCGCAGGCGTCCGCTCCGTCGGCGAGTGCAGCGGGATGATGATGCTCCCGTCCGGCAGCACGGTGCGGCGGACGGGCTCGGGCTGGCCGCCGTCGGCGGGGCGGTCGGAGGGGCCGCGCGGCTGCGGCGCGGAGGCGGGGCGCGCGGGCCGCGGGGCGGGGCCGGGATCGTCAGGCGGCGTGCGAAGCGGGATGTGGATGACGCCGTCCCCCGTGTCCTCGTAGTACCTGTGTAAAATTTATAATCTGTATTAGCAGTCCGTGGCTATGTCTATAGTTTCAAAATAATCTGTACTTATCCTGTGTTATCTATGGTCAAAACTTTTGACATGTGGATTTAATAAAGCGTCAGTGCTACAGTCAGGTCAGTGCGTTACTAGATATCACACGAGTTTCATTAGGTTATGTCTCCCAGACGATTTCAACAAAAACAGTCTTTAATAAGTGCAGTTACAATGACCGGAAATTATTCATTGAATGTTCAAAAACTTAGAGGAAGAGATAACTACGATGATTGGGCTTTCGCAGTGGAAAATTTTCTTATTCTCGAGGGCATTGACATCGCGAAGAGTTCAGAGCTAAAGGAAGAAGATGATCGGAAGGCCAAAGCTAAAATGGCGATGACTATCGACCCCTCACTATATGTTCATATCAAGAATGAACGTACGGTGCACGATCTGTGGGCGAAACTAAAATCGTTATTTGACGATTCAGGATTCACGCGTCGCATAAGTCTACTAAGAACATTGATCTCGATTCGTCTAGAAACTTCAGATTCAATGACTGCATACGTGACTCAGCTAGTTAATACAGCTCAGAAGCTTAAAGGCACCGGTTTTGAGATCAATGATGAGTGGGTGGGTTCATTTCTTTTGGCTGGATTGACGGACAGATTCACGCCAATGATAACGGCCATTGAGCACTCTGGCATGAAAATTAGTGCAGTTGCAATAAAGACTAAGTTGCTCGATATGAGTGCAGATAGTGAAATAAAAACAGAAGGAGCATTTTTCTCCAAATCCAGAAGTAGTCATCAAAATCAACGTTATTCGAACACGGACAAAGGAAATTACGGCGGGAAATTCAACAAGTGCCAAACCAAAATGGCGGTCAATCAAGTGACGGAAAGCCGGCGAAAAATATTCGTTGTTACCATAGAACTAGAATGTATTAACATCGTTGATTGTTACAAGTGCAAGCAGTTAGGACACTACAAAAATCAGTGTCGATCCCCTGAAATGCAAAAAGATAAACACGTAAATGCATTTAGTGCGATGTTCCTAACGGGCGAATACAGTGAAAAGGATTGGTATGTCGACTCAGGAGCGAGCACTCATATGATTTCTGAATCGAGCAAAAACATGATGAAGAATGAGCCTGAATTTAGCAGACAGCAGACAAAATAAATTTTCAGACAAGGATACTTATGCACGACCTAAATTATTTTTTTCAATTTTGATTTTTTTCTGAATTGCCTACAATAAACATTTTTTTTTAAGTTCCGATTTTTTTTTATTTTAAAAATAAAATTTTGGGAAGCTCTCAAACAATTTCTTATTGTCGAAATTTTACAAAAAATCTCAATATGCTCAATTTTATGTTGTCTAAAGATGATATCGATTATTTTTTAGATTTCTAATTTGATCATTCTGGGGCTCATAATTTCAAAAATAATTAATAAAATAAATGGTTTAAGTGCAACTTGTTAACAATTAATGTTGCCAAAACCTGCTACATTATATTTAGCCCAAGAAATAAAATCATTCCAGCTCATGATCCACTAGTTATAGACAATACTCCGATTGAAGAAAAGCACAGCGAAAAATACTTAGGCTTGAGAATTGATAGGCGTCTTACCTGGAATAATCAAATAGATACCATAATTACTAAGTTGTCATCTTTAATAGGCTCACTCATTAATATAAACCAATGCATACCAACAAAACTACGCTTCAATATTTATAACTCCCTCGTCAAATCACACCTACTATATCTTACTGAAGTTTGGGGTAGTGCAAACAAAACTAAATTAAATAAATTACAAAGACTCCAAAATAAACTAGTAAAAATAATATTTCGATACCCTTATCTTACGCCAACAACCAAAATTTACAGTGAAACTAAAATTATGAATATAAAACAACTATATACTTATAACACTTGTATATTAATTAGGAAAATAATCGATGGTAAAATTAAAAGTGAATTATCTTTCGTTGTTAAATCACAAACGACTAGCCGAAGTATAAGACGGCCTAATTTATTAGTCTTGCCTAAAGTACGTACTAACTATGCCAAAAGAAGCATTACTTTTGAAGGAGCACAGCTATATAATAGTTTACCCGACCACATTAAAACGATAAATTCATTTAATAGCTTTAAACATCAGTTGTCAAAGTATGTTATTGAACACTAAATCAAAAAAAAAAATGTTTAAACTAAGTATATTGTGCTGCTATCTTTTTATTGTTTCCTTAGCAATGTAACTTTAATAATTAAATTTGTATTTCCTTTTTCTTAAAAAACAACTGTATTTACTAATAATACTTTTAGTTCGAACTGTAGTGTTATAGATAAGTGTAATTAATGTATTGTTCTCATGTAAGTGGATATTATTGTATCTTTTATGAGAATAAATTCTTTAAACCTTAATATAAATAAATAACAATTATTATGTTTGTATTTGCCGAAATTCTAAACATGATATTTTTTTAATTTTGAATTTTGTCATGGAATAGGCACAGAATAGGTAAATATCGCTAACTTTAGATTCTTAAAATTAAAAATTTTTGGCGACGGATATCAAGGTTAAAAAATCTAAATAAAAAAACATATTATGTCATGTCTCCATTGTTGAAAGATCCAAACATGATATTTTCCGGATTTTTTATTTTTTTATCTTTTAATTTTTTTTAAATTTAGTTTGTTATTAATTATATTAATATATTAATTAATAACAAACTAAATTTTAAGCTATGGATTTCCGCAAAGTAACGCCTGATTCCATTAACTAATTTTTTTAAATTTTGGCCCAAAAATATAAAATCAAAACGAAAAAAATAAAAAATCCGGAAAATATAATGTTTAGATCTTTCAACAATGGAGACATGGCATATTTTTTTTTATTTGGATTGTTAACCTTGATATCCGTCGCCAAAAGATTCCATGACAAAATTCAAAATCAAAAAAATATCATGTTTAGAATTTCGGCAAATACAAACATGATAATTGTTATTTATTTATTTTATTTATTATTTTTGAAGTTATGAGCCCCAGAATGATCAAAATAAAAATCAAAAAGTAATCGATATCATCTTCGGACAACACAAAATTGAGCATATTTATATTTTTTTGTAAAATTTCGACAATAAGAAATTGCTTGAGAGCTTCCCAAAATTTTATTTTTAAAATAAAAAAAATCCGGAACTAAAAATATTTTTGTTTATTATCGTTTGTAGGCAATTCAACGAGAAACAATTCCCACTTTGTTAAAATTGAGAAAAATAATTTAGCTCGTTTTTTTTCTTTTATTGAATAAGGGGGCAAACGAGCAAACGGGTCACCTGATGGTAAGCAACTACCGTCGCCCATGGACACTCACAACATCAGAAGAGCTGCAGGAGCGTTGCCGGCCTTTTAAGAGGGAATACGCTCTTTTCTTGAAGGTTTGCAGGTCGTATAGGTCCGGAAAAACTGCTGGTGACAGTTCGTTCCAGAGTTTTACAGTGCGCGGCAGAAAGTTACGCGAAAAACGCACTGTGGAAGACTGCCACTCATCGAGATGATGAGGATGGTATGTTTTTCGCGTGGGACGATGGCGAAAAGTTGCAGGTGATATGATTCCGAACTATTCCTCAGAGCACTCCCCGTGATACAACCGATAGAGGATGCAGAGTGAAGCTACATCTCGGCGTAATTCCAAGGGGTCCAAGCTGTTTGAAACACTATGGCAGTCAACAATTCGAGCGGCCCTTCGTTGGATACGATCGAGAGGGAGCAGTTGGTATTTTGGCGCCCCTGCCCAGAGATGAGAACAATATTCCATATGAGGCCGAACCTGCGCCTTGTAGAGTTGTAGGCGTTGGTGCGGACTGAAGTACTGTCTCGCTCTGTTAAGAACACCAAGCTTCTTCGAGGCTAATTTGGCCTTACCCTCTAGATGATATCGGAACTGGACTTCGCTCGATATGTTGACGCCAAGTATCTCAATGCTAGGGGAGATGGTTAAAGATGTGCCCTCGAAACGAGGATATACGACCATTGCCAGGATATGCCATCGTGCATATCCTTATCTCAAAATTTATTTTATCTGCTGTCTGCTACGTTCAGGGCTCGTGATATTGTGGTGGCAAATAAAGAAAGCGTGCCAGTTATATGTTTCGGAGACATTGATGTATCGACGCGAGTCAAAAATTAGGAATATAAAGTGAATGTCAACATTGTGTTATGCATACAAAATCTTACTACCAACCTTCTATCCGTTAGTAAGATGATATTTAGTGGAAACAGAATTATTTTCAATGAAAATATTTGCCTTATAATCAACGGAACGAGTGCATTGGAGAAGCAAACTTAACAAACGGTGTGTATATGTTATACATTGTGAAGTCAGAACAACTTTTGGCAGCGACGGCAGTGACTTATAGCTGGACATGGCACAGACGGCCTGGCCACATAAACAGTAACGATCTAAAGATCATGAGGGATGGAGCAGTGTATGGCTTGTCATTCGAAGATAAGGCAGACATAAGTAGAGGCAACTGTACAGTATGCTGTGAGGGAAAGCAAACAAGATTTCCCTTCCCAGTTAGTACATTACGGAGCAAAAATGTTTTGGATATTGTTCACGCTGACCTCTGTGGGCCTATGGAAAAGAAGTCGCTCGGACAGGCTAGATATTTTCTACTATTGGTGGACGATTACAGCCGGATGGCTTATGTATATTTTCTCAAGACAAATATGATGCTTTCTATTATTTCAAGCAGTACATAAGCTTAGTAGAAAATCAAAAATCTACTAAAATTAAAATGCTCAGAACAGATAATGGCAAAAAATTTTGCAATAACAAATTCGATGATTATTTGAAAGCTAATGGCATAGTGAAAACGAATTCCTACTGTCAAGAACAGAATGGGTTGTGTGATATACACATTTTGTGAAATTTTCAGAAGTCTAGCTGGAGCGGATCTTGAGATACAGCCTAGAGAAAGACAGACGGACAGACATCGAGGTCTCAATAATAGAGTCCCGTTTTTAGGGTTCCGTACCCAAAGGGTACAAACGGGACTCTTTTACTAAGACTTCGATGTCTGTCTGTCCGTCTTCTTCTCATTAATAGGATTGATAATAAAAATAGATTTGGTTATAATTTAACATTCAAATTCTAACGTATAATGTTGGTGATCATATTTTACTAATTTTGGTGATCGTTTACTACTTTTGGTTTAACGATGATTTATTTGGAGTCATTTTGCATAAATAGGATAGCGAAATCATAAATATTTGGTGATCATTTTACATTAAAATGCTAGTATAATGTTGGTGATCATTTACTAATTTTGGTGATCATTTTACATTAAAATGCTATTATAGTGTTGGTGATCATTTACTAATTTTGGTGATCATTTAAATTAAAATGCTACTATTATGTTGGTGATCATTTACTAATTTTGGCGATCATTTACTTATTTTGGTGATCATTTACTATTTTGGGTTTTAAGATGTTAAATCTTTGGTTATCATTTTACAATAAAATGGTGGTCTGTGTTTTGGAGATCGTTTACTATTTTTGTCTGTGAAATGTTACTATTTCTGGTGAATTGATCAGTTAATTATAAGCCAATTGGTAATCGTTTTTAGGGTTCTGTAGTCAACAAGGAGCCCTTATAGTTTCGGTCTGTCCGTCCGTCTGTCCGTCTGTCTGTCTGTCCGCGGTTTTACTCAGAGACTATAGGACCTACAAAGCTGTAATTTGGTATGAATACACATATTAATGGTGGCAACAAAATGGTACATGAAATCGTAAAAAAATATTTTTTATGGTACCTATCAAGCGGGGATGAAATTTTTTTTTCGCGTCCCCTCCATCGTGTGGGTGGTGTCGTTGAATAGGTATTTTAAAAATATTGTGAGTATTCGTAGATCATTTTCCGATTTAGGGATCCGTTTGTGAAATATTAAGTTTTAAAGTGGAACTACCAGCTAAACGGTTGGTTCTGGAAATGTGAAAAAATTCACGGGAGTAGGAAATATGCTGAATGTAAAAGGAAAACTATCACGGCTAAGAAAACTTCATAAGTTATTGAGTAATAGTTGATCAACTAAAAAAATGTATTCGGTGAAGTATAAATGGAACTTTTCGTTCAAATTCCTTTGAAAGTAACTGAGATGATGATGTTAGTATTGTTTTGTGCGATTTTAGTGGACTGTAAATTTTGGTTATTTTAAATAAGGTTATAACTATTAATTGTTCCGCACCACAAGACAACACCTGTTTCTGAAAAAAGTACACCATATAGCAAATTTTGAGATCTTACCTTAGGATTTATATGGATTCCAGCGTGTCGATATGATTAATTTAGCGGTTTATACAAATTCGTTGCTCACGCGGCGGCGGATAGCACAAGAGAAATCAACTTCACTCAGCGTAGCGTGCGGGCATTTGCGACGATATGTTGCGAACTTCAATCGGCGAATTCAGCGCCAAACTTGCGTAGCGGGAAATTGTGAAATACAGGATATGTAGGATAGGATAGACGTTTTTTAATTATGTTGCCCGCGACTTCCTGCGCGTTAGCATAGTACATCACATCCCAAGTATTATTTATTGTACAAAAATATTCAATGTACAGAGTTGACTTTCCTACGATTTTATTATAATTATTTATGTATATGATCCGCGTGGCTTCGCTTGCGTTATTTAGGTATTTTTTTTCCCGCAACCGTACATTTTTCCGCACAAAATTGCTTATGTCTGTTCACGTGGTCTATTCTTCATGTTTGCCAAATAACATAAAAATTGCTCCAGATAGTATTTCTTAAGATAATAAGCAATTTCATATTATAATTTCCCCCGTTGTTTCCACATTTTTATCTATTTCTTTGCTTCTATTAGTTTTACCGTGATAAAATGTAGCCTATAGCCATCCTAGATAAATGGGCTATCTAACACTGAAATAATTTATCAAATTGGACCAGTAGTTCCTGAGATTAGCGCGTTTAAATAAGCTCTTTCATATAATTTCCCCTTTTTTCTCCACATTTTTCTCTATTTCTCCGCTCCTATTAGTCTTAGCGTGATACAATATAGCCTATAGCCTTTCTCGATAAATGGGCTATTCAACAGTAAAAGAATTTTTCAAATCGGACCAGTAGTTTCTGAGATTAGCGCGTTCAAACAAACAAACAAACTCTAGAGAATTATAATATTAGTATAGATATAGATACGGTACACAATTCGTAGTTTAAATAATAAACGGCGCTTTCAAGTATTGTAAAATACGCTATAAACAAAATATACGTTCATTGACCATAAAAATTGTCAAAAACTAGCGGTACTACGGAACCCTATATTGTGCGTGGCCCGACACGGGCCACGCGCAATAGTAGCGCAATAGTAGCGCATAGTAGCGCACGCGCGCACTTGGCCGGTTTTTTTTTAAATACTTTATTCACTTTATTACAATTGGTTTACAGTATACATTAATACGCCAAACTGTACTAGCATTGCGCGTTCCGCTCAAACACAAACTTTCATGCAATTGCAATACAATGATTATTATTTATTACACAAAAAATAATAGGTACTAACAATAATAATTACGAACTAACTAAAAAGTGTAATATTTGTGTGTGTGTGTGTATGTGTGTATGTGTGCGTCGGTGGTGTGTTTGTGTGTGATAATGAGACTACATATTTTTTTACATTTTTATGTATATCCAAGCATTTCTTTTAGTTTTTGTTTTAATTTCTTTTTACACTTAATTTTCTTTTCCTCTCTTAATAGCTTAAACTTATTACATAACTTAGGCACTATATACTTCCTAGTTCTTTCCCCATAGTAAATATTTACTTTTATTTGTTCTAATTTTCCCTTTTTTGACTCTCTAACACTATATTTATGCATTATCTTTATTTTCAATTTATCACCATAATTCATGACAGACTCCACCAGAGCATAGTAAACCATTAGCAGAGTACGTTTATCTAATATTCTTTTTAACTGACTTCCAAAAAACGAGGAGGTTATATGTTCGGCTGTGGATATATTTTTTTATTTTTGTATGTTCAACGATTACTCCGCCGTTTGTGAACCGATTTTCGAAATTTTTGTTTTGTTGTATTTGGTTTCACTCCAATTTGGTACCATGTTCAGAAAAGTGGTGACCTGATGATGGAATCTAGGAGTAATCGAGGGAACTCCTCGAAATTTATATGGAAACATATGGTGATTTTGGTTTTATGTGAAGTGTACTAAGAATATGCTACCAAAAAGTCAAATATTGGGTCAAGATATACCATGGTTGCGAAGATGCTGAGAGAACTCCTGACTCCTTATAGATACACGTTTGGGAGTTTCGGCGTTGTTTTAAGAACAAAAAGCATATGCTACTATGCAATTCATATTCATCATCATAATCATCATCATCATCATCATCGTCATCATCATTCGTATTAAGGCCACGTCGTATTAAGGTCACCAATGTCTCATGGCACAGAATAGATAATAGTACAAGGCATAGGTATGGATATACTGCTAATAATAATAATTATGTACTGTTTGTTTAATACACGGCGGTCAGCGCCGCGGAGGCGACGGCATCGACGGCGCGCGGCGCGTGGCGGCAGACGACAGATCGAAAATACTTTACTACTTTATATACAGATCGAAAATTTTACTAACTACTTTAAAATTTGTTATAGACAAATAGAATTAAAATAAAGTTATTTTAAAAAGAGTATTTAATCAAAACAAAGTCATTAAGTGTCTTTTTAATTAGTTATACTTATAAATCGATAGATGGCGGACTAAGTATCGATTTGAAATTGAATTCTTGATTACAATTTACAAGAACAGCTGTCAATAATTATGATAATATTATATATTATGAGTAGCTACGCTACATCCTATGCAAGTTTATACAATATTTTATCTGATAGATCCTTCGATCGTGGAAAAACGAGACACAATAGCCTTTCTATTGTTATCGCAATCGCCGGTGACCGCTTGGGGCTTGAAGCATTAGAATTGTTAAATTACTTAGCACAATATTATGTTCACTTCACTGATAATATATTATTTTGTGAGTGTGAATTGTGACTCTTAACAAATTGTAATAAGATACGTAAAATATACGCGAAGGTTTACCTACTAGTCACTAGTGTAACCAAAAAGAGTGAAATTATTATTATTTTTAACAAAAAATTAAAACCAACTTCCAAGGTAAAAACAATACTTAATAAAATTAATATGAACTAAAAAGTATTAAATATTTTTTACTATCTAATAGTGCCTTTTTCCGAATTCGGCTAAACCTCAACTATTCCTGTACTCAATCTTCATAATTTTGAAGTCGGTGCCAGTTCCAAAAGTTTCAAATATTCTGTCAGAGGACTGAAGATTCAGCTATCTGGTACCGACTTCAAAATAATGAAGATTGAGTACAGAAATAGTTGAGGTTTAGCCGAATTCGGAAAAAGGCACTATTAGATAGTAAAAATTATTTAATACTTTTTAGTTCATATTAATTTTATTAAGTATTGTTTTTACCTTGGAAGTTGGTTTTAATTTTTTGTTAAAAATAATAATTAAAAGATAAAATCTACTGAGTACTGATCTCAATCTGTTACATACTAATTCAATGTGCGGCTTCCAAGTAAAGTTATTATCTATAATCAGACCCAAATATTTTATATTATTTACCACTTCCGATTCGTTACAACGATAGTCATTATTTTGATGTAAACAGTTAAATGTGTGTCCCACTATGCGTACATGGGCCTGATCGATTGTAGGGTGAGCATATATGCATAACTTTAGTTTTACTGGTGTTAAGTATTATCCCATTATCGTGGGCCCATTTTGTTATTTTATCAAAATCACTTTGCAATTGACTTTCCATCAGTTTTTACCTACTACTACCATACATGTATCATCTGCATACATGTATAGCCTACAATATTCTACTACATTAGGCATGCTATTTACGTGCATTGTATACCCCGAAGGACCATATACAGAACCAGTGGGCACATCCAACATTATGTCCGCATCTGCGCCCGTTGTATCATCGACAACGGTGCAGAGCGTCCAGTTCTTCAAGTAGTTCTTGAAGAAGTTATTGGTGGTGCCGCTGATACCGCATTCCTCCATTGCCTTTAAAAGCTGTTTGTGTTCAAGAGTATCAAACGCCTTTTTAAAATCAATAAATAATGCTAAAATCTGATTTATATATATATATATACACACCGGCAAAATTAGCGGAACATAATAAAATTTTTTTTTTTTGAAAATTAATCGCTGTTTTTTATATATTTATTTATTAATTTAATAATTGATGATTAAAAAATAAAACTTATATAAATTTAGGGCATAAAAACGTGTAAAATTAAAAAAATCTGCAAAAATCTAAAATTAAGAAAAATCTTTGAAATTTCAGTAGTAAGTTTTTAAGTTAAATTCTTCATTTTTACTTAAGAAATGCCATGTTAACAGCGTGTAACGCCTTCTATGGATCTGAAGAGAGTCTGGATACGCCATTACATGCTTGCATTTTGATTGTCAATCATTTCCTGTGGGATATTCTTCTACTCCTCCAGTAGCGCCAACTCGAGCTCCTGAACACATTTTGGAGCTGGAGTTTTAATTCGTACCTTTCACCCATTGATGTGCCACACGTTCTCAATCGGATCCACATCCGTAGACCGTGCTGACCTCTCCACCTGGGCTACGCTAGCATCATTTAGGTCATAATGCCCGATTTTTTTACTCTATGGACGCGCAAAAAATTGAAGTTACTACCTAAAACTGTGTAAAAGGCACAATATGCAGTTCTAGGATGTCTGTGCTATTGCCCTGTACTGTCAAAGTACCATCATTAACAATCATCAGCTCTGTGCGGGCTCCAAATCATATGCAACCCCAAACCATTACGAAGCCTGCATGATATACCACTGTTTCCGTTAAGTTTGATGGTCTATAGCGTTCCTTACGATTTATCCACATTCTTTATCGCCTGTCAATAAAATTTACACAGAATTTGCTCCCATCACTGTACAGCACACGATTTCACTCACTTGTCAAATTTTGATGTTCACGCGCAAATCTTAGCCTGGCTCTTTGGTGCCCTGTCTCAAGTTTTGGTGCCCTTGCTGGCACCTTTGAGTTTAATTTAACTTCTTTGAGTCTTCTTCTTACTGTACAATCACTTACAGGTACATCTCGGACCTGTTCCTATAGGTTTCATCTCTGCAAAGCAGTTTAAGGTCGATTTCTTAAGGCTTGTACCCTTACAAAACGGTTATCCTGAACCTTTGCCACCCGATATATGCCTTGTTCTCGTCTCCGAACGTAAGATCCAGTCTCTCTGTAGCGTTGAAATTTACGATGGACCACGAAAGCCGACACACCTAAGGCCTGACTGACCGAACGGTAGGTGTGACCTTTCTCTATCGTGGTTACAGCTCTAGCTGTCGTAGATGCTGGAAAATCCACTAATTTTGTATCTAAGCAATGTGTTCTTCCAAAAACCAAACAATCAAATGAGCTGGCATGCCTTGCACCCCGCTAAAAACGCCATTCTTATCAGAAACACTTACAACGTCAATCATCGAAAAACACTTAGGGCCTGTTTCACCGCTTCCTGATAAGGCTATCCAACACTTATTTTGACAGATGGAGTATGGAAAATCTGTCAAATAACCCCATCGGGCACCTTATCAGGAAGCGGTGAAACAGGCCGTTAGTAGGGCATAATTGCAATAAAAATCTGTCAACTTGCCAGTTTTGTTCAATATTTTATTTCTTAAATGAGCTTAGAAACTATAAAAAAGGATTTCACACAGCCCGACCCACTTGAATTCAAGTTGTGGTCCTTTTTACTTATGTTCCGCTAATTTTGCCGGTGTGTGTATATATATATATATATATATATATTCTATAATTTGTATAGTCCAAATGACTTCCTTGTTTATAAGTCGGTCTTATAATTGCTCGTTTGAGCTCATCAGGATAAATACCTCGCGATACACACATGTAAACAAATTTTGCAATAATTTTACTTATATCATTAACTATACATTAAACCCTTACCCGTATTTTAATGATTTTAGCAACCTCTATGGTCTTTGCCTTCATATATCGAAATGAACTATAATTTGGCCTCACATAACTATTTTGATCCAAAAATTTTCATTACAATTATGCTTAATTTTTTCTATTTCCTGTGTAAAAGTTTTGGAAAAGTTAGTGCAAATATGAAACAAACTGTCTGTATTCCCTAAGTACTTTTTAATTATGCTGTCTATGCTATTATTACTTTTACCTATCCATTTAGGGTGTTCCCTCCGGAGATTCCGTAATTGACCGTATTTAAAACCTTATAAACTCATAATCTGAAAGCTACAGAGTTATAATAAAAATACAGCAATAATCTTCAGCATATCAACGTTCCTTTCGCCGTTTTAAATTTTCTATTTTTGTTTATTATACTCATGATATCGGCTTCCAAAGTAATACCAATTTGTTAAAATTCGAGCATACATTCAGCAGCATCCTTAAATAAATAAATAAATAAAATAAAAAGCCTTTTATTCCTAGCAAATTTACAATTTTTTTTTTTTAATTTAAACATTACTTACACCTATTAATATCTAATGCAGAAGAAAAACTAATAAACTTAACAAAAGAGAATAACAATTCTAACATGTAAGTAAGTATTAAAATTATTCTAACATCTAACTTTTTAATTAAAGTAAAGTAAGCTTTGAGTTTAGTTCTCTCTTGTTTGGCTTGCAAGGACCCCTCCGCAGGTGAAGGCCTCCTCCAAACCAGCAGCATCCTTAGCATTTACAAATTACTTTTATTTGAAACTCCCGGCAATAGATCGACAGTATCATAAACTACATATTTGTCGTTTTAAATTTTTTTTAGGACAATTTTGAACTAAGATAAGTAAAAATAATAGGGTTTAGGCGCGATCTCCGCAACGCGGCAAATGTATGGCCAAGGTCGTTTGCTCGGGGGACGGCCTTACTCGTAATATGGCACCATATTTTTTTATAATCACCCTTACATTTATTTAACTGGTCCTTTCAATGCTTGTTTCTCGCAGTATTTATGATTTTATTTAGTTTGTTTCGAAACCTCGTATAATCCAACCTCTTGGGCATGTTAGACGGTTCCTGCATTTTCCATATTCTAAATGGGTAACTCGTTTTTTCTATCTATCTGAATTAATATTTGCTTACTTACCCACGGTTGCTTTATCCTCTTATTCTTATTTTTTTCTGTAAACAATCAGCATAAACACTGCGAAAAACATAACACAACTCACTATACAATACCAATGGACAATCAATCCTTAAATAATCTTCCCACGAAATGTTTGTAAGCTTTTCATCAGTAACCAGTTTATTATTAAGAACTGTCCACTTCGAGTAACTTTGACTAGATTGCATTGTACTTTGTTTACACACCAGTCTAATACCAATCATATGGTGGTCCATATGGTGGTCCGATAAGTTGCATTCCAAGGTGAATGTCATCTCACAGCTGATAGGCCACGCCGGCCGCCGCCCCGCGCCCTGCGCGTGAGCAGTATCCGCTGTCCCGTACCCACACGTGATCGATGCAGGACACCTGTCTCTGTCCTCCCACTATGGCTTCTCTTGTTATTAGAGCTGTAGTAAACCGTATGTATTCGGTACTGAGTAACGGGTACGCCATCTAGTACCGAATAACGAAACGTTACTCACGAATCCGTTTCGTTACTCGCATTTTTCGTAGTTGCCAATTTGCCATATAAATTATGCAATGTGAACATGGCCCATGGGCAGGAGCGCTGCTGGTAAAGGAGAACTGTCAAAAATGACGTTTTTGTATGATGGCAGCGTGATACGCTTGCAGACTACAGTATTCTAGGTTTAATCCTTCGATCGCGGATTCTTGGAAATATATTGTTATTCTATTATTGTCGCGGACGCTGGTGTCTCTGTTTATAAGGGGGTTGATAGGTTATTTTAATTTTTTAGAAAAAAGATTTTATAGTCTGCTAGAAGAATTTTTTTAAATTATTATCAAGCAAATTGTTCTTGAGTAGCTTCATTTTGATAATCTAAGAACAACCATTTTCTCGCGAAAATTCTTGAAAGTGGTAGCTAACAGATATAGATAGGATAAAAAATTTCGTTTTGATGGTCCTAAAATATGGATTGTTATTTTTGTAGAACAATGTTAGTCTTAAACTAAATAACTATTTAACCTATAAAAGTGAAAGTAGGGAAAAATAGTGTTAATTATTTAATTTATTCTAATTTTATAATTAAATACATTTATTTAAAGTATTATTTATATCACGGACTTAAAAAAATACGTATATTATATCATATTTCAGGATTTTGTGAAAATTTCAAATGTCTACCTATACTACATGTTGCCATTATGGACTACTATCAAAAAGGCAAAAAAAACATGTTTGTTGTATGGGAATTGGGAACCCCAACTAAATATTATCTTTATTTTGTTTTTAGTATTTATTGTTATAGCGGCACCAGAAACACACAATCTGTGAAATTTTCAGAAGTTTAACTATAACGGTTCTTGAGATACAGCCTGGAGACAGACATATGTTGACGGACAGCCATCGACGTCTCAGTAATAGGGTCCCGTTTTTAACCTTTGGGTACGGAACCCAATAATCAACAAAACTTGGTTGTTATGACTTGTATGAGGTCTCAAAATTCAAAACTATCGAGTAACGAGTAACGATACAATAGTAACGAGTACGAACAGTTAAAGTAACGAATACATACGGGTACGCTTTTTTTCGTTACTTTTCCAGCTCTACTTGTTATCGCTGTAGTCGGGATGACACACTGAAGGCCGTGTGTTTTTCTACATATTGTTTGTTGTGCCATTTTTTTTTTTGAGGAGGGGAAATACTTTACGTATCCTCCGCCGCGCCGGGGGTAGACGACGGCGGTATGTGGGACTCCCTACAAGGTTTACCCACTAAAACCCCCCCAGCCCTCCGTCATGCGCCTGGTGCGGGAGGGACGTCCAGCATCTGTCCTAAGTAGTTGATAAATTCTATTCTGTTTTTATTTGGAGGTCTATAGATAGCAATTAAGTGCAGTGTATTCTTAAATATTACTAATTTTCCATACTTTATTTCCAACTCAGAGTTGTGGGTGTAATTTTCTTCCATATAATTTTGAGAACTTTTTACATATTATATTAAAATTCCGCCACCCCTTCTATTTTTCCTCGTACATTCAAAAGTGTTATATCCATCTATTCCATACAGAGAATTTTTTTTCCTGCTTAATATTAATTTCAGTTAAGATTATTACATCTATATTTTGTTTTCCTTCTTCCAATATAGCTAATAATTGACCAAATTGCTTTTTTTAACGACCTTATGTTTATATGTATTATATCCAGCTTACAATCCTTTTTGCTATTTATGAATTTAGTCCAATCATCTATAGTCTCATACTTTTTAAATGTAGAAAAATCATCATAACATTGAAATGGATCGAATATTGCGTTTAATAAAAATCACCTACTGTGCTACTGAGGTTATGTAAAATAATGCTGTATTATTTTTCTCTGGCACTTGCTTTAATTAGCATCCTTACATTATTTTCACACTTAATGTTATATATTTTTTTGACATCTTCGCTAGCTTTTACCAAAATTCTCGAGTCCTGAATCCATACATATTTATACAAATCTTTGAGTTCTTTCTTAGCCATCCAAAATAGCTGTCGAAGATACATTGAAAGGTCTTCATTTATATAAATTCTTTATTTGTTACCGTTATCATATACATCATTATTTGTTATATTGTGTTGTTTACGAAGTTTTAGCCATTGATTTTTAGCTGATTTTGTGCGTAATTTTAAAATTACAGGCTGCATTCGAGGCTTGTTATCCACGTTTTTTTCTGGCCCTACCCTCTTTACTTCTTCAATCTCATTTATATCTAATGAATATTTTTTTGCAATCGTGACGATAACTTTTTTCAGATCTTCTTTCTGCTGTTTCTTCTGTAAGCCCACATCTCAATATTTCTTTCTTTTTCTTTTTGCTCAAGCGTAATTACCCGTTCCTCCAACGCTTTATTGCACTTCTCCAAATAAGCTTGTTGTTGTTCCATGCTTTTAATCTTTTTCTCGGCTTGTTGCTTAAATTCGACCATCTCCTGGTATTTCTCGGCACAAAAACTAACAGAACTTTTAATATCTTCTAAATACTCATCTAAAGATAACTCCGTTACACTTGTATAAGAATCATTCGTGCAAGCGATAGCGCGATCTAGGAGCACCTTAGCGACATCTATCAAACATAATATGAAAATATTTTTCTTAACAATTTAAATTGGCACTAACATAATATGGCGTCGGGAGAAGGTGCCAAATATTAATTGTTTCAGTTATAAAAAATTTGTCGTTAAAATATTTACTTAAATAGCACATCTAGAGAATTAAATAATTTATAATTTTCCAAGTTTTAAATTACGGAATATTTTTTTTGAAGTGAAAACTTCTTTAGCGGCGTTGAGCACTTTTGTGGGATGAGTAAAAACTGTGAAACTCGCGTCAGATTTTAGTGTTGATCGAAAAACCGTAAGACGGTTGGAGAGTAATGTTTTGTGTCGAACTCGAACTCGAACTCGAAAACTCGAACTCAAACTCGAATTGTAAGGGTTTCGATTAATAAAAAAAAAGTTTTTTTTTTAAATCGATTTTTCAAAAAATCGATTTTCATAAAAAATGGATTAAAAATTTAATCGATTGGAAGGGTTTCGATTAATTAAAAAATTGATTTTTTAATAATCGATTTTCATAAAAAATGGGTTCAAAAAATGCACAACGTTAATAATCAAGTTTTCACTTCTGCCGGCACTCCCGGAGTGCAACCCGTCTTTTTTTTTCTAGATATCCCGATCCAAATTTTTTTTGTCTGTTGTCTGCTATTTTCAGGGTCATTAAAACTAAAAAGAGCTATATATGGTTTAAAACAATCAGCCAGAGCTTGGTATCAAAGAGTAGAAATTTGTTTATTAGAACTAGATTATACTAAGTCACAGTATGAACCATGTTTATTTATGATGTGTACTTAATAAAAATGTCAGAGTATATTATATAGCTATATTTGTGGATGATTTTTTTGTCTTTTATAATAGTAAAGAAATATGTGATAAACTAATTAGTGAATTGAAAGCAAAATTTAATATAAAGAATTTAGGCCAGTTAAAGCATTGTCTTGGTATGAATGTGAGTGTAAAACAAGATTCAATTACTATAGATCAGAAAGATTTTTAGATGTAATTTTGAAAAGATTCAATATGGTAAATTGTAAGAGTTCAGATACTCCTCTGGAAAAGAATTTAAAACTAGATATGGCTAAAAGTATGTGTCAGAAATATCCATATCAACAATTGTTAGGTGCTCTTATGTATTTATGTGTTTTAACTAGACCTGACATAAGTTTTGCAGTGAGCTTTCTCAGCCAGTATAATAATTGTTATGATGAGACTCACTAGAAATATGTGAAGAGAGTATTAAAATATTTAAGTAAAACTAAACAGTACCTATGGTTAAAATATGTAAAAAGTGATAATAGATTGTTAGGCTGTTGATGCAGACTGGGCATCTTGTTCAATAGACAGGAAATCTTATACAGGGTTTATTTTTAAATTGTCTGGCAGTGCTATCTCATATGTGATAATATGAGTGTACTCGTAGGAAACAAACAACAGTAGCATTAAGTATCTAGCACGGAGGTCGAATACATGGCTCTCTCCGAGGCATGCAAAGAGGTTGTATATTTAAATAATTTAATTTTTGAGATGAATCGAGGCCATATTATGTACCTGTAAATTTATTAAGTGATAACCAAAGTTCTCAAATATTAACATATAACCCTTTGTTTGACAGAAGAACGAAACATATTGATGTTCGGCATCACTTTGTCAGAGAATGTATAGTTAATTTGGTCAAAATATCTTAGATGCCTTCAGCAGAGATGCCTCATGCCAGCTGATATTTTGACTAAAAGTCTCAGTAGCGTAAAGCATTATAAATTTGTAAAGATGCTAGAGCTGTCACAAATTTGTTAGTTTATTTAATTTTCTTGTTTTACAAATGTGAACTCAGGATTATTTTGATAGTGGGGCCTGGGGGTGTAAAATTTATAATCTGTATTAGCAGTATGTGGCTATGTCTATGGAATCAAAATAATCTGTACTTATCCTGTGTTATCTATGGTCAAAACTTTTGACATGTGGATTTAAAATAGGCTATAATTAACTGATCACCAGAAATAGTAACATTTTACAGACAAAAATTGTAAACGATCACCAAAATATAGACCACCATTTTATTGTAAAATGATAACCAAAGATTTAACATCTTAAAACCAAAAATAATAAATGATCACCAAAATTAGTAAATGATCACCAAAATTAGTAAACGATCACCAGAATGAGCGAATGATCACCAACATCATACTAGCATTTTAATGTAAAATTATAAACAAAGAATTTTCATTTTACTATCCTATTAAAGAAAAATGAACCAGAAAAAATCATTGCTCCGGAGAAAAATAAATAATAAAAACCAAATTCGAACTACATCTCGTTATATAACTATCGTAAATAAATAATAATATACTGATAACGGGACATGTTAATATTTTAAATTGGAATGGGTAGGTGTCCGTCTGTTATCTCTTCAGGTCCAAACTGCCGAATATAACAATAATATGGAGTTATTAATACTTCCTTGTTAATTATATTATGCTTACATTTTTGTCAATCGTAGTGATTTATTTGGACAGAAATATCGCATTGATTTGCTCGCAAGAATTTAGTGATCATTTACTATATTTAGTGATCATTTACTATATTTAGCGTTCGATTACAATTTGAAGTGTAGTCGTTACAAAAACAGCTGGTAGTATTGCAATTTTAGACTTTCTTTTTTTGGTGTTAAGTCACTTTTTTTGGTAAACAAGTTTAGGGTATCAGAGCATTTTTTGGTGGTCATTATATTTGTTCCCTTTAAAATAAAGCGTCAGTGCGTTACTGGAAATCACCTGAGCCGCTCGGCGCGGGCGCGGTCCGGCGGCGTCTGCGGGAACTGGCGGTGCTGCTGCACGACCGGCGACGCGTCGCGCGAGCTAGGCGACGGCGACGCCGTGCTCCGCCGCGGCGTCTTGAACAGCGACAGCACGGAGCCCCTGATCTTGGCGGTGGAAGTGGGCGTCGCGGACCGGTCCCTGCTCTTGCTCCGCGACCGGCCCTCGTTGAGGCTCTTTTTCCGGCGGAGGACGTCGGATGGGGAGTCCGGCGACGCGATGGTCTCCCGCGACTTGAACAGCGAACAGAAGGAGGACTTGCGCGACACGGCGGTGCCGGGTGGAGAGGGCGTGCGCGAGGGGCGCGGCGGAGCGGGGTGCGGGCCGAGGGCGGCGCGCAGCTCCAGCGTGGAGGGCTTGCACGCCGCCTCGGCGGGCTCGGCCGCCGGCGCGCGCTCGCCGGCGTCCTCGTCGTCGTCGTACTCGTCGTCCGGCTTCAGTTTTATTCTGATCACGTCCTTCGATCGGTTCCCGACCTTGTACACCTCGGGCTCGCTGGGCTGCCGGCGCACTTTCGGACGCGCGCGGCGCTCCTCGGCCCTCGCCTGGTTCCGGGCCTCCTTCAGGAGCTTGTCCTCGTCGAGGGGCGCGATGGCGGGGGAGACGGCGGCGGCGGGCGGTGGCGCGGTAGACGCGCGCGGGGCGCCGGCCGGCCGCGCGCTCTCCACCGTCACCTCCGTGCGCACCTCACGCCGGTCGCGCGCGTCCACCGCCGCCGCGACTGCCGCGACCGCAGGGCTCGGCGCCGCACTATGAAAAATGGTAGAACTAGAGCATATCATAGGTAAATGGTTTTTAAAAATATCACAATTTGAATGAAATGTTTAAACCAAATAATCCTAATCAGACATTTTTTGTACTAAAACTGCATAAATATATTTTTTTCATAGGTTATAGTAAGTTGAATTAGCGGATAGCTCATTCGAATGTATAACTCATTAAATATTAATTATAATTCAAATGAATATTGTGAAGAAAGTATTTAGCACATGCATGCGGTTTTATACATTTTTAAAAAGGATATTTTATGTTATTAATAATGAGCTATTAACTTTTTTTTAATATGCTTTTTATTTTTTAGTAAGTACTTAAAAATTGACATATACCCTATTTTTCACTTCTTAGAAGGTTTTCACATTTACCCACGTCTCCCCACGCGCAACTTTATGTGTTATTTGATAGCCTAACTATTCATAAATAAGAAATTAAAAAAAATCAGCTGCGGAAGTTTGCGACCCTGGAAGTTATGGGAAAAAATGTGATAGAAGTCGGAGTAGATAATTCGGTATCTTTTGCGATTACTGCTGACATAGTTTACAATTTATCAATATTAATCACAATATTTTGATGGCAATAGCTTAAATCATCTATTTTGCACTCGTCCTGTGTGAGTAAATATTCATAACATTGATATTAGTACGTACCTATTTCATATAAAAAAACAGTACCTATATTAGTGGAGGCATTGAAGGTTTTCACCTCCGATTTCGTTGAACCTCCATCGATTTTCATGAAAATTGGTAAGCAGGTGGGGGATACCCTAAGAAACAAAAGTGACATAGTGTCAACTTTTTGCTTTTGCCCTGGGGGTGGATGCCAACCCTTCTTGGGGGGTGATTTTTTTTAATAAAAACAACACCAGGAATCAATAGACACACAAATTTTAAGCAAAATTTGTTAAAGAAAGTTTTTTGATTAAATCAATACTTTCGAAGTTATTAAATATCAAAAATCATGTTTTTGCGTGAGAAAAATACATGTCTTAAAGCGGTTTTTCATAATTAAATAAGAAACTATAGGTTTTTACGAAAAATGTCTAAGTACCAAAATTAAAGCCAATAACAATACAAACTAAATTCTACTCTGAATTACCTTCTTTTATTAATTCAAAGTGAGCTATAGGTTATTGTATATAAATTTTCTTTCGGCGAGTACCTGATTCTAAGCATTCAAACTTAAATAACGGTAAACCGATACATTTTATGACATGTACTTCTTTAAGTCTTCCATGCGTGATCTGGGTGTTACAGTTGATAGCAAACTAGATTTTCGAGAATATATAAATAGTATAACATCTAAAGCTGCTAAAATGGCTGGTTTTGTAATACGACAGACCAAGTTTTTCAAGGATCCAGAAATACCGGTGATACTCTTTAACTGTTATGTTCGTTCTATTGTTGAATATTGTTCTCAAGTGTGGAATCCATTTTATTATGCCCACATTTCGAGAATCGAGAAACTGCAAAAACATTTCTTGTATCATTTATGTTACTCTCAAAACCTTTGTCAAAATTTAATTTCTTATGAAGCTAAATTAGCACACTTCAATTTAGTTTCACTGGAGCATAGACGTCGCATCTCCGATATTGTTTTTTTACATAAATTAATTAACGGGAATTTAGACAGCACCCCACTTCTAAATAAGATCAATTTATCAGTTCCTCGACCGGGCAGCCGTACTCGAAATAGAAAAACTTTTGACATACCTGTACACCACACAAATTATGGACAAAACTCCCCATTATACCGAATGTGTGCCTTATACAATAAGACCTGCGGTGAAATTGATATTTTTGGTACTTCTGTCTCATTATTCAAAGATAAGTTATATAAAATTGTAAGCAAAGATTAGGTAACAAGAATTTAGCACCATTTTTGTAACTTAGATTTAATTTGCATGTAGTATTCACTTTAAGAAGGATGTACACTACGTTATGATACTTACTAACTTGTATTTAGAAATAAGTTGTAAATGTGTATTATCTAGTTTAGTGAATCAATAAAAAAAAAAAAAAAAAAAGACCTTTTAAAGTGCTTAAAAGTACCTTTCTAATGAGAATTTTAAAAAGTTAATAGCTTTCAAATTGAACAAGTTATGATAAAAATAAGATGACCTTTTCAAATTTTTTTGCTAAAATCGAAAAATAAAACATTGACCATTTCTACAATAATTCAAATTTATGGTTATCCCCAAAGATGTTTCTTTATTTTTGCATAAGTAATGATCTCAAAAAATTTTCTTTGTTTAGAATGGTTAGTTTTGGAAAACAGAATGTTTTTTTAAAATTGAAATTATTCAAATTTTCGTAAATATCATTTTGTTTTGAACATAACTTCAAAAATATTGAACTTTCGTAAAAATTATAAATAACGAAATATGAGTCCATTTTTTAAGAAATCTTTTGATTTTCTTTTGATTTTTATAGGATGAAAAATAAGGAAGATAGAGACGTTTAAAGCCTAACTTTTACTGCGAGAACCATGAAACCGGGACCTTTTAACCCTAATTTTTTTTAACCAAGAGCTTTAAAAAGTATTTCTTAAGTTGATCTTCAAGCTCTTTAAATTACCTTTAAAATGGTCTATAAATGAACCCGATAACTTAAAAATTAACAGAGTTATTGTGATGTTAACGAAAATTTTTTTTTGAAAACAATTTTGAAGCAGAGATCTGGGATGCAAATATTGTAGGAAACCCTGTCAATAGGTACATCTATATAAGATTATTACGACGTATAGGAGGAAAATATAAACAATTTTGTTTCTCTGTAAAAATAAAGAAACGACAATTACGTTTATAATTATAAATCCTCCAAATCGGACACAAATATTTTCCCTTGAAACATTTTTTTCAGTTCTAACAAACTTGACATTGCCGTCCTTCAAAATTAAAATATTTTACTTTTCTGCTGCAAACATACCAGCCTACTCTAAATAAGAAGTTTTAAACTTACATCTCCCCCTCCCCTAAAGGAAAAAAAAAAAAAAAACTTTTTTTTTTACAGTTTTACATCTACCTAAATCTAACTTAGAACTGACATAGGTACAGGAATCATTTTTGTCAAATGAAATAGATTTGATTCTGCTTTCTTATGACCTGTGTCTATCCTATATATAGAATTCGACACTTTCTCTATTATGCGAAACGGTCCGATATAAACTTCGTCTAATTTAAATCTATTCAGTCTATTTCCATTTTCAACATAAACTAGATCTCCCACATTAAAATCACGATGCTTTCGATTTTTGTCAAATAATTTTTTGTTGTAATCATGAGACTTTTTTGTATTCTCCAAAGCAATTCTCTTGTCATTTATCCAATTCTCACTTGATATGTTATTTCTTAATTCCTTCGGTAAAATCGTTACATTCTCTGTGCCATATAAAAGATAAGATGGTGAGAAACCTGTAACTGTATGAACAGTCTCATTATACTTTGTAACACACTCTTTAGCTATGTTAGCCCATGCTCTTTTCTTTCCTTTTTCATTAACTTTGCATCTTATCTTATTTACCAATGTTTGGTTTAGGCGTTCATTTAAGCCATTAGAAAAGGGACAGTTTACTGCTGTAAATACCAAGGGTATATTTTTTTCACGGAGAAAACTTTTTAATGCAATCGAATTGATTCCCGGATATTGATCGGTCAAAACCATACCAATTTCTTCCGTCTCTACTATATTCGATAAAAGTTTAATGAAATCATTAGCTGTTTGAGTTTTGGACATATGTATAAACGCAAATCTACTAAAATGGTCAACCAATAAATGCAAATATTTTTTGGTTGATCTCGAACCTCCAAATCCACCTATCGTATCTATAGACATTATCTGAAAAGGTTTCGTTGCTGGTCCTAGATGAGACATAAATCCAAACTTTTCCTGTCCTCTTGTTTTATTTTTTATGCAAACTTCACAACTTTTGCAAATCTTCTTTATATGATTTGATAGATTTCTAATAAAATAAAATTTACCAATCATCTTTTGCATTTGGTTGATCCCAACATGACACATATTTTCATGAACATCTTTCAAAAAACTACTGAACTACAGAACTTTACTAATATTATAAATGCTAAAGTGTTTTTGTCTATCTCTTACTTCTTAACACCCAAACGGTTCAACAGATTTTGCTGAAATTTAGTATGAATATACTTTGAATCTCGGGAATGGATATGGACATAGGATACTTTTTATCCCGAAAAAATGTACGGTTCCAGCGCCATTGTAGACGTCGTATAATCCGTACTAAATATATATAAATCTTTTTAAGTCTTTCAATATTCAGAAAGACATCGAAACGGTAAATGTCTATTAGATAAGAGAGGGGCTTTTTATAATGATGTGCATCTATGAAATATTTTAGTCTAGCAGATTCAGCCTTTGCGTAAATTTTTTGCACAGAGGGTAGTTTGAAATCGTTTGAATATTTTGGACTAAATAATATCAATGTTTGAAATATATTAATATATAAAATTTATCTTAACTATGAAAAAATATTCAAACTCATTAAAGCTGATAAAAAACTTAAAGCAATTATTATTCTGACATTTCGCAATAAAGGTGTACTTTTAGGGATTTATATTTCAGTCTTATACAAAAATTATATCATAAATACTAAACAAACTTTTTATGTAATGTAAATATACGATTTTAAAGCAAAGATATACAAAAAATGTTTTTTTCACGATTAAAGGGATAGTTGCTAAAAGGAATGAAAAATTAATTATAATATAATCATAAATCATGAATAAAACATTAAAAACATTTATTTTATCAAATGAAACACAATTAGTTAAGCCAGAATGGTTAAATCTGCATTTTTTCTATTTTCAACAAAAGGGGTGGATTTAACCCCTAAAATTAAAATAAAAAGCGCGATACGAGCATATGTCACTTTTAAAGTAGAGGGCTTAACGTACTTAATCCCAAATTTTCATCCAAATCGATGGCGGTTCAACGAAATCGGAGGTTGCACCTGATTTTTGCCTTCATTTACTGTACTATATAAGGGAAAGCAAATAATATCTTCAAATTGCACACTTCAACGTGTATTTCATATTAAGTGACACTTATTTAAATTGGTTATTTCCATATCGGAGCGTGCGAAGTGGGTGGAGGGGACAAAGAAAGCGATTGCCGCGCTTGCCGCGGCAAAAATATGCAACTTATAGGGCTCAGATAGTAGTCAAACAAACTTGTAAATCTTGTTTTGAAATTTTTAGAAATTGGTCTTAATTGTTTTTGTATCGTAGACTGCAAAAATAACAGCAAAATATAGGTAGTCAGTACAAATTTAATGTTTTTCCTAAATTCACTAGGAAATTAAATCAGATATCTGCTCTAAAAATAAAAAAGTATGTGATTCGATATAACCTAAAATTGCATTATCAGTCAAGTCAATTTTATTTGAGTTGCATTTTATAAAGAGTTTTTGAGTACCTAACTATTGTTTTAGTGTTGATGGATCACCATGATGGTCTCCAAAACCCGACGACATAACTTGCAGTGATAGTTTCATAGAATATTTCATTTAAATCCAAAGTATCAGGTGGAAGAAATAGTGACTCACAAATGACGATAAACCAGATACTACATCTGGTTTAACTGATCTTTTAGAAGCTGGAGATAGAGTTTTGAATAAAAAGGTTTCTCAAGTAAGCAAGTTTTAGATGAAAGCGGTAAAAAAAGTTAAAATTATTGTGCCCCCATTTTGAGCAAAACCAAACGAGTACCTACTCTCAAGAGGAAACCGAAAGGACTTATGATATTGCTCGAGTAAGAATCCATATTGAAAGCAATGATATTCTATGTTACTATTTTAGAAACTCATTGATTGAAAGTGTATTTATGCAAAGACTCAGAAACATGAAAAATGTTTGCAGTGTTTTAGTAAATTTTTGGACTCCGATTTTCTTCAAGAGTATAATTAATGTTGTAAAAAATAAATAAAAACAAGATTTTTAAAAACATAACATTTATTTTTTTCAAGTACCTATTGCTCGTATTTTTGTAACTGATTAAAGCAGCAATATGTTTGCACTTGCCGCTCTGGTTAAAACGCAGCTGCCAGCTGCGTTTTAACAACAATCATCTATCTGTAAGAATGAATAATAATGACTTGCTTTATCCAAATGTTTAGTTACGTTTTTTGGTCGGTTGAGTACTTACGATTGAACTTGTTTTATAGGGTGCTAAAGTAACTGATGTTCGGCGAATTATATTGGCTCGTATTAAATAACATTGCCATTAGTTCTTAGCTCTTCTACATCCCTTACATGTCCTGCTAACACCAATTTATTTCCTGTTAGCATAGATTGGGCCTTGAAACTTATTGAGTGTTTTACACTCTAAAAACCAGTTTTTTATGATTATATTCATTTTCCACAAGTAGTTTTTAACTAAATATAACCCAAATACCATTGGTTATTGTTCTAAATATATTTTATTTGCTATGATATTTACAAAATAAACAAACTCGTGTTGTTTATTTTTTGAAACGACCCTGATACTTCGTTTGAAATATGTCACTACTGCCGTGCACGTTCCGAAGGGCGATTTCATCATTCCCTATATCGAGCGTGGCAGAACCAGATAGAGTATGCCGACTTAGAACTGATGTAAAAAAAATTAAGTTTGACGTATCATGACAAAAGTCGTCGCTAGGGTCGTTACCTGCAAATTTAGTTCTTTCTTTGTGATGTGTAAGTATGTTGTGCCACAGACAAGGTAAAAAGGTAAGGAATATGGCGGGAAAACCATATACCTCCTATTATATTTTTCATCATCGTTTTCATGTATCGTCAGGTCTAAAGTCTAGTCAAAGTCTAAGTAAAAGTCAATACAGTCAAGGAGTCAAGTCGGTCGATTCAGTAAAGTGGTAGACGCTTTACTGAAAATTTCGATGAAGTTTTGGAGGGAACACAAAATAGCACGTTTCTGGATATTACATCACTTTCCTACACTTGTGCATGAACACGAATATCTAATGGTTAATATTCTACCAATATTACACATTAAAAACCCAGCTAACACAATTTTAGGAAAATAATATAAAAACACAACAGCACTCTTTCACATGCCCGCCAAAACTCATCTACAAATTTAGTTGTTGTTTATATTTTGGCACATGTAAAGAAAACTTTCAGAATTCAATTTCAAAATCTTATTTTTAAAAATAAATTATACCAGCCAGCGCGCTAGCCTTTAACTTATCCTATGTGAAACCCGACGAATTTGACAGATATTGAAACCTGTCCATTTCTTTGCAGTCTAACCAGACTATTGTGGTCGAACTACTGGTAGTTATGTCTATTGTGGCAGAACCTTGGAATCGTTGTCCATAGTTCTACAGCAAACATTAAATGTTTCTAAAAACAACTTGTGTTTTTCAGTTTTGCCGGGAATGTTAAAGTGTGCTGTTGTGTTTTTATATTATTTTCCTAAAATTGTGTTAGCTGGGTTTTTAATGTGTAATATTGGTAGAATATTAACCATTAGATATTCGTGTTCATGCACAAGTATAGGAAAGTGATGTAATATCCAGAAACGTGCTATTTTGTGTTCCCTCCAGAACTCCATCGAAAGTTTCAGTAAAGCGTCTACCACTTTACTGAATCGACCGACTTGACTCTTGACTGTATTGACTTTTACTTAGACTTTGACTAGACTTTAGACCTGACGATACATGAAAACGATGATGAAAAATATAATAGGAGGAATATGGTTTTCCCGCCATATTCCTTACCTTTTTACCTTGTCTGTGGCACAACATACACATCCTTTGTGTCAAGTTGCCAAAAAAGAAGAAAAAACGAGTTTTGCCGGGGATACGAAAGAGTGACGTTTTGTTTTTGTATTATTTTCCTAAAATTGTGTTATTTCGGTTTTTAATGTGTAATGTTGGTAGAATATTAACCATTAAATATTCGTTGTCGTGCACAAGTGTGGGCAAGTGATACAACTTCAAGAAACGTGCCATTTTGTGTTCCCTCCAAAACTCCATCGAAAGTTTTAGTAAAGGATGTGGCGGTACCAACAATTCGCCTAACATTCCTGCATCGCGCTATCGAAGTTTTCTGAGCGCGGCGGTATATATACGACAGCTGAAATATATCACGTGGGCTTCGGCCTGACCGGGCATACCACCTCGCTCGGTCGGAAGATCTTCCTTTGCGGCCACTACGCATTATTCCCACATTGGTGACCCTCGACAAAACACGCCTCCATCATCATCACTCCCCACCCCTCCGCACCGCGCCAGCCAGCATCGCCTCATCGGGTACATCGTCCACTAGCCGCAGTTGTACCGCGGCCTGGGCGACTCCGCATCGGCATCATCGGGCTTTCTCACTACACCGACCGGTCAGCAAGCAGAGCACATCTCTCCTGGTCAGCACGTAGCAACGGCCCCGCACGGCAGCTATCCGACTCACTGGATCCCGTGCAGCAGCTTACAGTTCCGACTCACTGGGACTCACTGCAACAGTTCCGACTCACTGGAACTCACTGGCACCGGCGACTCAAGCGACAAGACTTCAAGATTCGACCTCCGGTCTTCGGGGGGGAGTGATGTGGCGGTACCAACAATTCGCCTAACATTCCTGCATCGCGCTATCGAAGTTTTCTGAGCGCGGCGGTATATATACGACAGCTGAAATATATCACGTGGGCTTCGGCCTGACCGGGCATACCACCTCGCTCGGTCGGAAGATCTTCCTTTGCGGCCACTACGCATTATTCCCACAAGGTTCTACCACTTTACTAAAACAACTGACTTGACTCGTTGACTTTACCGACTACTTTTTAGACTTTGACTAGACTTTCGACTTGACGATAATCTGGAAAAACAACCTGAAAATTTTGTAAATTTTTTACGAAAATTTTTCTTTTCCCGCCAAAACTTTACTTGACACTGGCCATGGTTTAAGAGAGCCATAACAAGAAAAAAAAAAAAAAAAAAAAGAAGAAAAAGAAAGATAGAACTTGTGTTTTGTAATTGGTGACATTCAAAGACATATTCTGCCTTCTTTCAATAAGCGCTGGGCTCAAGCATCACGGAAAAAGGACAAATTTATTCGGAATAATACAAGCTGGCTGGAGTCAGGATATTCAGTACAGTTTCCGGAGTCTGAAGCACATTCACTGCCATCAACTTCTGGTGAACGAGGAAGATAAGTGGAAACTCAAGTGATGGAAATACAGCACGAAGGTTCTTTTACAATTACACTTGCTCGGCGAACATAACAGGTGTTGATGAAACATTGATAAAACGCTTGAATATTATTTTACAAGCTCTATCTTCTGGAATGATGATCGATCCTGAAAAATTTGGAGTTTATGCCTTAGAAAATGCGCGAATTTATGTTAGTAACTATGATTGGTACTACATGCCATCCTCCGTGCACAAATTACTTATACACGGAGAAAACGTGATCAAACATTTTTCTGTTCTTCCTATTGGGCAACTGTCGGAAGATGCACAAGAGTCGCGCAATAAAGACTACAGAAATATGCGCCTGTACCATGCCAGAAAATGTTCCCGTATAGCTACAAATGAAGACGTATTTAAAACGCTTCTATATTGTTTAAACGTTCTTGTTATGATAGCTAGTCGACTCGATTGTCCATATGTGCGTCACTGCTGTACCATATCTAACGGTATGGAGCAGAGGTGATGCACATGTGGTCAAATTTTATTATTTATTTAAACATACAACATAATGTTACTACCATAATTTATAAGCCTTTATATACTAACAAAATATGAGTCTATGTAACTCGACTTAATAAAGTATTTCATTCATTCATTCATTATATACTTCAGATCCATACATTTCAAGTTTAAGAAACCCTTATGTGAGAAATGTGAAGGATCTTGATGAAGAGGCACTAAGTCTTTTGAAGGTGGTACCTGAAGGTGATCTTACATTTACACCGGAAGTAATTTAAGTTAGGAATAGCGAGGATAATAACAATTAGATACAACATTATAAGTAACTAAAACCTAGTTATATAAAACCAATAATATTATAAGATTTGTCTAATCTGAGATCAATTAGTTTGGTGTGAGGTATAGATAGGTACTATACGATTTTATAATTTAATGTATTTTATTATGCTTGTGTGATAAGTAATTGCTTAAGTTTTATTAATTTTACTCATATTAGTACTTATTTATAAAAAATAAACATAATTTAACTACTCGTATTACTTATTTTCTCTTTTCTTTTTTTAACCCAAAATAAATATTTTGAAAAAAAATTACAAAAATATCTTTGTATATCACTGTATACATGTGCCAAATCTCAATACAATATGATGAAAAACCTTGAAGTTACAGATTTTTGATCTGATACGGACCCAAATTTTCCACTGTGCGCCGAGGCCGGCGTCGCGGTCGTCGCGGTCGTCGCGGTCGTCGCTGTAGTCGCGGTCTCCGTTGACATCTTGGCGATCTCGAGCAGGCGGCGCTCCACGGCCGCGGCGCACGCGTCCGGGTCGCTCTCGATCGGCTTCGGGCCGCAGAACGACGTCTCCAGCAGCATCTTGTGCGGCGACGGCGAGCGCGACACGCCAGACACAACGGACAGCCGGCCGACCGACATTCGGCTCGCGTGGCTGAAGCCCGACAGCGCCGACTGCGCCGAGCACTGCGAGCCGACGCTCGACAGGCGGCTCTGACGGCCCGCCACCACCAGCAGCGCCGCCTCCGAGCCCTGGCTGTCCTTGCGCGAGTGGCGGCGCGAGGGCGGGGCGGCGGAGGGGGCGCGGGGTGGGTCGGCCCCACCTGGCGCCCCCTCGAGAAAGGCGAGCTCCTCGGTAGAGGAGCGGAGGTCGAGGGCGCCGTCCTCCCGGAATCCGAGGTCGAGGCGCGCCTTGGCGTCGTCGCCGCCGGCGAAGAGCGCCAGCTCGGGCGAGCTGTCGCGGGAGTCGTGGTGGCTGGAGCTGGAGGCGCGCGAGATGTCGATGCGCGGCGCGGCGGGCGTGCTCAGGCCGGCGGTGGGTGCGGCGGGCGGTGCGGCGTGCACGGCGGGGGAGGAGTGCGAGCGCGCGCGATGCTCGGGCGGCGCGTGCTGCTCGCTGCTGGCGGCGAGGTCCTCGCGGATCTCCGGCAGCCGCAGCGCCTGCTTGGTCTCCGGGCTCGACTGCGAAACACGAGGAGGTTATAGTGTCCTCTCGGGGTGTGAGCGTAGTGTGAGCGGGGTGGGCAGGGGCGTTCACTCACCTCCTCGGAGACGTCGTGGTCGAAGGAGGCGATGGGCGCGGGTCCGCGGCGCGGCCGGCGCTCGGAGCTGGCCGCCATGTCGCCGCGGTCACCACTCTACCGCAACACGCGGCTCATTTGCCACCTCTTTCCTAAAATAGCAAGCCAATATTTAATACAAAATATTTTTCTGTTTTTATGTTTGATTCTAGTCTACTACTAGTCTAGTCTAGTACTATTTCATCTTTGACACATGAACGACCGCGTATAAACTCAGCCACCCAGTTTTTTACTGTGTTATGAGAAGAAGCAGATTTACCCAAAACATTTTTTAATTCGTCACAGATATAAATAAATAATATATAAATAAATTTTTATTTCAACCCCACAACAAGGTCATATCTTTAAATTACAAATAAAATTAACTATTACTTAACAAATTAAAATTAGAAAAATTGAGATATTTTACATTACAAATAAAATTATCTATTACTAATCATTAAATTAAATTTAGAATTATTAATTATTATCAAAAGTAGACCTTGTGCAATACGAACCACTGCTCAACGGCTCACATGCGCAAGGTAGTGACTTTCCGCATATGAATCATCGAACAATGAAAGTGTTTTCACACGACACACGACCCGACACGACAAAATGCGGTGACGATTCCGTGCGCCATACATTTCTATGTACCGTTTTCACACGGAACGACACCGCACAGCACGACACACGATTTTGAGACGACAATCCGCTAAGTCGTCACGTTTTTTGTCAACAGATAACAATACCTATATTATATCATTAAGTTTAGAACAAAGTCGCTTTTTTATCCCTCATGTCCCTTTAATCTTTAAAACTACGCAACGGATTTTGATGCGGTTTTCTTTAATAGATAGAGTGATTAAAGAGGAAGGTTTATAAGTATAATAACATTAGTTAAATAGGGGAGAAATACTGTTATTGTTGGGGTTTCTAATCGCGGGTCGCATCTTAAGTACTGACCAAAAATACCGGCCTTAATTACCTTCACCTAGTATTATAATTTATAATATTATGGTAATATAATAATATAAGTATATTTTATACTACCATATTCTAATACTTTATTTAATACATAAATAATATAATATTATATTGAGTAAATGACTACGATTTTTATTAAGCTTAAACCATCTTAGTCCTAAGTCCTACTTAGGCCTAGGAACAAAACTCAATAATAAATGACTTATTTTTAAGTACTAATGGCTGGTTTACACGTATTAAGTTGATAAGTAGTTAACTAAATTTTAACTTAATTTTAAATTTGGAATTTGTAAACACAACATTTAGTATTAAATAGCAAGTTCATACTTAGTTAAGTAAGTATAAAATTATAGTTATAAGTCCAAATTTAGTTGACAAGTATCTACATAACACGTATAAACCAGCCATAAGTGAATGCGGTGTCGTCGCAGAAATTGTCACTCGTGTGAAAACGTTCAAACGACAGACTGTGTGACGTCTGTCGTGCAATTTATAATAATTGTCTATGAATCGTGTCGTTTCGTGTCTCGTGTCAAAACCATAAAGTTAATATACCTATCGGAATAGAGCAACAATCTCGAGCTGTCAAACGTAACCAAAATTGGTTTTCATCTGTGTGAAAAATATGTGTACGTATACACTTACACAAGCATGATTGAACATGAATTCTATGAGATTATATTGACAACGTGCGGCACGTGCCGACTGGACGTCAAAAAAAGAGTGCTGCTGTCATGTATCACACGTCTCTTTTTACCACGCGGTGATACTGATAGTGGCATCTCGCTTGCTTAGGCCTTTGTTTCTCTATTCCGCTAGGTATATTAACTTTATGGTCAAAACGCCGTTACAAAGTATTTTTCTTTTTGGTCGCTATCGATCAAAAATAAAATTCGGTCTTAAAAAAGCCTTTGTGATTTTAGTTGTTTCCAGGTTGTTATGGCTGGTTTATACGTATTGAGTAGATAAGTAGTTAACTAAATTTTAACTTAATTTTAAGTTACTTAGTTGCGTGTAAACACACAATTTAGTAGCAAGTAGTAAGTTAAAATTTAGTTAACTACTTATCTACTTAATACGTGTAAACCAGCCCTTACTGCAAGGTAGTGAGTAGTGACAGATGTTAGAAGTGTTTTGTATCAGATCTATCCCCGTGCTTCGTTTCCTAGTAATTAGAAATAATTAGAAATTTTGACGACCTCTGTGCAGACCTCTGTCTGGCAGCTCAAGCCGGGGGTCGCGGGTTCAAATCCCGCCGACTGAACAAAAAGTTTTCAATGTTTCCGGATCATGGATGTGTATTAAATATGTGTATGATATAATAAAAATATGAAATATATGTATATAGTATAAAAAGTATTAATTAAAATATTTCCGTCGTCTGGTATCTGTAACACAAGTCCTTCGGGTACTTAACACAGAGCCAGACTGACGTCTTGTGAAACGTCCATTGTACAACTCTGGCTGGTTGGGTTTAAAAATCTATTGTGACTTTTGTAAGATTTGATGTTGTCAGAAAAATTGTGACAGAATGGAGAATATATATCGGTTGCAACAAGACGTGGTTTTTATCCTTAGTTTTTTATCATGCAATTATTAGTTTCCAGTTAAACATTTGGTCGGATTAGAGCCGGATCGAAATATTATCAGTATGGATATATTGCTAAGCATTCAGGAAGAACTAAAAGGGCAATTTTTAAAATTGAAAATAAACTTTAAGAAATGTTCCAAGGAAAGGATTACAAAAGCGTATGTAGAAACAAGAGTGCAAGCACTAGAGACAAAATGGCAAAAATTTAATGATAATCATATACAAATTATATCAGTACGCGACAAGGAACAGGAATTGGCATATTTTTCAGACGATACGTACTCTGAGATGGAAGAATTTTTTTTGGAATTTAAATCGGAATTACTATATCATTTACATGAATTTGCGACAATCTACAGCGATAAAACCATGAAAGAAGACTGCGCTGGAAATTCCAAACAGGCGTTTGTAAAGCTGCCACAGATCACTATTCCAATTTTTTCAGGCGTCTATACTGAATGGCTCAGCTTCCGGGATTTATTTTTGTCACTGGTCCACAACAACATGGCAATAGACAAGGTTCAAAAGCTGCAGTACCTGAAGGCCCATCTCATCGGAGAAGCTGCGCAACTTCTAGTGCATTTACCCATTACTAATGATAATTACGACCAGTGCTGGACTTTGTTGGAAGGAAGGTATAATAATAAACATTTCTTGGCCAATTGTATACTTAGAGATTTTTTTAATCAAAGGGACCTTCCAACAGAGTCAGCTACGGCTGTTAAACAACTATTAGATAATATAACTAACATGTTGCACTGTCTCACAAATTTAGGTATTGATACAAGCACGTGGGATATAATTGTCATATATGTAGTAAGTATGAAACTCGATAGAGAATCAAGGAAACTGTGGGAGGCACGGGTAAGTGAGTTTACCAAATTTAATAGATTAGCTACTTTAGACCAATTAAAAGAGTTTTTGTTAAATAGATTCCACGCACTTGAATATCTAGAAACAAATATGTCAAATTATGTACCGAAATTTCAAATAAATACTAGCAAAATTAGGCCTGGTGGAGTAGTGCACTCCTTACACTCCTACAAGATTCCTTGTTGCTTTTGTAAACAATATGATCATAAAATAAGTAGCTGTCAAGAGTTCGTAAGGTTGTCAGTCGCCCACAAGCGTAACTTTGTCCAAGAAAATAAATTATGCTTTAACTGTTTAGCTAATAATCATATTGCGAAAAATTGTTTGAGTTCAAATCGATGTCGATTTTGCAATAAGCAGCACCATTCGCTCTTGCATTTTATTAACGATGATGGTATGAATCTAGCGGGTAATAGTCATAGTCCGAACATGGAGCCGTTAGGTAATGCTGCATCGGCACATATTGCATCGCAACTGTTAAACAATAGGGAGGAGCATAATTCAACAAATAGTTTTTTGTCTCAAAATAACGTAAGTTACTATTCATTACTAGCTACGGCCATCGTTAATGTGAAGTCTAAGACAGGCAGGATTTTACAATTACGTGCTCTGATTGATCCAGCATCACACATATCATTTGTGTCAGAGGCAGCTGTTCAATTACTTAGCCTAAAGAGATCAGTAATTAAAGAAAACATATCAGGAGTAGGAGGCGTTCCGTCTGTTGTAGTGAAGTCGAAAACCGAGCTTAATCTTTATTCAGCTGATAGTACAGTCAAGGTCGAAGCGTTCGTCTTAGACAAATTAACAGGCTTATTGCCACCTAGAAGAGTAATGATTGAACCGTGGCCGGTTCTGAATAATGTCAATATGGCTGATCCAGAATTTTACATACCTAATAAAGTTGATCTTCTGTTAGGAGCGGACGTTTATGGAGTAATTTTAAAGGAAGGTTTATGCAAGGGCCCGTCAGGATCTTTAGTTCTACAAAATACGATATTCGGTTGGATAATAACTGGGAATAATAAAAAACAATCAATAGGAGATTTTTCAACCAGCATGCATGTTTGCGTTGATGAGCTTATCAAATCGTTTTGGGAATTAGAAAATGAACCTAATCTTACTAAAGCGATTTTATCCGAAGAGGAGCAACGATGTGAAGATATATTTAGGGCTACTACAAGTCGCGATGAGAGCGGTAGGTACATTGTTAAATTACCCTTTAAGACTGATATACCGGAATGTCTTTACAGCCAATCGCGGAATATAGCACTTAAAAGATTTGTTTTATTGGAACGTCGTTTAGAGAAGGATTTTTATTTAAAGACAGAGTTTATTAAGACATTTGAAGAATATTTAAGTCTAAAACACATGGAAGCTGTTCCGATGGAAGAATTTGGGCAAGGCGTGTATCTACCCTATCATCCAATTATTAGATCAGACAAAACTACTACCAAGGTAAGATTTGTGTTTGATGCTTCATGTAAAGGTGTGAACGGAGTTAGTTTGAATGATGATTTAATGATTGGGCGAAGATTGCAGTCTGAACTACGTCACTTGATAATGCGCTGGAGAACTTATCCGACATGTTTTTGCGCGGACATTGTAAAAATGTACAGACAAGTGAAAGTTACACCAAGTGACACAGATCATCAACGAATTTTATGGCGAGCTGAACCCGAGAAGGAAATTCGTGAATATCGATTGCTTCGAGTAACATTTGGTTTGTCATCGGCGCCATATTTGTCTGTCATGACATTGATGCAATTAGCAACAGACGAAGGTGGTAAATATCCACTAGCGGCAGAAAGAGTAAGAAATGATTTTTACATGGATGATTTGATGTCAGGTTGTCAAAATATAAATGAAGTTAAACAAATATACAAGGAAATGAATGGTATAATGAAAGAAGGAGGGTTCGTGCTACAAAAATGGAATAATAACAGTGAAGAATTAAGAGAGTATATGCAAGAGAATGTAAGTGAAAGAAATGTAGAAAACGTTAAGCTAGAGGAACAATCTGAGACTAATAAAATACTAGGACTTACCTGGAATCGCCAGCAGGACGAATTTGAATACGTAGTAAAGTTGCCATTGAGGTCACTGAATGGACCTATAACTAAAAGAAATGTTGTCGCGGATATAGCTAGATTATATGATCCGTTAGGATGGATAGCACCAAGTATAATTAGTGCAAAAAATTTTATTCAGAAACTATGGATATCAGGTATTGGTTGGGATGAGTACTTACCAAAAGAGCTTTTCGAAGAATGGGTTATCTATCGTAATGATCTAGAAAAGCTAGCGGAGTTTCGGTTACCCCGTTGGATTAATTGTAAAAATGACGACCAGTTACTAGAGCTTCATGGATTTTGTGATGCGTCTTCATCTGCATATGGAGCAGTGATTTACTCTCGAGTGGTAGATGCTAATAATCGGGTTCATATTAACTTACTGACTGCCAAAACGAGAGTTGCCCCAGTGAAATGGATCTCAATTCCAAGATTGGAATTGTGTGGGGGGGTGTTACTAGCGAAACTATTAACAGAAGTGTCTGAAGTGTTAAACGTTTCCAAAACAAATGTCCACGCGTGGACAGATTCAGAGGTAGTGCTGGCGTGGTTAAATTGTCATCCTAATAAATGGAAGACATTTATTGGAAATCGTGTTGTAGAAATAATGATTCATCTCAATCGGAATCAGTGGTCTTATGTTAAATCTGAGAACAACCCAGCAGACTGTGCCTCACGAGGTATTCAGCCGTCAGCTATTTTAAATCATCGGTTGTGGATTGAAGGCCCTGATTGGCTAAAAAATAGGTCTATAGAATATTGTAATCCAAGGAGCTCCACAACCTTAGAAGAAAAACAAGTTGCTGTCCATGTGGCGACGATGAGTGCAGATGATGATAAGGTTTGGCTTAAATTTTCATCATTATGCAGACTTTTACGAGTTGTAGCTTACTGTAGACGATTCATCAGAAATTGTAAAAGTGCGGAGAAAATAAATTGCTCTCATCTACTAAAAGATGAAATTGATGAAGCGATGGAAATCATGATTAAGAAAAGTCAAAGCCAAGAATTTTATGAAGAAATAGAAAACTTAAAGAATGGAAAGGGACTTAATAAAAGGTCAAAAATTCTTTCCTTAACTCCGTTTTTGGATAGTTCTGATATTTTTAGGGTCGGAGGACGAATAGATAACGCGCATACTGATGTCAACAATAAACATCCAATACTTATTCCTCATGATTCGTTTTTAAGTAAGCTTTTGGTCGCTGACTCCCACGTTAAGACGATGCATGGTGGCCCGCAACTCATGATTCATTATTTTAGAGCCAATTACTGGATTCTTCGAGTAAAAAATTTAGTTAAACTATGTTGTCGAAAATGTGTTGTTTGTGTTCGCTATAAAGGGAAATCTTATAACCCTTTGATGGGATCTTTACAACCCGAAAGAGTTGCTGTGAGGAGAGCTTTTTTATGCAGTGGAGTAGATTACGCGGGATCCCTTAATCTAAGGCTGTCAAAGGGTCGAGGAACTAAGTCCTATAAGGGGTATGTTTGTCTTTTTGTATGTATGTCTACTAAGGCTGTCCATCTTGAAGCAGCTAGTGACTTGTCATCTAAAGGTTTTTTGATGGCTTTTAGGAGGTTTGTTGCTAGAAGAGGGCATTGTAGTGACTTGTATAGTGATAACGGGACAAATTTTGTAGGAGCATCGCGAGAGTTAAAAGAAATGTTGAATGATCAAAACAGTAACTTTACTAATGAGGTATCTGATTGGCTAGCGACCAACGGTACTCAATGGCACTTTATACCACCTCGAGCACCGAATTTCGGAGGGTTGTGGGAAGCGGGAATTAAGTCTACAAAGAATCATTTGAATAAGGTTATGGGTAATTCCACCCTCACTTTTGAGGAACTTACAACCATGTTGGCTCAAATTGAGGCGTGCTTGAATTCACGCCCACTAAGTTGTGTGCGAGGAAATGAGGAGTTTGTACCATTAACACCGGGGCATTTCCTTATTGGTGAGCCACTATTATTGCCTCCTGATTGTAAATATGAACAGTCCACAGTAAGCACTTTACGTCGATGGCAATTATGTCAACGAATGGTGCAAGATTTTTGGAGACGATGGTCCAAAGAATATTTATCCTTTCTCATGCATAGATATAAATAGAAAGCAATTAGTCCGGAACCTGAGATAGGGGATGTGGTGCTTATTAAGGAGGACGACTTACTTCCTGCAAGATGGCTAATGGGTATTATCGTTAAGAAACATACCGGGCTGGACAAGGTTACGCGGGTGGTAACCATAAAATGTAAGGACACGTGTTTAAAGCGACCAGTATCAAAAATTTGTGTTTTACCTACTACCGAATAATGTTTAGGTCTCTGAAATATAATAAATATTGTTGTCACTATATAAACCTGATAATTAGCAATTGGTTTGCATGTCTAATTGTGAGCATTAGTATTGTTTTATTTTATTTTTTTTGTGATTTTTGATATTTATGTTTAAGGTTAGTTTTATTATTGTTATACTACTGTTAAAGGTGTTCTTAAGGTACATATTGTTAAACTAATATGATTCTTTTCCAACCTATCACTTGTATGGGAAGAAGTAGTAAGCGACCATATTTTCATTGAGATTTGAGATACAGTCCACTTAATTACTCTATAATATAGATACTTTATGTTATCATGTTCATCTGTGGGAAATGTTATGTTAAGTTTATCTTCTACGTTGTTATATCTTTAGTTGCTATTTATCTTAGAGTGATATCCTTTTCTTATATTATAATTAAAGACTGTCGTCTTTGGGGGGGGCTATGTACAACTCTGGCTGGTTGGGTTTAAAAATCTATTGTGACTTTTGTAAGATTTGATGTTGTCAGAAAAATTGTGACAGAATGGAGAATATATATCGGTTGCAACAAGACGTGGTTTTTATCCTTAGTTTTTTATCATGCAATTATTAGTTTCCAGTTAAACATCCATAGATATTATTATTATGTTTGTGTAAGGTATTCCTTGTTCACGGGAAATGAAATCCCGGATATTTGATGCCTGATTCTAAGGCAAGCCGGAGAACAGGGGCTTCCCTAGAAGTCTTTATTGTTCTCTTTTCTTTCTTTTTTTTATTTATATGAAATTATAATATCGACGACGGAAAACAGAAAGGGCGTAACTCGGTAAACATAATTTTAACACCTTTACTTTAAAATAAAAACCTGCATAAAGTGGCATACAAGCCAATAACTTCCTATTGCTAGAAATAAAGTTATTCAAGTTACGCCCATTGTATACAAAAATTGCAGACTTCAAAAAGGTCGTATATTGACACGACATTTGTACTGAATCATAAAACTATAAGAAACTTACTGACCTTAAAAAGGTCGTAACTAATGTTCGTTTTAATTTGCTCTTAGGAACGGGGTGTAAACACATTCATAATGCATTATAATGGTTAGAAAATTGGTTGTAAGTCAAACGTCTAGACACCCAATGACGAAATAAAACGTCGTAAGCTTTTATAAACGTAAATTTATTGAACTTTTAAAAAGTTACCAAAAACACAAAGCAAAAAATATATTATTATACAATGTCGACTTAATAACTAATTAAGTAAATAATATATTATGTCACTAAAATAACAACTAAAACACATGATATAAGGTTATCAAATATCCATAACAGTAACTTTAGGTACCTAAGTAATTATACTTTTCATTAAAGAATTATTTAACAATAAATAACTAATGATACTCAGAATTTAAGTGGAATATAATATTATTATGTTATTATACCCTTCATAATATTGTTTCCCTACTAATGTTATTTATGGTGTAAATAAAAAAATAGTCAAAGATAGGTCTTGTACATAATATTATTACTATCTCAATGAATACCATCTACGAATGTCCTCTTGGATGAGGCCGTTAATATGAGTCCAAGCATGAAACGTCCACTTTGGGTTCATAATAATATTATGGAGCTCGGCTCCTATAGAATCCTGGCGATGCTGCAGCAGCAGTATGCAAATATTTATTGTCACTGTAAACTGTCGCAATTAAAATGAGCCCAAACACGAAACCTCTGCTCTAAGTAGGTAAAGAGTTGGGTATCCTATTGATTACCAGGTTATGCTGCAGCAGCAGGTCAACTTTCCATTAATGTGTATTTATTCATAAATGTTACGAACTAGAATGCAAAATATTATTAAGCCCACGAAATGCCTGCAAGTTGCTGATCGGCCCTTCACAAACCAGATGATCCGCAATTTTCCAGAACTGAGCAGGCTGATGATGATGAACTATGGCTAAGAACACTCTCAATCATGTCAGCTTTCAAACAAACAAAAAACTAGATCAAAATCGGTCCACCCGTTTGGAAGCTACGATGCCACAGACAGACCGACTGACAGACCGGCAGACATGCAGACAGACACGTCAAACTTATAACACCCCTCTTTTTTGTCGGGGGTTAAAAATGTGTCATGTTAGTAGTTACCATGCCCATAAATACGTAGGTATACTTAGATTTAAATTAGTTTTGTTACCTAATTAACACATCAAGCCCCGTACGAGCACCGGTGATTGCGACAACAATACGAGTAGAATACAATAGCAATTCTTGGAACCGTCGATCGAAGGATTAAGAAAAACGTTACTATGGGAAAATTGAATTTCACGAACACCTACTTACAAAAACGGAAACTTCATACTTTAACCCATAATAGTAGTAAAAAAACCTAAAATCTTACAACGCTAGTTACCAAGAAAAATTTGATTTCGATTTGTTCACATTCTTTTTGAGTTTAGCTCAAGAATACATTATGCATCCTTGAACTTATTACTAGGTAATTAAATTTTTAGAATTTATAACATACTTTGTATAGAGAAATTAAACACTCCAAGGTTTTTGCAACACGATTTTACTACAGCGAAACTGATGTGTAGAACAGGCGTTCGCGCGTTCGCGGTAGGTATTTAGACGTTGGCCAAAGCGTTTGCGAGCATGCCGCGCGGTGTCGGAATGATCAAAGGAAATTTGTCGCAAGGCTTGTCGCAAGGCTTGCGTTCCATCCGCACATAGGCCGTGCGATCTGTTCGCCCGGAGCAGCGCTGAAGAGTGCACGTTTCCTTCTTGTGGCGAATAATTAACATCTGACTTGACGAAATAACGAACAATATAAGTATCGAGTAAACATTTAAATTTATTGAGTTAACTATCAGAGTAAATCTGCCTGTGGAACAAAAAAAATCATATCAAAAGACGTGCTAAAAAAATAAGGTTCTCGGACATCTGGACATGCTATTTTCCTCACGATGTCTTTTTCGTACCCAAAGGGTAAAAACGGGACCCTATCACTAAGACTTCAATGTTTGTCTGCCTTTCTGTCTGCCTTTTTGTCCATCCGTCTCTCTGTCTGTTTGTCTATCTGTCTGTCTGTCTGTCTCCAGGCTGTATATCATGAATCGCTATAGCTAGATTTCTGAAATTTTCACTGATTGTGTACTTATGTCTGTTGTCGTACTAAAAACAAAATAAATTAAATATTCAATAAATAATAAATATATGTTAATCATGATAATTATAATTATAAGGTAATAACTAATAATTATTATATAATCTTTTAAATAATAAGTAATAAAGTAATAATTAATATATTATTTTAATACTATAAAATATGTAAAAGTGAGTCTATTTCTTTGTTTGTTACATTTTCTCGTTTTTTACTTATTTACTTTGAGAATACCCTTTAAAAACTTTTTGTTGTCTACATTTTTAAAGTAATTATAAGTTGTGAATAAATATACAGCTGCAGCTGTTAGTGACTCAACATCCATTTTGAATCCGTCCGCTCATTGACACGATCCAAAGCATACTGAACGACCTTCCAATGTGTGGATTACTCACAAACGCCGTTGCAAGCCCCGGCGCCGCCAACGCGTGGGCCAACGCGTTGGCAGTGCGTTCGTCTATATGGGGAGGCAGCATAAGAAGTTCCGGAATGTTCAACAAATTGCAGGACCTGTGACTCGTATTAACTACGATTGAGTTTATTTCTACCACCCATAAAATTGTAGTATCTAAGAAGTCATTATTTGTCCTTAGAAAAATCTGAACCGTTAAAATGTCGTAACATAGCTAGCATAAAAATTGCTTCCCGCAAAAAAGTCGTAACATCTGGGACATACGAAACAGGAACAGAGTAAATATGTTTTTATTAAAAACACAAACTTCTTCAAATCGTATCTCAAAAAAGTATAAATACGCAGTTTTGTGGGCAGTTACACCAAAAAAAAAATTATCACACTTTTTAAAATACCTACTTTTTTTTTAATTTCATGTCATCGTAGAGCAAACAGACCAATCGACGCAGAAAAAAAAACTGATAATGACCTTATACGTGGTCTAGTTACGACCTTTTAACGGGATACGCCCTTTCTGTTTTCCGTCGTCGATATAATATAGTCATCAGACATCACAGTGCGTCAATTCGGCGTCAACCAAATTTATGTACAATTTGAACAAATACCTAGTCGCGAAAACTTTTAATTGGCATTTGTATTGCTACTTTTTAATTCTACCTTTGTACTAGCTGTAAGTTTTCCTTTAAAAAAAAAGCACGCGGGTACGTGGGGTCGCTACTCCCCAACAGCTCGCTACAAGCTGCCTTGCGGGCTTATTATTATTATTATTAATTGTAAACGTGCGTTGAGAAATAGCATATGTAAAAATATTTAAGCTAGAAAAAAGTTCAAGTTTTTAGAGTACATATTCATTACATAATATTAATTAAAACTTAAATGAAATGTGTCCCACGTTTCAAAATTTAATTCATTTTATCCCCGGTTGCAAAAGGGAGAATGAAACGAAACTGCAAAATTAAAGATTTGATTCTAATCGTCATTTTTGTATTAATTTTTGAAGTGAAAACTTCTTTAGTGGCGTTGAGCACTTTTGTGGGATGGGTAAAAATGTGAAACTCACGTCAGATGCTCGTGCTGATCGAAAAACCGTAAGACGGTTGGAGAGTAGTGTTGTAACATCGAAATCGATTAATCGAACAACCGATTGTTTTTTTTTTCGATTGTCGATATTTTTTAATCGATTGTAAGGGTTTCGATTAATTAAAAAAATCGTTTTTTTAATCGATTTTCATAAAAATGGGTAATAAAATGCACAACGTTAATAATCAAGTTTTCACTTGTGCCGGCACTCCCGGAGTGCAACCCGTCTTTTTTTTTATATCTAAGTAAATGTATAGGATACCAAATTATAAAAATCTACTACAAAATTTTAATTTTCTCAATCATCTCAATAAGTAATGATAAGAAATGACATAAAAGCTAAAAATAAGCTAAGGGAAAGTACCTAATGCTAGACATTGAACTAATAGATGACACTTATGACAAAAATACCATAAAAATAAGAATTACTCTAATTATTTCTCACCACTGTAAATTTTATAAGCTTCTCAAGCTATCTGTTGAATTGAAAAAATATATTAGAGACGCCTTCGGGAACAAAATTTTAAAATGGGATCAGTTTTCGTAAATAATACTCGTATGACCGCGTCAACACGCGCTCGGTAATTTCTTAGCAAATAGGTTAAGGAAGGCGAAATTTTGCACGTAAGTTTTGAATACATTTATTTGATTTTTCGTAATTTCTATTAATTTCATTGGATTAATGGTCATGTTGTATACACTAATTAATGTTTATTTAAGATTTTTTATCAGTTTTCCCTAACAATATAAAGGGTGTCTACTATTACTTCTTGAAAATGTAAAAAACCTAATAGATGACATGGATCTCATCTTTGAGTTTTGCAATACATACTAAAGTTATTTTGTACATTATGCTACTGCAAAAATCATCACTATTCTCTGAAAATATAACTCTATTAACAATCTAAGAACTTAGAACTACTGCACCTAAAAATGGACATGGTGTCTAACATTAGACCTTGTACTGATCTAAAAATCGATTGCTTTAGTTTTTTAGCAGTAAAAAAAAAGAAAAAGGAGAGCTGAGAAAAGAAAGAAGAAAAAAGAAGAGGCAAAAGAAGCATGGAGACTAAAGACTGAAAATAAATTTGCTAGGAAAAAAAAGACGGGTTGCACTCCAGGAGTGCCGGCAGACAGAAGAGAGGGCGATAGACCTCTGGGCAGAACGGCTCGAAGAACCGACCGTTAGTATTGCCCTAGTGACGGCGATCCGCCCCATATTCAGGGAATGGATCAAACGCACACATGGTGCGCTATCCTTCCACCTCACGCAGATGCTGACTGGGCACGGCTGCTTCGGTCGGTATCTGTGTGAGGTGGCGCGTAGCGAGGTCACCACAGAGTGCTACCACTGTGGAGAGGAACGGGACACGGCCGAGCACACCATCACGGCCTGTCCCGCCTGGGCGACTCAACGCGCGGCGCTAACTGCCGCTATCGGCGAGGACGCGACTCTCCCAGCCCTCTGCAGGGCCTTGGTCGAGAGCGGAGAAAAGTGGTCTGCGGTCGAGACGTTCGCACATAGCGTCATCTCGACCAAAGAGGAGGCCGAGCGCATCAGGGAGCGAGAGGCGCACGACCACCGGCGAAGACGGCCAAGGCGAAGACGTCGCAACGGGCGCGACATTCCGCCTTAGCCAGGGAACTCGGGGTGACGGTATGGGGATGCCGCCACTCATTGCACCGAGTTCCCGAGAGAGTCGCGATGCGCGTTGTGTTCCTGCGCATCGCGACATAAAGAAGACGACCGGCCTATGCAAGCCCTCCATGTGGGGCCTCTGTTCGGCCTAGGGGGACACGAAACCCCAACAGCGTGGGCCTGCTTTGGGTGAGCAGGCAAGCGCGGACGGAGGCCACGGAAGACATGTAATAGACCCTCGTGTCTCCGTCCTGCGCGGTAGTAGGAACACGGTCGGGTTTTAGTGGGTACAGCTGCGGCCACTTACCATCTCTTCGGCCGTAGCAAGTCCCACATACCCCGGTGGTCCTTCCCCAATGCTGCCGGGGATGCGTAATTGCATTTCCCGACCAAAAACAAAAAAAAAAACAAAAAAAACAAAAAAAAAAAAAGGAGTGCCGGCAGAAGTGAAAACTTGATTATTAACGTTGTGCATTTTTTAACCCATTTGTTATGAAAATCGATTATTAAAAAACCGATTTTTTTAATTAATCGAAACCCTTACAATCGATTAAATGTTTATCCCATTTTTTATGAAAATCGATTTAAAAAAAATCGATTTTATTAATTAATTGAAACCCTTACAATCGATTAAATTTTTAACCCATTTTTATGAAAATCGATTATTAAAAAATCGATTTTTTTATTAATCGAAACCCTTATAATCGATTAAATTTTTAACCCATTTTTTATGAAAATCGATTTTAAAAAAATCGATTTATTAATTAATCGAAACCCTTACTTCAATCAATTCGAGTTCGAGTTCAAGTTCGATTTCGAGTTCGAGTTCGAGTTCGACACAAAACACTACTCTCCATCTCCAACCGTCTTACGGTTTTTCCAAGGTTTTTCGATCAGCACGAGAATCTGACGCGATTTTCACAGTTTTTACCCATCACACAAATTAAGCGCTCAACGCCGCTAAAGAAGTTTTCACTTTAAAAATATGAAAAATAAAAGGATAGATAGTTTCAGCATGGAAGAAGAATGAATAGAATCTGGAGACAACGTGGATAATATTTCTGATGCATGTAGTTACTATGATGAAGTAAATGAAATCTTTTGAAAAATGGCAAATAAAGACTTAATAATAGGAATAATGTAAAATGTAATGTAAAGTTCTATGTCAACTATTAGTTCATATTGGTGTCTACTATTAGATGTTCGTTTTTTGTGATGTCTGTTCAGTCGAATAAGGCCTCCTCTGTAAACCTCCTTAGTCCTTTGTAATAATTGACGTTGCTTTAGTCCAAAAAGATCTAAACGTTATAAAATCTTGGCGTGACTCTAATAACATGATGCTCAACGTTAATAAATGTTTCCATATAAAATTTTCACGAAAAACAAAACCACTAGTTTCCGAGTATAAAATTGATGGCTCTACAGTAAAAGAGGTTGATGAAATTAAAGATCTCGGTGTAATCTTAGATAACAAATTAAAATTCATCAAACATTATGATAATATTGTAGCAAAATCCGCTCGTATGCTCGGCTTTGTTAAGAGAAACTCTAAATATTTTAAACAACCCAAAACTAAAATCATGTTATATAACGCTCTCGTCCGAAGCCATCTTGAGTATGGTAGCATAGTCGGGAGTCCATATTACGTAGTGCATTCTCAAAGGATCGAAAACATTCAGCGGGTTTTCACCAGATACCTAGCTTACAGCAGTAGCGGATTTTCACATAGGCAACCATACGAAATTCAATATGGTCACCTTACGGAATAGAAGAATATTACTGGACTCGTGTTTTCTGTATAAAATTATCCACGGTAAGGTCATATGTAACAGTCTACATGATCGTATAACTTTAAACGTACCATACAAATATCCTAGAAATAAAATAACTAAGACATTTTATGTTCCTCCCTGCAAAACCAATCTTGGGTTACAATCTCCGATGACTAAAATATTTGCTCAATATAATAAAATAAATAGTGTTAATGATCTCGATGTGTACCATGATAAATATTATGTTTTTACGAAAAAATTAAGAGACTCATTTGTTTAAGTTTATATTATTTTATTTAAATTTTAATGAATAATCTATACTTATAAAATTACATGTCCTGACTGACTGACTGATTCATCATCGCTGAGCAAAAACTGTTAAAGTTACAGCCACGAAATTTGGTGAGTAGGGTTGTTTTATTAAGTTGATACCCACTAAGGAAGGAATCTTGAAAATTTTACCCCAAAGGGGATGAAATAGGGGTTGAAAGTTTGAATGAAATTCCGTCATTTATAAGTTAGGAACATGAAACTTTGTTTTTGGATTACTGATCAAAAATAAATAAATACGTATTTAAGCGTTTTTGGAAATTATACTCCCAAGGAGGTGAAATTGGGGTTGAAAGCATGAATCAAAAGCGCGTTATTTCTTGAATTAGAAACATGAAACTTTCTTTTTGGGTTAATAATTAAAAATTATTGGATACGTGTTTAAGCGTTTCTGGAAATTCTAACCCCAAGGGGGTAAAATATGGGTTCACAGTTATTATACTATACTAACGCGGACGAAGTCGCAGGCAACAGCTAGTAATTACATATTGTTATTAATGCTATGTACACCGTAGTTGTCGTATGCATTAGATATAATACAAATTGTTATTTTAGTTTTAAGTAAAAAATATTATATGCGATGTGGTTGTACTTTATTAATAAACAATAATAATAATTAGAAAACATACATGTGACAATTTATGATGACAGTTAAGTTTGTTTAGTCTGAAGAAAAAAGTCTAAAAGTATAGCTCATATTGGCAAGATGTACAAAATTAGCAAATAAAGTGATATTGTGATATAAATAGTTGTGTTATTAAAAGTTTAGAATACAAACAAACCAAAAGACCAAATAAGCGTTGGTCATTTTTGGTCCTAGACGAGCCGAATCGTTTTGATCCGTGACAAGCCGGATCATTTTGGTCCGTGACAAGGCGGATCATTTTGGTGCTTGAAGATCCGGATTGCGGTGGTTTTTGTCCAATATGTGGAAACCAATGCTAGATCGGTATTGAAGCGCATTACGTCGGTACTGAAGTATCAACGTGCAGCAAGGCAAAGCTGCAGTTGGTACCACTGTCACTGTAAGTGTGGCAGTTGTCACCAAGCCAAGCAGACAAGTTGGTGACGAGAGGCAGTTCCGGTGGACGGCGCCAAGGGGCGCTGCGAGTTGGGCGTATCGTCGGTAGGTGTTGCTAGGCTGCACTATTCCAGAGGATTGCAGATAGAGGTCTTCAACAGTGAAACGGATAAGTGTGGTGAAAAGTTGTGAGTACATTTTACAGTCCATTTATAACGAGAATAATCGAAGCGAAATAATTAAAGACAATTTTGAACCTTAAGTATTAGTGAATTGGAACTTACAAAATAAATTTAGTACTTAGAATAGTCACAGTTAAGAAATTGTGTTCATACGGGGAACCTATGCCCGATTTTTGATTTTGTATTAAGTTTCAAATACTTGTAAAAAATTTCGGAATTTTCTTACTTGTAAAATTTTCATAATTTTATTTTGTGTTAAATTATTTATAGTTAAGACTTGGAATTCAGATATTTCTTGACACTTGTAAAATTTTCATAAGATAATGGAGGCGCTATATAAATTACAAATAAATAAGAAGTCTGTTATTGAAAAGGCTAGAATAAATTTAAGAAAATTGCCTAAGGAGAGAAATACACATGGGTATATTAGCACTCGGTTAGAGCTACTTGAGCAAACTTGGGACGGATTCTTAAATGCGCATAATGAAATAATTCAAACGACTTCTTTAGATAGTCAAACTAAAGATGAATATTTTACAGATGAAATTTATGAATGCGTTGAAGAAATGTACATAGATTATAAAAGTGAATTAAAGGAATATCTGGAATGGTTAGGTAGTAGTTCAGTTAAGTCAGTCCAAGTCAAGTCTGTTTCTAATGACAGCGTTAAATTACCAAAATTTTTATACCTAAATTTTCTGGCCATTATTCAGAATGGCCAACATTTAAAGATATGTTTGAATTACTCATTCACAAGAATGAAAGTTTAGATGATGTTCAGCGATTGCATTATTTAAAGGGTTTGTTGATAGGTGAAGCTGAACAACTTGTTCGACACATAGCGGTCACTTCATCTAATTATGAAAAATGCTGGATTCTGTTAAAAAGCCGGTACAATAATAAAAGATTCCTGTCGAACAGTTTGTTGAAGCGCTTAATGACTCAAGGTAATGTGACGGAGAATAATTCTAGGTCTGTTAAGCGTCTGTTAGACACTACGATGGAATGTTTAAATGGTCTAAATAATCTTTAATAATAATAATAATAATATATATATACGCTTCACACCACGTCAGTCTGGCCCCGTGGTAAGTACCTGAAGGACTTGTGTTACGGGTACCAGACAACGGAAATATATTTAATACTTTTATTCTATACATAAATTTAAGATTTTTATTATATGATACACATATTTAATACACATCCATGACCCAGGAACTTTTTCGAACCCGCGACCCCCGGCTTGAGCTACCGACGTGCTCACCACTGAGCCACAGAGGTCGTCTTAAAAAATCTTGGAATTGACGTAACGTCTTGGGACATTTTGATAATTTATACAATGAGCACGAAGTTAGACAGTGAGTCCCGCAAGCAATGGGAAACTCAAATTAGCACACTTGACGAACTTCCCAAGCTATCGCAGTGCAAAGATTTCTTAGAGGCTAGATTTCGGGCGCTAGAATTTCTTGATGAAAGGTCATTCAAGCCGAAACCAAATGTCATTGCAAGTTATAGCAAGTCTAAAGTACATCATGTTGTTAATCCTGATAATAATGACAATGTGATTAATTACTCTTGTGAATTTTGTAAGGAACATCATAGAATAAGCAATTGTAAACAGTTTGCAAAAGAGAGTTACGAGTCACGTCAACAGTTCATCCAAAACAGTGGCTTATGTTTTAATTGTCTAGGTCCCAACCACGCGGCCAAGTTTGGTAGATACAATGCTTCGTGTCGCATTTGCAAGCGCAAGCATCATTCGTTGCTGCATCCTAATGTTGTCTCACATTCGACAATTCAGCGGTTTCGAATATTCAGGCATTGCAATCGGATGGTGAGTGCGCCACAAGTGTAATCTCGCACTTTTCTAAGGAGTCAGTTTCATCACAGGTTTTGTTGGCTACAGCTCTTGTCGAAGCACAGTCAAGAAATGGGTCAACACAACTCCTTAGAGCTTTGCTAGATCAGGGATCGCAGGCGTCTTTCATAACTGAAGATGCAGTTCAACTTCTTGGACTCAAGAGGACGCCAGTGAAGTCAATGATTTCAGGAATAGGTGGTGAGAACGGTGCTTTAGTGTCTGAGAACATTGTTTCGGTGACAATTCACTCACGCCTAGATCCAAGTTTTAGTTTTCAAGTTAATTAAAAGCGTATTTTCTAAGGAACATTACATCTCTATCGCCATCCTCTAAGTTTGTTCTGAGTGACTAGCCCGAGTTAGAAGCAATAAGCTTGGCAGACCCAGCTTATCACACGCCTAGTAGAATAAATATTCTACTTGGCGCTGAAGTTTATGGCCAGATTTTGAGAAATGGTTTAATACAAGGCCCACCGGGCTTTCCAGTGGCAAAAAATACAGCATTAGGTTGGATTTTGTCAGGCAAGATATTATCGCCGAGTGATGCAGTCAATTGCCATCATTTAGTAGTTTGCGATTTAGATCAGATTGATGAAAACGAAACTCTTAAGAAGTTCTGGGAGATAGAATTGGTTACACCTGGAACTAGAAGTAAAATTTTATCCGAAAATGAATCACGTTGTGAAGAGATATATACTCAAACTACTACTAGAGATGATAGTGGACGATATATTGTTAAACTTCCATTCCGTGATAAAAATCCGCAGTCTCCATATGGATGTTCTAGACATTTAGCTATTAAGCGGTTTATGTACTTAGAAGCTAAATTCAAGAAAAATCCAAAATTGGCACGGCGTTACGCAGAGGTATTCAAGGAATACAAAGACGTTGGTCATATTGAACGAGTTCGACGTGATGATCCTAAACGGGATACATCAGTTTATATACCACATCACGCAGTTGTGTGAGAAGACAAGTTGACGACCAAAGTGTGTATTGTTTTCGACGCTTCTATGAAAGGATTAAATGGAGTATTTCTAAACGATTATCTCTTGGTAGGTCCTACGTTGCAGTCGCCATTGCGGCGTATCATTATGAGGTGGCACATGCACCCCATCGTATCTGTTCTGATATTGTAAAGATGTACAGGCAGGTAAAATTTTCTTCTGAAGATACTGATTTCCAGAGAGTGATATGGCGTGATGATCCTGGATCAGAAATAGAAGAATATAAATTAACGGTAACTTTCGGCACAGCTTCAGCTCCTTAGCTTGCGGTAAAGACTTTGCAGCCGACAGCAACTGATGAAGCAGCACATAATCCTAAAACATCTGAAATAATAAAGAAGGACTTTCATGTAGATGATTCAATGACAGGTTGTCAATCAGTACAAGAAGGAATACAGATATATAAGAAAATAACGGAAATACTTACCAGGGGTGGATTCCGGTTGCAGAAGTGGGTGAGTAGCTGTAAAGAGTTAAATAGGGAAATTTCTGAAAGAGGAGAGGACAGAAATGGAAAGGATAAGGATATTAAATGTGATAAAGTTATGAAGATATTAGTAATAAAATGGTATCGAGAACGTGATAAACTTAAATCAGCTCAGGGTTCATCTTGGCTAAGAAACCAGTCAATAGAGTACACAAGACCTAATTCAAAGGCAACAAATATGGAGCAAAGAGCTATTAAAACTCATTTTGTTACAGAGAATGTTCAAGAACTTCCTTTGTGGACAAAGTATTCGAAATTACAGAAGTTAGTGCAAGTTATAGCTTACTGTAGAAGAGTTTTGAAATTTAAGAGACAAGATAAGAGTAAGAAAAGATTTAAAGAGTGTCTACAGAGTGAAGATATAGAAGAAGCATTAAAGGTTTGCATAAGACATGTACAGAAAGAGGAATTTCAAGAAGAAATTAAAGCTATTAAGAAGGTAGGACATCGTAAATCAAGAAGTAAATTAAAGTCATTATGTCCTATGACAGATGAAGCCATTAGCGATTTATTTGCTGACGGGTTCAAGAGGTTTGTGTCAACCGAGGCATGCCTCAATACGCGACCGCTGTCGGTGATATCTGATGATCCTAGCGATCCAATCGCTTTGACTCCCGGCCATTTTTTGGTTGGAAAACCTCTGCTTGCGGTGTCTGATCGTAACTACGAAAATTCAAACATTTGAGACGCTGGCAGGTTGCCCAGCGAATGGTGCAACATTTCTGGAAACACTGGTCCGACGAATATCTCACGTACATGTTGTAGATATACAAATGGACAAAACAAATGCCTGAGCCCAACGTAGGTGATGTAGTATTAGTTAAGGAAGACGGTTTGAGTCCGGTTAGGTGGCTTATGGGACTTACACAGGTACTCACCGGGCACGGGTGCTTCGGTGAGTACCTGTGTAGGGTTGCCAGGAGAGAGCCAACGCCAGCCTGCCATGAATGTGGCGCTGCGGAGGACACGGCCCAGCATACCCTTGAGGTGTGCGATCGTTGGGCCGTGCAGCGCCGCGATCTCGTGGCGGTGCTAGGTGGAGACCTCTCACTCCCGAGCATGGTGCGCTGCATGCTCGAGAGTGATGAGGCTTGGCAGGCGGCGGTCTCTTTCTGCGAACTAGTTATGTCGCAGAAAGAGGCCACGGAGCGGGACAGAGAGAATGATCCCACCTCTCTGCCGCTCCGCCGGCGTAGGACGGGAGTGCGGAGGCGTCGCTACGCGAACCTCCTAACTTCTGTCTAACGGGGCTCCGGGTCAGGATGGGAACCTACCCGGCTTTGTCAGTCCCGGCGCCGAGGGGAATGCTTTAGTTCGCCTAAGCGTTCCCTCCCTCTGGTGGAAGTCCGGTCCGTAGACCGGCCAGTCGTGGTGGGAGTCCTGTGTTTGGTAGATCCGGGATTTCCCTCCGTTATACGGCTGAAGGCGAACCGCAGGTGGTTTTAGTGAGTAAGAGTCTCACATACCCCCGGGGTACCCAACCCGGGGCACCCATGATGGATGGGTGATGGGTGGGGAAAAAAAAAAAAAAAAAAAAAAAAAAAAAAAAAAAAAAAAAAAAAAAAAAAAAAAAAAAGGTGGCTTATGGGACGGGTAGTTACTAAACACCCTGGTAGTGATCAGCTCACGCGGGTCGTAACTCTCAAATGCAACGGCTTCTTAATTAAACGACCCACGTCTAAGTTGTGCTTACTCCCTGTACTATGTGAATAATTTGTTAATTGTTTTATAGTAGTATTTTATTGTTATTGTAGAAGGTGTGTTAGATTTTATTAAAATAAATGTAGTTAGTTAATGCACTAAGCTTACGGTGGGCGGTTATGTTTAGTTCCTATTGTTTGTTAGTTTGACTATTTATACCTGTCTAGTAGTTAAGGACATTACTAGATGTCCTTGGTGGGTGGTATGTTCCGTCGAATAAGGCCTCCTCTGTAAACCTCCTTATTCCTTTGTAATAATTAGAAAACATACATGTGACAATTTAAGATGACAGTTAAGTTTGTTTAGTCTGAAGAAAAAAGTCTAAAAGTATGGCTCATATTGGCAAGATGTACAAAATTAGCAAATAAAGTGATATTGTGAGATAAATAGTTGTGTTATTACAAGTTTAGAATACAAACAAACCAAAAGACCAAATAAGCGTTGGTCAATGTCATCTATTAGTACTTATGACTAAGTTTACAAAATGACCAATAATATATTTTTTAATTGATTTGTCAGAGAATAATTATAACAGTTTAATTTTGTAAGAGTTACTGAAGACATGGAAGAAGTTATCAATCCTTTATATTCATAAATATATATTTTATAACATTATTCACATTCAAATGTTTCATGTTTCCTTATAGTGTCTGCCATTAGGTCTCTTCCCTTAATTACTAATAATTTAATTAGGCATCCACGACCATTTAGATTTTCTTTAACTTAATACCTCGATCGTGGGAATCGCAGGCACAATAGATTTTCAATTCTTATGCGGTAGCTGGGTGCCGCTAAGGGGATTGATGGGTTAATACTTCAAAACAGGCTAGTCCTATCAATATATTGATTGAATTATTCGAGTACAGTGACGATGCAGGTCATGTCGTTACACAGTTAAGTGCCGCGGCTCTCACCATCGTGCCGCCATAGGCCGCGGCGGAAACATCACCCCTCATAATATCCGCGCTCAGGAGATGATGTGATGTGGTGTGCTCTAGCTACAAGAACGATAATGAACCAAAATTTTCCCGACCATAAGATTTATTGATTGTCCCACATAAGATTGATAAATGCTATAAAGGTGCTGGGGAGCACGCGCGGTGCTTAGCGGTTATGTACGCGTACTGACTATAAAATGCATTGTTAAGTAAAAATGCTACGGTGTGATTTATGACACTGTATAAACTCCCGAGCCGAAAAGATACAAAAATAAGGATGATTTTGAAGGAAAATGACATTTCGTAAATATAGGGGAGGTGTGAGGATGTCCCTTGTATTTACACTACACACTTCACTCGGCTGACGGTCAGCCGTACTGACTGCTTTCGCGCACTAAACACTATACTAGGTTCTGCTCGCGGGGAGACACTGCTGAATCTCTTTCTTTACTTCTTCCACAGTACGAATGCCGCTGCTACGACCACGACAGCGAGCAGGCTGTACGAGATGCTGTATTGATGAACGTCGTGACCTGATATCTGACTGTCGGATGTCTCTAAATTTTTAGTGGCGACCTTCAACTCTTCAACTTGCTTGCCTAAATCACTGATGGAGTTGTTTATCTCGATTCCGCTGTTGACAAGGATGTCCGAAAATTCCAAACGTGATTGGTTGATCATATGATTAATGTTATGAAATTTGGGGAGCAATAACGCCCAAATCCGTATTGATCTCATTCCTGGAGTTGGTCTGAGAGTACATAGTAAAGTCTCGGCCCTTTATAATGCAGTTAGGCTCTATGCTCAATATTCCAGCCCCATTCAGCTGATCTGTGCTAACACGACCTGAACATATGATTCTGACTTGATATGTAGTGCAGCAAAAATAAAAATATTGGGACTCATCCTTCAACTGAATCCACTGATCTCTGCATGCTAATTTGCTGACGAGATATTGCTTAGTTCTTACATCGATCTTACAGAACCTCTCATCTGGTGGGAGATAACGTATGGGCTTGCTGAGATGGCAAAAATAGGTTTGCTCATTATTGAAGCATAATTGAAGCTCAAATGTGGAAAGGGTAAAATAGGAATCCTTTCCTAAATTGATTGCTACGTAATCATCTACTGGGAGGATAGTGATCGCATTTACTGCTATCTGCTTAGGATTCGAAATAATTTTGTAAACGTTGTATGCTTCTCTATTAGTTAATGGAAACGATATTTCGAATATAAAATAATCCTTTAACATTCTTGCTTTAATTCTAAGTAAACTGTAAACGTTCCGTAAGTCTGATTGTATGTTGTCAATGGGTAACGTGATATCCTTCGTCAACTGACTCCCTATGAATTGTAATTCGCTTTTAATTTGTTCCGGAGTTAATAAATGCATATTAAACTTGCCATGTGATATATCTGTGATAGTATCTATGGTTTAAACCAATGAGTTTCTAAAATACTAGAGTGGCAATGTCTTACAAACGATTCTCAGAAATGCGTAACCACTTGATAGCCCAAAAGACAATGTCACTTCATTATGTTATTATGTCATTATGTATGGCAGATATGCCTGCAGGCATCTTCAAAGTGGTGACGCGTCTCTGTCGTAGACTGCCAATCTAGTTACGTTAGTAACATACAATATCATTGGTTTAAACGCTCAGTCCTGTCTCTAGCGGTTATCGGCATCTTGTCAACCATTGTATTCTAATTTTACAGATGTAACGATATCTATCGCATCGTTTGTATGACATAATTGTCAAAAAGTTTCTAAATTCAAATGACCGCGAGTTACGTGGTAAAGCAAGCAGTAGGAAGCGTGATCCGGCCATGTATCACGAACCTTTTTTTCTTACGAAATATTTTTCGGAGAAATTATGAAGCTACTAGATGTGAGCGCCGATGGGTAAACGGCCGGCGGCGGCGCGCCGACTTTTTTCGGTCGGCGGCGGCGTCGCCGTCGGCGGCGTGTCCTGTCTCAGTGGGTTGATAAACGTTGGTTTGGTACCCTGATTCAAGGTGTGCAGGTTGTTAGTAAGCAAGAAGTCAAATAGTCATCTATAACTGCTGCAACGTGTCTTCATACTGACACTTTTCTGTTAATGCTTCCAGGTCAATGTTGCTTACCGTTCGTGAAAATGCTTTGAAGTTCGTCATCTGCTGACGTAATATTTCTGATGTTTTGCTATCGACTCCTTGGGAGACTGTCCTCGACACCCGTTCTGCTGATGCTGCTGTCAACGGACCAGGGATAGATAACGGGCTTACTTCACTACTTGCGACCTCAAGTACCTTACCCGTTGGTTGTGCTACTGCTGGTGAAGTCACTTGCGAGAGATACTGCTGTAATGTTGACTTCGCGATCTCGTACTCGTAGTTTTCGTCTACGTATCCTGCTAACTGCTGTCAATTCTGCTTAAACTCTTCCCCTGCTCTTGATTTTCGTAAATATCCTCCATTTTGGTAACTTATTGCTCAATGTAAAAAAAAATGGAAAGATCTTACTTTTTGCTCGGGAACCTTTCTGCTGCTGCTGCTGCTCACGCCCTGGAGAGCGTGATGATCTGCTGACGAGATGCTGAAGCGATGCTAATGCTGATGCTGCTGTCTACTGCTTGCAGACAGAACCTCCCTGCTATGCTGAATACTGCTGCTGCTGCTTATGCTCGTCTCCTACTACCACAACACTGATTCGCTGGAAACTGTTCTGCTATATCACTAGTCCACCGTTCTGCTACACTGCTATGCTACTCCACTGTACTGCTGTTCTGTTACACTGCTGTTCTGCTACACTATTCTGCTACACTGATCTGCTATTTCACTTTACCACTGTTTTGCTACACTGCTTTTTATTTCTACACCACTACTGTACTGTCTGCTGAATGCTGATTTAATGAACTGATTTTCTGTCACTGATAGTCCTCACTCGCGAATGATCCTGCTTTGGCCAAATCGGCCAAAGGCTACAAAGCTCGAAGGACCATATTATGTGGGGGTTTGGCTAATGAAACCAAAATGTTCCCGAGCATAAGATTTATTGGTTGTCCCACATAAGATTGATAAATGCTATAAAGGTGCTGGGGATCACGCGCGGTGCTTAGCGGTTATGAACGCGTACTGACTATAAAATGCATTGTTAAGTAAAAATGCTACGGTGTGATTTATGACACCGTACAAATCGTTTATTTATTTTTATTTAAATAAAATATGAGTTACTTACTAAGTTTTGAACAATAAATACTTAGTTTATTGCATACATGCTCTTTTTTTCTGACATTTATTATCACGCAACTCGGTACTCAGTTTTTAACCGACTTCCAAAAAACGAGGAGGTTATATGTTCGGCTGTGGATATTTTTTTTTTTTTTTTTTTTTTTTTAATGTTTGGAGTCAGACTGTCTATCTTTATCGAGGAATTGGCATGTTCACTAAAGATAATATAATTTCCTCTATTTTGTAGACTAGACGATAGAAACAGTCATTTTAAAATCATTTTTGTAAATCTGAGAAAATTAAAACGAGGATGGAAGGAAAACTAAATATCGTATACGTGTCGTCACGAAAAAAATATTTACAATTTTATTTTTGCCATAATATATGACCTCATGATGTGTTGTGGTTACAACCATAAAGTTGACAAAATACGGAGCAGCTGCCGCCTGCCATACTTTGTTGTCTGATAAGAAAGACGTGAGCAACATTTTTTTACCTTACAAATAATCGCGTCAACCATAATTAGAGGTATATTTTATATTGTATCTATCGTATAGATTTACATCTTATACTAATATGTTATACATGGAAATCTATTTTATAGATATAATTGTATGTATGGTTTCGACAGCAGGCAATATTATGCCTCATCTAAAATTCTATTTTCAAGGGAGGCAAGATGCTCATGAATATCAAGATCGGGTCGCTATTAATATAATATGAAATGGACCGTAGTGGACCCTCACCGAGTGACCTAACGTCGTTTTTTTAAGCGTCGAGCAAGCGCCAATGTAGACTTGACGATATTATTATTACTTCTTCTTTCAAAATGGCCTCCCATAAGGAATAGTCAGTGTCAGTAATTATTTTCAGATGATATTATCATTCTTGCCCTTCTCTTTTCAGATCGTAGCTACGTCGTGCTTTGCTATGCTTGATTGAAATAAAATAAATCCTGTGTGGAGTACGAAGAGTTGTAATTTCTCCCTTTATTCAGATTAATTATTTTGATGCGTGTCCCGAGACAGTTTTAGGTTACCGCACGCCCCTCGGGTTTCCTGAGTTAATAATATCAAAGGTATATCATGGTTGATTGAATGAGAGTAGGAGTTTGTGGTGGGAAGCTTCCCGTTTAAAAAGTACCGTAAGGGTCAATTTTATTAATCAATCTTTTGTTAATGTGTGTGGAAACAATCACATGACTGAATATAAGTACACAGTCAACTAGACGGTAAACCTAGTCATAGCGAAAAGCACTTTATCATTTTACATTATGACCATAATTTTTAACTAAAAGCCGGCAAAATTAAAAAGTTGTGGTTTTTAAATATAAATACAAGTACTTAAACGTTTCCCGCGATTCCTACATTGCAAAGTAGAATCTTACGGGAACCGGATATTTCCTCGCAATTTAATACCTAAGCCTATTTCCTTTCCCGTGGTCTTCTCGGACCTCGGTTATTTCGGAACCAGTAAGATTATAATAAAAATATTAATTTAATTAATACTGTATGACGTGCAGAATTCTTCCGTTTAATAAAAAAATAGTATAGTACAGATTTCGAACAAATTTTTTGTATTACTACCAAGCTAATTTTTAGCTAACAGAGATAGAAAGGATATAATATTTCAATTTGATGGTCCTAAAACTCTAAAATATGGATTGTAGTATTTGTAGGACAATATTACTTATACAATTTAAGAGTAATACTGCCCCACAAATAGAATAATCCATATTTTAGGACCATCAAATCGAAATATTAAATCCTTTCTATCTGTGTTAGCTACCACTTTCAAGAATTTTCGCAGAGGAAATTGTTGTTTGTGTTATCAAAATGAAGCTACTCACGAAAAATTAGCATGATAGTAATTTTAAAAAATGTTCTACGGAACCTGGACTAGTATTTTAATAAAAAAAAAGATAAAACCGACTTCAAAATTGTACGTAGTCAAGAATTAAGTTCGTTATCTCAAAAACTACTGAACCGATTGTGATGAAAGTTACAGCATTCCCTAAGTTAAGCAATTCCTAGCACAAAAAAAGAAACCCTTAAATCGGACTTGTATTTCCGAACATATGCGAATACAAACAAAAACATATATACAAACACTTTTGAAATTTGACACATTTGTTCAGAAGCTGATATAGACTAACCTATATTATAAATTATAATATTATGTTAGTCTATATCAGTTTCTGATATGATATGATCCAGAAAACTGGGCAGTCCTGGAAATATTACGTACATACGGGTCGAATATCAATTCGACCCGTATACCTTTTTTTAAGTCGGTTAAAAAGAACTAGGATTGAGGTAGGCTCGTCGGAGCGAGCAACAGGCCTCAGCTAACGTGGCATACGAGTGTCAACAATTTTAACACTTTTCTGCCAAAATGTCACATAAATTGTGAAATCTCTGTTGGCCGTGAGTCGTAAACCCGTGACTAGCGGTACTAATACACTGCTAACATCAAACACTTACCTACTCTGTCATGACATTCATGACATATACTTGCCGATGTACGTTTCGTCTTATTATTAACCCTAAATGCTGACCTAATGAACTAGATATTGATCTCCCCCTGATTTTTGCTGCTGGTTTATTACGAAACGTTGCGAGCGAACAGACAGTGAAATATGAATTTATTACAGCTCGGGCCAAGCAAGAATTTTACGTAAGCTTAGCCCGCGATCTGCGATCACTTCGGCGGTAGACGGGTTGTAAAAACCTTTGACATTTTGACGACGTTAAATCCTGTAACGACTATAAGGTCGCGTGCTCGTCCCGTCCTAATTCATAGTACAGAATGCATGTGAATTACGAAGCAAACGACTGCACGTTAAACACTGGGGATCATCACTCACTGCGACTGTGATGGGGTCCGGCGGGCCCCCGGCTCGGGGTCACTGGGTCAATTAGGCCCCCGAGATCGATGACCCGGCACCTGGTCACCTGCACTAGTGGCGGCGCTGGCCCGCGCTCGCGAAGGCGCGGCTGACGCGTGTGTTGTCGCCGCCGCCGCTCATCGACGAGTAGCGCCGCGCCTGCGCCCGTGGCGGGGCGCGGGGAGGGAGGGCGGGGAGCGAGGGTAGCGGGGGTGCCTCGCCGCCCCCAGCGTGCCGCGTCTTCGAGTCTCTGTCATAGACCATAGTGTTGCCCGTCGTTACAACAAAATTGACAGACTGTCACCGACTCAGATTGATACTTATAGTATAATTTACACAGAGCCAGTACTGGCTGCCAATAAGACTGGCAGCCAGTATTGGCTTGGTATATTCCGCGTGTGAACAGTTTTTCAAGCCAGGCCAAACTGTTCACACGCGGCATATGTCAAGCCAATACTGGCTGCCAGTCTTATTAGCAGCCAGTACTGGCTCTGTGAAAAATTATACTTAAGTATTAATTTGAATATTCTGTTTTTTTAACAAATTAACGCATTTTTTAAATTTATGCGATATGTAAGGATTTAAACTTATACGAAAAGCACGAAAATATAAAAAAATTGACAAAAACTTAGCGAAAAACGTAGGAGAGTTCAATATTTGATTGTGAATACCTGATAAAAAGAATCCATACTAATATTATAAATGCGAAAGTGTGTCTTATTATCTCTGATTAATAGTTTACTAGTTACGGATGGTCAAAGTTACTACGTTTTGTCACTGACTGACAGATCATCAATCATCAAAATTCTTAGAACCTTGAAATTTAGTACTCGGATAGATCTTTATTCAAAATGAAAGGAAAAATTATGAAACCGGTCAAGTTCGAGTCGCACTGGCGTAGATAGGGTTCTGTAACGTAAATTTGTATGGGAGCCCCCTTAAATAAAAGGTTTATTTAATTTTTATTATTTATTATTAAAGTTGAAATACAATTGAATATTTTCTGAAATTTCCAAAAACCTTACTGTTACCATTATGAAGATAGAGCTTTTGCTCTATCTTCATAATGGTAACAGCAAAAAAAAAAAACGAGACCCGCCATTCCTAAATTATTTTATTTTAATAGGACTATTATATTTTATAGTGACAACAAAAATACATAACAACTTTATGGATCTGAGTTATCTGAAATAAACATATATATATATTTTTTAAATTTAATACTTCTGTCGTAAAAAGTTTTCAGATCACATTCGAGTCAAGCCTTCAACTTATTTTGTAATTGAAATCAACATTCAGTGAATATATCAATAGTTTTCTTTATTTTAAAATTATTATAGTGGCTTGGCAATGAGCACTAGAGAAATAATCAGCGACTAATTGGATTTACATCGACCAGATGCGTCGTTACGATAAACTAAAAAAACACTTTACGCTTGCCGTCTGTGTAAGTAAGATCTCCTCCAAATATGCAGTTTTATATTTGTTTCTTAATAATTATGTGCCTATTTGGGGGAGGCCTTTGCCCAGCAGTGGAACAGTTTAGGCTTGAAATAATAATAATTATGTGCTCATTGTCGAGCCACTATAATAATTTTAAAATAAAGAAAACTATTGATACATTCACTGAATGTTGATTTCAATTACAAAATAAGTTGAAGGCTTGGCTTGAATGTGATCTGAAAACTTTTTACGACAGAAGTATTGCATAGCTATGCAATATTTTGCTTGGCTCCTTTTACATTAAATGTTTTGGAGGGATCATAATAGAAACTGTTGAACTTACGAATACTTCGCTGTCTGTTGTATACCTACCGTAATAGTTTATACTACTAATTGAAGTTCGAAGCGTGAGACATTGTTATAAGTTTATATGATTAGAAAAATTTACCATCAATAATAAAACAAAACTAGATCAAAATCAGTCCACCCGTTTGGATCCTACGATACCCTGAACAGACATACACAGACAGACAGACAGACACGTCAAACTTATAACACCCTCTTTTTTGTCGGGGGTTAAAAAGTTAATTTACAAAATGATTACTTCACTTCTTTATTTATAATATATTTTATCTGCCACGTCATTAAAGCTGCAAAATTTGTGGCGCTGACTATTACAAGATGTAATGAAAAAAATCTGTGATTGTATGTTCATAGTGGTGCTACGTGTGGCAGTAGCACTGTCTGCTACGTCGCAGACGATGTTCGTAGCGGTACTACGTCGTAGACGATGTTCGTAGTGGTGCTACGTGTGGCAGTAGCACTGTCTGCTACGTCGCACACGATGTTCGTAGTGGTGCTACGTGTGGCAGTAGCACTGTCTGCTACGTCGCAGACGATGTTCGTAGCGGTACTACGTCGTAGACGATGTTCGTAGTGGTGCTACGTGTGGCAGTAGCACTGTCTGCTACGTCGCACACGATGTTCGTAGTGGTGCTACGTGTGGCAGTAGCACTGTCTGCTACGTCGCAGACGATGTTCGTAGCGGTACTACGTCGTAGACGATGTTCGTAGTGGTGCTACGTGTGGCAGTAGCACTGTCTGCTACGTCGTAGACGATGTTCGTAGTGGTGCTACGTGTGGCAGTAGCACTGTCTGCTACGTCGCAGACGATGTTCGTAGCGGTACTACGTCGTAGACGATGTTCGTAGTGGTGCTACGTGTGGCAGTAGCACTGTCTGCTACGTCGCACACGATGTTCGTAGTGGTGCTACGTGTGGCAGTAGCACTGTCTGCTACGTCGCAGACGATGTTCGTAGCGGTACTACGTCGTAGACGATGTTCGTAGTGGTGCTACGTGTGGCAGTAGCACTGTCTGCTACGTCGTAGACGATGTTCGTAGTGGTGCTACGTGTGGCAGTAGCACTGTCTGCTACGTCGCACACGATGTTCGCAGTGGTGCTACGTCGTAGACGATGTTCGTAGCGGTACTACGTCGTAGACGATGTTCGTAGCGGTACTACGTCGTAGACGATGTTCGTAGCGGTGCTATGTTAGTCTTATTGACTTATAGTCTTACGGCCGTTCCCAATATTCGATCTATCTCTGGTTTTGACATACTAGGTATAGAAAAAGCTCTCTATCTTTAATTTTTCTGTCCCAATATGTCTATCCAATATAAGCAATCCTATCCGCGGTGCCTATGTATCGATGGGAGGGCCAACAGCTTACTAGAGTTAAATATTTGTATGAAACTGACAGTTGGCGCGTCCCAATAACAATATTATCTGTCAGTGTCATTGAGGTTGGTTACCTCTAGTAACCTAAAATTTGATCCTACGATTTCTGAGATCAGCCGAAGATTACACGTATTATTTTTATAAAATAAGTTAGTTTCGCGAATTAAACAATGTCAGACTATTGTGAGATATATATATGTATATTGTATCTCAGGGTATTGCGACTTGCGAGACTATATTATCAGAAATATATGTATGTACACAACAGTACGGCAGAAGATTTTTATAAAATTACAGGGTTTTCTCGTGTGTTAGGTGCAGTTGATGGCACACGTATATTATAATGCAATCACCAAGTAAGTATCATAATATCAGATGTAAGTAAATATGTAAAAGTTGGGATACGTATTTAATCAAAACTTGTAATAAACCTCATTCCCATTTTATTGCGGGAGAAATTGTTTGCAAGAAAGCTAGTCCCCTCAACCTCGTGTCTGTGATGTAAATCTGTATTTCATGAATGTTGTAGCCTGATGGCCTGGATCAAGTCATGATGCTACCATCTTTAATAATACTGAGTTATTAAATATATTGAGCTTTCAATCACTGTCTTTGTTATAGTAAAGGAATTTATTTTAATTTAATTAAAGGAATTTAAATAAATTCCTTTACTATAGAAAAATAGTTTTGTTTCTTCGGTAAAATTGATTAAACAGTATTGTAACTTTCTAGCTCAATGTGAGAATAGTGTTTATGGCAATCGATGGCTACTTGGCGATAGTGCAAACCCTTGCCAATACTACCTGTTAACACCATTACTCAATCCAGAATCTGAAAATTAAATATACTAGAACTGAGCTTATATCAAAACTAGAAACACTATAGAAAGGTATATAATCAAAAGTCTTAATAAATTCTATTAAAATATTAGATGTCATTTGGTACAATAGATTGTAATAAATAAAAGGAGATAACATTTGCTAAAATCTTTTACAGATGTTTTGGAGTCTAGAAAAGGCGATTCCCAGTACTGTCCTTGAAAATAAGGCTTTGCTTGGAAACTACTCAGGCTGCAGGGAGGCAGGCAGAAGACAGCAAACACCTATTTGTAATATTGGGACAGCTTCAAAAGACAGATACATGCTTATCATGGGTCGAGGATAGCTGTCTGTCTTTAGCCATAGATCGAATATTGGGAACGGCCGTTATAGACTGTGAGGTCGTGGATAGATTAAATAAAAGAAAATCACTTTTATATTGCGCTTTATTTAGGTTAACACCTTCACTGCGGGGGGGCGGGCCGAAATCAGCCCGCCACGGAATTTCAGCTGGTGCGGACGAAGAAAACTATGTTCTCTCACTCGGTGCAGAACGATTATCTCAGGTGTTTGTAAAGGTACGACAGAGGCAAATATATATTTGAGATTGTGTTTAAAATTATAGGTCTTTCCTATAAAAAAAAAATATGGCAGGTCGTTATCGGCCCACCACGCACTGGAGGTGTCAAAAATCAACTCAGTGCGGCAGTGGGCCTATTGCGGCCCGCCGTACAAGCAGGCGGTTGGCGACCCGATACCGCACCGAGCGTCCGCCTCGCCAGTTAGTGATGTGCAATCTATCGTAAGTCGTAGCTGACACACGTCGCGTTTTTTACCAACTTCAAAAAAAAGGTTATCAATTCAACCTGTATATTGTATACAGTATTATTTTCAGAACTGCCTATATGTTTTACTCTATATTATCAGCATATAAACAAATGTGACAAATTTCTAAAGTGACATACATATTCAGGTATATTTTTATGTTTGTACATTTAAACCGATTAAAGTACATAATTCTTTTTTTGTACTGGGTACTATTTAACTTCGGGAATACTGTTCATCAAAATCGGTTCAGTAGTGTTTAAAATAGGTAATTTTGATTCCCAATTACGTACGATTTTGAAGTCGGTTTTATGTTTTTAAAATACAATGATTATTCATTTTATAAAATTAACAACGCACGATAGCACGAAACAAAAAATCATGTCCTTGAGATAAGCGTTAAACGGCGAAATTGTGCAGGGTGATATGAAAAACTGGGAGAAACCATGAGGAGTGTCGAATCAAAAAAGAAATTTTAAAAAATAAAACATACTGAAGAATGTGCAAACAAAAACGGGCTTTGTGTTTTAAAGACAGGAATTTAAATATATTAATAAAAATATATATTTTCAATATCTCCTTATTTTTGTCTTTCCCATCTGTACTAAAAATACTTTCTAGTGCGGTTCGGGTCGATATCGGCCCGCCACTTTCCCTGGTTTATTTCTCATTTCCTGTTTGGCAGATCCCGGGGCAAATCAAATCTAAAGTAGTTGGGTTCAAGGTATTCCAACAGTCTAAAAACTGTACACCTACATTATGTTTTCGCAAAGTTATAGTAATTTAATCTAACCTTGTGCTGGTGGGTCGAGAAAGGTTTACCCCGCACTGGCGGAAAAATCATTGGAGGCACACTTTGGCCCGCCGCCTCACCAGACGAAAGTTTAATATTTTACTTGCCGCAGTGAAGGTGTTAAGCGCATTCGGTAAGGCACGTCTATACCCAAGGAGTAAAGGAGAGTTGTGTCCAAAATTTTACAGTAAAATAAACTGTGACCTGCAGGGTCAACAAAAAACGTTCCCACGCCAAATGTGAACCTGACCGTTTAAACTGCAAGGGATCCATAATAACTTTAAGTTTTATGGCTTTAGTAACATTGTGTACCTACCCTTGTTTTAAGAATTAGTAGTCGCTTATTATACTTCACACAATTTTTTGACAGCAAGATTAACATGTGGCTTGTGGGACTCAAATGGTACTTAACTTTCTCAGAACCTAAAGCTTTCAATACGATATCAATAGACAGGAATTTTTGTATTCAAATTTAAGTAAATTCGACACGCCACGTGTGGCAGTAGCACTGTCTGCTACGTCGTAGATGATTATCGTAGCGGTACTACGTCGTAGACGATGTTTGTAGCGGTGCTACATGTGGCAGTAGCACTGTCTGCTACGTCGTAGATGATGTTCGTAGCGGTGCTACGTGTGGCAGTAGCACTGTCTGCTACGTCGTAGACGATGTTTGTAGCGGTGCTACATGTGGCAGTAGCACTGTCTGCTACGTCGTAGATGATGTTCGTAGCGGTGCTACGTGTGGCAGTAGCACTGTCTGCTACGTCGTAGACGATGTTTGTAGCGGTGCTACATGTGGCAGTAGCACTGTCTGCTACGTCGTAGATGATGTTCGTAGCGGTGCTACGTGTGGCAGTAGCACTGTCTGCTACGTCGTAGATGATGTTCGTAGCGGTGCTACGTGTGGCAGTAGCACTGTCTGCTACGTCGTAGACGATGTTTGTAGCGGTGCTACGTGTGGCAGTAGCACTGTCTGCTACGTCGTAGACGATGTTTGTAGCGGTGCTACGTGTGGCAGTAGCACTGTCTGCTACGTCGTAGACGATGTTTGTAGCGGTGCTACATGTGGCAGTAGCACTGTCTGCTACGTCGTAGATGATGTTCGTAGCGGTGCTACGTGTGGCAGTAGCACTGTCTGCTACGTCGTAGACGATGTTTGTAGCGGTGCTACATGTGGCAGTAGCACTGTCTGCTACGTCGTAGATGATGTTCGTAGCGGTGCTACGTGTGGCAGTAGCACTGTCTGCTACGTCGTAGATGATGTTCGTAGCGGTGCTACGTGTGGCAGTAGCACTGTCTGCTACGTCGTAGACGATGTTTGTAGCGGTGCTACATGTGGCAGTAGCACTGTCTGCTATGTCGTAGATGATGTTCGTAGCGGTGCTACGTGTGGCAGTAGCACTGTCTGCTACGTCGTAGACGATGTTTGTAGCGGTGCTACGTGTGGCAGTAGCACTGTCTGCTATGTCGTAGATGATGTTCGTAGCGGTGCTACGTGTGACAGTAGCACTGTCTGCTACGTCGTAGATGATGTTCGTAGCGGTGCTACGTGTGGCAGTAGCACTGTCTGCTACGTCGTAGATGATGTTCGTAGCGGTGCTACGTGTGGCAGTAGCACTGTCTGCTACGTCGTAGATGATGTTCGTAGCGGTGCTACGTGTGGCAGTAGCACTGTCTGCTACGTCGTAGATGATGTTCGTAGCGGTGCTACGTGTGGCAGTAGCACTGTCTGCTACGTCGTAGACGATGTTTGTAGCGGTGCTACGTGTGCCAGTAGCACTGTCTGCTATGTCGTAGATGATGTTCGTAGCGGTGCTACGTGTGGCAGTAGCACTGTCTGCTACGTCGTAGATGATGTTCGTAGCGGTGCTACGTGTGGCAGTAGCACTGTCTGCTACGTCGTAGATGATGTTCGTAGCGGTGCTACGTGTGGCAGTAGCACTGTCTGCTACGTCGTAGATGATGTTCGTAGCGGTGCTACGTGTGGCAGTAGCACTGTCTGCTACGTCGTAGACGATGTTTGTAGCGGTGCTACGTGTGCCAGTAGCACTGTCTGCTATGTCGTAGATGATGTTCGTAGCGGTGCTACGTGTGGCAGTAGCACTGTCTGCTACGTCGTAGATGATGTTCGTAGTGGTGCTACGTGTGGCAGTAGCACTGTCTGCTACGTCGTAGACGATGTTCGTAGCGGTGCTACGTGTGGCAGTAGCACTGTCTGCTACGTCGTAGACGATGTTCGTAGTAGTATATTACCACGTATCGTATTACCGTTCGCATATTACCACCTGCAACTTTTCGCAATCGCCCCACGCGAAAAACATACCATCCTCATCACCTTGATGAGTGGCAGTCTTCCACAGTGCGTTTTTCGCGTAACTTTCTGCCGCGCACTGTAAAACTCTGGAACGAACTGTCACCAGCAGTATTTCCGGACCTATACGACCTGCAAACCTTAAAAAAAAGAGCATATTCCCTCTTAAAAGGCCGGCAACGCACCTGCAGGATGTTGCGAGTGTCCATGGGCGACGGTAGTTGCTTACCATCAGGTGACCCATTTGCTCGTTTGCCCCCTTATATAATAAAAAAAAAAAAGTTTTGACGTGATAACGTCTTATAATTCGATATGGGCTGCGCGCACGAAAAAACATGACGCAATATGCGGCGTTACCTCGCTGATCGCTCAGCGGCGTTCCATTTATCCTCTCAAGTCTCTCAACAACCTTAAGGCCCACCTGGGCCGCGTTCTTTGTTTCGATTATATTACGTATTTCGATGACTTAGAGAATACTTTTGTATGAAGAAGTTTGGTTAGTTATGACCTTTGATACATTGACCACACTCTGAATGAAAAATGAATGAACAATCTGTGAGCTATTAGTTTTATTTCGGCTATTCAAAATTGTGCTCTATTTCCTACGTGTCAAGGTATGACTTGTGCTTTGTTCGAAGATTTTACTGGATTTCACGAATTTATGTAGCGTTTTGTATTGCGAATAGTTTATTTTACTCATTATAAATATTTTTAAATTTTTCGGAACTGAGGGGTTAAGGCTATGACGTTGTCACGTTCAACTATCGTCAGTAAACCGACTTTACAGACAACCAATTTTTTTACTTAATTTAAATATTAAAATGTATGAACGAAAAAGTATATTATTATGATACCTGTAATGAGGTCAAAGTAGGGGAGATAGAATTCCCTAGCCTGGGAACAGTGGGGGCAGTGCGGACCTGTTACTTACCGTGGCGAGGTTTCCACATATTGTTACGTGTCGGGTCGGGACTCGGGGGCGCGTGTCGCATGTATATTACTTATGGTGGTAGGCATCATGTAGACTTTCAGAAAATATTTGCAAAAATTTATTCTGAATAAAAAAATTTGAGTTTGAGTTTTTTTGAGTTTGAGTTTGAGTTATGAGGTCGCAACTTGTGAGCGGGTACGGCACGCACGTAAAGTTAACATTTTACGAATAGAAATCAAAATCAAAAATTAAAATCAAAATATTTATTTCCAAATAGGTCAACAAAGTTAACACTTTAAGAACGTCGAGTCTACATGAGGCCTAAAAAACAATTGCGTTTGTAACAGACTTTACAATTATTGTGATAATAATACGGTTCTTACGCCGGTTGTTCTCGCCGGGCTAGTACCCGAACCGGTGGCGGTGGCAGGTCATCACGTAGATATTTTGAAAAGATTTGTTTCGAATGTATGTAATAATATGATTTGTCCAATCCTGAATGTGATGTGTTTGTTCATAAGTGGATAGATGTGAAGAGAGCATGTGTAAGATTTTGTGAAAATAAGTACGAAAGGGTTTCTTCTATTACTATTTAATTTAATTTGTGTATGTATTGTAACCACTGACCTCCATTACGAGTAAGATCAGTGATTGTAACATTGTCATGATTAATTTTAAGTTTTAATTTTAAGTCAAGATCGTAGTTAATTATTGTGATTGGGGCAACCCATTGTAATTAACTTAATAAATAAATAAATAAATGTAAGTATTCAGAAATAATAGAAATATGTATTATTTTATTATTTTTACGGACTTCCAAAACTTACTTAAATATCCTAACAAAAAGTTGTTTAATATTTATTTTGTTAAAAAAATATATTTAAATTGTTCCAAACGGGGCACACTAGCAGATATTTACGTTATATTGAAGATTTAAATGAAACGTCGACAGCAGTCATAATAATTTTATTGACAACAAAACATAAGTCCCGACAGCGGGGAGACAACAGTACACACACAGGGCGGCCCTAGCGCGCTCACAGGAGTGACGGAGATATGCGGAAAACACTGAAGCCATCAACGAGGTATTTTATAAATTCCAATATATGTAACTCTTCCTACGTATATTTAGTAAATAAGTTTATTTATGTAACACCATTCATTGAATATGCTCGACTTATTTGTGCTCTACCTCCTCTAGTATATGCTGCGGCGGACCGTCGCGGCCCGCCCGCCTCCCGCCGCCGCCGACCACCGGCGACCACGGAGCGGCGCGGAAGAGGTGACTAATGGCTGGTTTACACGTATTAAGTAGATAAGTAGTAACTAAATTTTAACTTAATTTGAAGTGCCTGCCGGAAATTTGTCAAGTGACAAGCCCCGCCTGCCAACTTAACAGAAAATAGTCAAAATTCTAATTTCCTCGTTTAGTACTTAACTAAATTTTAACTTACTACTTGCTACTAAATTTTGTGTTTACATGCAATAAGTAACTTAAAATTAAGTTAAAATTTAGTTAACTACTTATCTACTTAATACGTGTAAACAAGCCCTTACTCTAATATTTAACATTATGATGTCATGTAGCGCTCTAGCGACACTCGCCAAATGAATACGTCGTACGTAGAACTCTAAATGGAGAACACCTCGGGGGAGGTCGCGTAGAGGTACACGAGTGACGAAAAGCTATAAGGTATTATACATCTCGAACACTTCAACAACGCAATATAAATATTTGATTATTTTACAATTGGACCATGAACGTCGCAAACCAATGACCGGACTATCCTAGAGATTAGATCGCCATAGACTATTATATAGGACGATACGTAACGAGAACGGCGCACGACATATACTACGCTAGCTATGATATAGTATGAGTATAGCGGACGCGGCGGCGTCGTCCGTCATTACATCGACTAACAGTATTATTTATTTACAACATTACTCGTATATATCGCCTCGCTAAATCGGCCGCGGAAGCTTCGGTCACCGCCCAGAGCTTCGGCGCCCGATTCGGCGAAAATCATGTAAACAACTACGAGCGCTTCTCACGTACATGCTCATATATAACTTTACTTACGACTACGTGATATTGCACTCAGACTACATACAAAAATATAGAGGTCGAGTTTGACAAGCTCGGTAGGCCTCTCGCGGCCGCCTAGGGACCGCTAGTGTCGTGATCGTATTACCTACAATGTATAATGTAGTACGAATTATTTCATATTATATCATTACCATATTATAGCGACAGGAAAGGATAATTCGTGAACGTGACTCTACACTATCACTGTGAAACTCGAGCGTGCTTTTGTAGTTTTGAGTTTCAGATTCGTGATAAGCGACAGTGATAGTGTAGAGTCACGTTCGCGTCGCAGTCGAAGAGTACGAAATCCGAAGCGACTACAGCGTCGGAGGTTATGTACAGCGGTCGTCGATCCGACCTAGTCGGAGTCGGAGTCGGAAGAGGGGGGCGCGGCAACGGGCGCAGGGGTGGGGGTGGGGGCGGGCGCGGGGTCGGGCTTGGCCGCCGCCAGCGAGTACGCCGCCACCGACTGACCCGTCGTGCGCTCGATGCCGACCCTGCGGAACAGAATATATATTATAATCATTTATTTGCATAGCACGTGGGGAGTACAGATGTGCAGTCATGTTACCCACATTTACAAAAAAAAAAATTGAACAAATAATTTACAGTACCCGGCAATAAATATTGCACATCGACCTTTGGAAAGAGACATTCGGCTAATTTCGGTTTCATAGAGCGTTATCTTTGTAGCACACACCTATTTGACATTATGTCAGTCGTTGTTCAAATTCAATAGAGTGCAGTCGCGTCCAGTTCAGAATATATATCTAGAGTTGTTAACACCCCTAAATTTGCTACAGCTGTAATTTTCCAAACGAATTTTAAATACGTAAACATAATTTGAACACCCTTTTTTATTTTATTTTACCCGAACCTAAAGCCATAACTTATAGAAAATTTGGTGTATTTTATACAAAGAATAATAAAATTGTCAAAACAAGCAAACCATAATTGTTTTAACAGCTCCTAATATATACCGGACTTTTTGTATTTCGTGCGTAAGAGATAACGCTCTACAAAACCGAAATTAGCCGACTGTCACTTTCCAAAGGTCGATGTGCAATATTTATCGCCGGGTACTGTATTTTCCGGAAAAATGACGTGTACCCATCAGTTTGAGACATTGACTTTTTAGTTTCAATCACACAGAGACGAGTGTAATAGATATGTTAATATATATATATAAGTATAGATAAAATAATAAAATGTATGAATTAAGACTTGACAACACCAATATTAAGCTGTAATTTTTTATGTTAAATTAATAATAAAAACACCTTTTGAATTGTAAGGAAAGACTTATAATATAAGGTAGTTTATATTTAAAGTATTGCTTCTTTTTTATTTTATGAATATTATTATGTTAAGATTTTGTTTAATTGTATTTAGATTTCAGATAAGTACTTAGAATATAATATTTAAGTAATAATAATTCTAGTACCAAACTTTGGAAAATGTGGGTACTAGAATTATTATCCAGTGTAGGTAAAATATTCATTCTACCCAGTGCAGTATAAAATAGCTAGCGAACCTAGTACGGCTCTCATTCTGCCCGACAGTGTTTAAGGTGATGTACCTATTTGTTATAAAGTTTTTGGTAATAAACTTAACTTGGTAAATTATTGTAATTTATATAAAGAAGATTTTGTATTTTGTACAAGCCTATGGTTTATTTTTGCTAGATGATCTATAATATTAATTGCTTGATATTATGATGTTTTACAATATAAAGTTATAAGTTCGGTGTTATTCCTTAGTTGTATCTTATTAATATAATATACTGAAAGTACCTTATACAATATATAGTTTGAAAATAATTATATCTACCGACCCTTACTTGTTAAGGTTGTTTTAATAAATGTCTTTATTGTATTACAGTTTATTTTTCATTTAACCACAGATACCTTGCTACTGCTAGGGCATAATTTTAGTATTATCATAGTAACATCTAATTGTTTCAAAATATTTTAGACCTATAAATACTCCTATCTAACAAGTGCATCTAAGTTTTCGGAGGAAAAACGTTATCTATATAAATAAAAAACTTTATTCCATTTTAAGATAGTACAAAACCACATAAAGTTAAAAAAAAAACGTAAACAAAAAAACTGGCCCAGTGCGTGTCGGGCCACGCGCAATATAGGGTTCCGTAATACCGCTAGTTTTTTTTAATGTTTGTGTGGTCAATGAATGTACATTTATAACGTGTTTTACACTACTAACAACACCATCTCAGTTACTTTCAAAGGAATTTGAACGAAAAGTTCCTTTATACTTCGCCGAATACATGTTTTTTAGTTGATCGACTATTACTCAATAACTTATGTAGTCTTCTTAGCCGTGATAGTTTTCCTTTTAAATTCAGCATATTTCCTACTCCCGTGATTTTTTTCACATTTCCAGAAGCAACCGTTTAGCTGGTAGAAGGGGGAGACACTGGTCTCTAACGATTTTTTCCACTTTAAATCTTAATATTTCACAAACGCATCCCTAAATCGGAAAATGATCTATGAACACTCATAATAGTTTTAAAAAACCTACCCAACGACACCCTACACGATGGGGTGGACGCGAAAAATTCATCCCCGCTTGATGTGTATGGAAGGTACCAACAAAAAAAATATTTTTTTAGATTTTGTGTACCATTTTGTTGCCATTATTAATATGTGCATTCATGCCAAATTACAGCTTTGTAGGTCTTATAGTCTCTGAGCAAAACCGCGGACAGACAGACAGACGGACGGACAGACCGAAACTATAAGGGTTCCTTGTTGACTACGGAACGCTAAAAACTAAAAACGTTATCCTAAAAAACGTATTATTTAAGAAACATCACAAAACGAGATGTAGTATATGGGTACTCACTTGTACTCGTGGCGGGCGAGGTACCGCACGTACTTCTCCGGGGGGTCGTTGTCGTAGTTCTGGAGGCTGACGGAGCGCACGGTGACGTGGCTGACGGCGGTGGCGGGCATCGTAAACTCCACGTGCGCCCAGCGCGCGAGCTCCGCCGGCACCTGGTCGTACGACGTCAGCGCCATGCGGCACACCAGGTTGTGCGTCGTGTACGCGCCTTAATAAATAAATAAATAAACGTTTATTCAATAATTTGAACATTACACACTGTAAATGAGAACCACGACACAGGAATGAGGGGGGGCGAGTCATCGCCTCTGCTCCGACACGACACCGCATTGTGTCGTGTTGGTGCGGGTTTAATATCATGTTAAACGGACGTTGTAATATTTTACTAAGCGAATTGCAATATGTGCTTTGCAATTGACAACATGCTGCCATCTTAGCACTATGTCACATATCAACATCATAGGCACCATAAAGGTAATATACCTATCGGAATAGAGAAACAATCCCGAGCTGTCAAGCTTAACCAAAATTTGATTTACATCTGTGTATACAATTATGTTTACGTGTGCGTGTCAGTGATGTACAAACATCTTGTAATTCGACAAAATATCATTCATGGAATAATAATTGTAAGATCGTAAACATAATAAAATGGGATAAAATAAAACTGCATAGATATAACATTAATATGAACTAAAAAGTATTAAATAATTTTTACTATCTAATAGTGCCTTTTTCCGAATTCGGCTAAACCTCAACTATTTCTGTACTCAATCTTCATTATTTTGAAGTCGGTACCAGATAGCTGAATCTTCAGTCCTCTGACAGAATATTTAAAATTTTTGGAACTGGCACCGACTTCAAAATTATGAAGATTGAGTACAGAAATAGTTGAGGTTTGGCCGAATTCGGAAAAAGGCACTATTAGATAGTAAAAATTATTTAATACTTTTTAGTTCATATTGTTACGTGCTAGGGTTCTTTGGATTCGGAGAAAAAGACCTGGTGACTCTCTTGAAGACTTTATTCACAAACACTAGCTCACACTAATCACTGAGTCCAAACACTAAGCACTAGATCCAAATCACTGAGCACTATCACTGTCCTAGGTCGTAGCCGAGTCACTATCACAATCACAATCACTCACTATTGATCACTTGTTTTCGCTCCGAAGTCGCCTCGAAGATAGCTCAGATCAAACTGAATTGCCGGCTCGACTGTCTGCGACTATTTATACGGGCCGGATCGAATTTCAGAATGTTCCGGAACATCCCAGAATAACCCTGATATGCGTAAACAAGTAAACAAATGTGGGATGTTTCTAGAGAAGGTACTGCTAACGCCATCTAGTATCGACTAGGGGATTTAGGTTATCTGTGTTCCCCTGGTTTGCCGCTAGATGGCTCTGTGTGTCCGTAACACCACTCCCCTCTTAGAGATGCTCGTCCCGAGCATCATTGTTACTGCCGCGCCTCGCTGTCCTGGTCTGCGGCCCCTTCACGTCAGCGCAAGAAGTACATTCGTGGCACCAATTCTGCACATCATCTCGCCAATGCAACCAGAAGAATCGTTCTCGCACTTTCCTCAGCATCCTCTTGACACCTAGATGACTCCCTGATACACCCTCATGTATCTCGCAGAGAACATCTGGTACTCTCGCCCTTGGGACAATTATCTGGAAATAGAACTCTCTACCGTTAGCCCATTTCCGGTAGAGTATTCCGTTTTGAAGTATCAGACTGTCCCATTGCTCCCAGTACGCCTTAGTGACAGCGCCAGTGGGCGCAACCTCACTCCAGTTTGGTTTTACGTCACTGCGTTTCTTCCATGTGATGATGTGCCGAAGGTCGTCGTCTCTTTCCTGAGCCTTCCTCATAGCATCATTTTCCAAGAGACCCAAAGTATTTGTCTTTGTTCTTCCGCTCCGTGCCTGGGAAGTAACAGTTATTGGGGCTCTCTCCACATTGTCCAATACTCGCCACCTAGTCCTGGATTCTATTCGTTTCCCCTTATCCCGGGCAGGGGACGAAACTGCATGCTTTCTCAGCTCCTCTACCTGTTCCTCGATCCTTTCCATCCTTGCCATCTGGGTCTTCTTCTGCGGGCAGTTGAGCTGAAGATGGTCCCTCTCACCGCACTTATAGCATATAGCTTCAAATCTTTTCCTCGTAGGAGCCTTAACTTCCTTGATTTCCTCAGAGACCCTGTGGATCTTATGGGTCTGCCGTATGTCATGGCGAACAGCTTCGACCTCCAGAGCATGCGCTAATGCTTCCTTTAGCGAGGCATGGTGGCCAAGTCTTACTGCAGCTCTGATCTCCAGGTCTTTAATTCCGTCGACAAATCCTTGAACAATATTTGTGTCGACCATCTTGGTGTCAGCTCCTGGGAATGCCTTCCTGACGAGTTTCTCAATTTCCAGCGCCCATTGCTGAAGCCCTTCGTCTGAGCGCTGGACTCTGTCACGCAGTTGGGCACGGAACACGTGCTCCAAGTGTCGCTCCCCGTACCTGGATTCCAGTGCCTCCATCAGGTCCTGGAACCCATTTCCCGTATGAGGCAGTGCCTCCAGGACTGACAAAGCTTGCCCTCTGAGCGCAACAATGAGAGCGGTCAGGCATTGTTCTTCCGTCCATCCGTTAACGGTAGCAACAGTCTGAAATTGCCGACGATAAGCGTTCCAAGAAGTAGTGCCATCGTACGGCGGCACCTTTACTCTTGGCCCTTGTGCCACACCAGAGGCTCTACTAGACACCGTAACTCCCGTAGTTTCAAGGCGCACTACTCTCTTCTGCAGTTCAGTGAATCCGGTTTTCAAATTTTCCACAACCGACTCTAACCCGGTAACTCGTTCATTCATTACGTCGACCTCTTTTCGAAGCTTAACCACCGTGTCACTTACATCCTTTATAGCTCCAAGTGCTTTTTCTTGGAGGTCTTTTTGTTGATCTTGTGATTCTCGAATCGCTCTGATTTCAGCCTTCTGAAATTCCTGCAAAGCGCCGAGCTTGCGGTCTTGTGACTCTTGCAAAGCGCCGAGCTTGCGGTCTTGTGACTCCTGCAAAGCCTGAATTAACTCAATTATGCTTTCCAATTGAGTCATTTGAGGGGCCGTAGAAACTACGGGCGTGACAGGATGGATGGAGCTAGTCAACGGGGCCTGAGCAGGTGGGGCCCAGTGGGCGGAGCCAGTGGGCGTGGCCTGAGTGGGCGTGGCCTGGTGGGCGGAGCCAGTGGGCGTGGCTATGTCCAGAGTGGGCGGGGCCTGAGGGGCGTGGTCAGTGGGCGGGTCCCGGTGGGCGGAGCCAGTGGGCGTGGCTTCACCCGAAGTGGGTGGAGCCTGGGGGGCGTGGTCAGTGGGCGGAGCCTGGTGGGCGGGGCCAGCGGGTAGGGCCTGCCCCGCAGTGGGCGGAGCTTGGTCTCCAGTGGGTGTGGCCTCCGCAGCTCCACCGCCAACTCCTCTCTCGGAGTCAATGGCAGCAGCTCGCTGCGCCCTTGTCCTGACACTCCCCTTGAAGTCCTCTCTCGGAGTCAATGGCATCTCCAAATCCCACTTCTGACACCAGTTGTTACGTGCTAGGGTTCTTTGGATTCGGAGAAAAAGACCTGGTGACTCTCTTGAAGACTTTATTCACAAACACTAGCTCACACTAATCACTGAGTCCAAACACTAAGCACTAGATCCAAATCACTGAGCACTATCACTGTCCTAGGTCGTAGCCGAGTCACTATCACAATCACAATCACTCACTATTGATCACTTGTTTTCGCTCCGAAGTCGCCTCGAAGATAGCTCAGATCAAACTGAATTGCCGGCTCGACTGTCTGCGACTATTTATACGGGCCGGATCGAATTTCAGAATGTTCCGGAACATCCCAGAATAACCCTGATATGCGTAAACAAGTAAACAAATGTGGGATGTTTCTAGAGAAGGTACTGCTAACGCCATCTAGTATCGACTAGGGGATTTAGGTTATCTGTGTTCCCCTGGTTTGCCGCTAGATGGCTCTGTGTGTCCGTAACAATATTAATGTTATTATTGTTTTTACCTTGGAAGTCGGTTTTAATTTTTGTTAAAAATAATAATAATTTCACTCTTTTTAGTTACACTAGTAGGTAAATCTTCGCGTATATTTTACGTATCTTATTACAATTTGTTAAGAGTCACAACTCACACTCACAAAATAATATAATATTATTAGTGAAGTGAACATATTGTGCTAAGTAATTTAACAATTTTAATACTTCAAGCCCGAAGCGGTCACCGGCGATTGCGATAACAATAGAAAGGCTATTGTGTCTCGTTTTTCCACGATCGAAGGATCTATCAGATAAAAAATTGTACAAACTTGCATAGGATGTAGCGTAGCATAATACGAGTATTTAATATTATCATAATTATTGACAGCTGTTCTTGTAATCAAGAATTCAATTCGATAGGTACTTAGTGCACCATCTATCGATTAATAAGTATAACTAATTAAAAAGACACTTAATGACTTTGTTTTGTTTAAATGCTCTTTTTAAAATAACTTTATTTTAATTCTATTTGTCTATTAAAATTTTATAAAGTAGTAAAGTATTTGATCTGTATATAAAGTAGTTAGTAAAGTATTCGATATTCTGTCTTCTGCCGCCATGCGCCGCGCGGCGGCGCGGGGCGGCGACGCCGACCGCCGTGTATTAAAAACAAAGAGGTGTTGTTATACAGTACATAATTATTATTATTAGTATATCCATACCTATGCCTTGTACTATTATCTATTCTGTGCCATGAGACATTGGTGGCCTTAACACGACGTGGTAATGATGATGATGACGATGATGATGATGATGATTATGATGATGAATATGAATTGCATAGTAGTTAATGCTTTCTGTTCTTAAAACAACGCCGAAACTCCCAAACGTGTATCTATAAGGAATCAGGAGTTCTCTCAGCATCATCGAAACCATGGTATACCTTGACCCAATATTTGACTTTTTGGTAGCGTATTCTTAGTACACTTCACATAAAACCAAAATCACTATATGTTTCCATATAAATTTCGAGGAGTTCCCTCGATTACTCATGGATCCCATCATCAGGTCACCACTTTTGTGAAAATGGGACCAAATTAGAGTGAAACCTAATACAACAAAACAAAAATTTCGAAAATCGGTTCACAAACGGCGGAGTAATCGTTGAACATACAAAAAAAAAATATCCAAAGCCGAACATATAACCTCCTCGTTTTTTGGAAGTCGGTTAATAATATAATAAAATTGTAATTTTGAAGTAAAATGTGACTTTTCTTCAAAATGCTTGCTGCATAATTAAGTATGCATGAATATTTCTTCGGAGTCCAGTTTGGACGGTTAATTATTTTAAGCCATGAATTTCTGGTATCCAGGTCAACAGGAAATCTGAAAAATTTACCAAGTGTAAGTCGGACTCGCGCATGAAGGGTGACCGGTTTCAACCGGGCATTTTCTAAAACCCGTTACGATACGACACGACATGCCATGACACGATTCGACACGACAGGTTACGTCACGTGACATCAGTACACGGCACGACACGACTTCACTAGACCCTATTAATTTTCAATTCACTGTCAATGAGCCCTTTTATTTGATGCCCATCTTGCAGAAGTGCTTTCAACTATTCCCCTATCTTGGATGAGCAGCCATATTGGATGGAGAATGACATTACATCTGTGGAAATTTCAGAAGTCTATTACTATTATAGTGGTTCTTGTTATACAGCCTAAAGACAGACAGACGGACGGACGGATGGACAGAGGAACAAGCAACGAAGTCTTAGTAGTAGAGCGGGCTGCGGGACCCCACTACTACTGGACTTTTTACCCTTTGGGTGCGGAACCTTAAAAACGATAAATTATGTATGATAGTATATTAATAGACTTAAACTAATTATAAACTACGGATGAGTATGTTGTCATTTCAACATTCCTAGATAATTAGTACACTTAACTAAAAATATTTTCATATCGATACAACTTATCGATAACTTGATGCAGCCCTAGTGTAAAATATATGAAAATTGTTTACACAAAATATCCTTAAATCGTGCACCATGGCTAGTCAAGATATGTTTTCCATATAATTAAACATATATAGAAGTGAACTTGATAAATCAATACCAATAACTCGTAGGGAATTGGCAAAAATAAACTTAAAACTAGGTCCTGTCGATGTAGAATAATTCACATGTGAAATGAATATTTGTCCGGGTTTTTTCGATGTGTGGATCCAGAATCATTCCACAAAGATTTAACCATGTTTCTAGAGCAGTATTTCTAAAAATTATTCATTATTTAACTTAAAATCACAATTTTTCTGAGAGCCCAAATTGACAACGATCGGCTCAGGGGCAGACAGACTGAAAAGGGTGGTTGCTTTAGGGGTAGAGTTTCTGGTGGTTTGGTTTGTGGTTCGTTGGTTGAGTTTATGGGTCACACGCGTGGTAATGTTAAAAGATGCAAAAACTGGTTTTAACTATTTATTTAGTGTTCACTACACTGGTTATTAATTATTATGGTTTATGGTATACGAGCGTCTCGGACGGCGGACTGGTTGGTTGACGTTCGATTACTACTCGACGACTGTACGACGACTGTTGCTCGCGAATGCGAAAGCGATTAATATAAGTAAAGTAAAATGCTGAATTTACAAATGTTCGACGTACCTCGAACACAGACTGTCAAACAGATGAAAAAAAAGCTATGCAACCTCAAATCACGCTTCTCTTTCTACCACGCAGTGTTACTGATAATGACATCTCGCTTGCTCAGGCCTTTGGTTCTCTATTCCGATAGGTATATTAACTTTATGATAGGCACTAGACAGCGCTCGCGGCTCACCTTGCCCCTCCTTGGGCAGGCGCGGCATGCGCCACACGATGGCGCGGTGCTGGTGCTCGTACTTGGCCTGCCCCGACGTCACCTCGATCAGCGACTCCTGCAGCTGGTCCACGGCGCCCAGAAACCGCTCGATGCCCTTGATCTTGCCCGTGCGCCTGACCACGACCACATATTACGAACGTTACAAAAAACTATTAAGATGAATCGGAATGGGTCCGTCGATTGACCGACGTCGTGAAAATTGTAGGTCGATCTGAGGAACTTTACAGAACACGAGAGCCGGACTAGGAACGAGTGTGGTGTTCACCTGTGTGCGGACTTGACGGAGCCGTATCGGAAGTGTTTCTCGACGCGGAAGAGGTAGATCCAGCACTCGGCTATCTCGAAGCGGATGGCGACGTCCTCGCAGGGCACTTGGCCGAGGCGGCGCGAGGTGAAGCCCGGCACCAGCACGTCGGCGCGCAGCTCCACGCGGTTGCCGGTGACGCACCACGCCGCCTTCAGCTGCAGCGGCAGCTCGCGGTTGCGCGGCGGCCGCACGCGGAACCGCAGCAGCTCGATGTAGCACGCGTCCGGCGGCTTGAACCTGACGAGACCATCACACACTTTTACAATCACTCGCTCCCAGCTTTTATACTACAAAGCTACGAATAATAAAAAACTACGGAAGAGTAACTCCGTCAAAAAACACGCTCCAAAATACTTGTCAAAAAAGTGAACCTTAGGTTCACTTTTCATACATTAGGTGACCTTGAGCGGTATAAAGGCTGATGTTACATGACAGTTCGAATGGAACCAAATTTAAAACTGTATTAGTATGGGAGTTACGTTTCCTGGTTTTATTATTCGTAGCTACAAAGATTTTAGTAAACCCCGGGTAACGTGAACATTACAAATTACATGTCAATTTAATTTCGGATCGTACATTTTTGGCTATATCCTTTTGCGCGGACGCGGACGAGCTACTGATCGTCAAACGGCATCTCGGAACGCGACCTTACTTGATGATCTGCGAGTCGTGGAAGTCCTGAGGACTCACGCAGGCGTGAAACTCGGGCGCCTCCACGCGGATCCACTCCTCGGTGACGACGGGGATGATGTCGTGGCGGCCGACCACCTCGCGCCCCTGCCGCCGCAGGTCGTTCACCCCCAGCTCAACGTCCGGCATGCCTGCGCACACACACACACACGTTTACACTCTGTGTATTATACGATCATGACCGACGCTGCGTACTCCGTAGCGAAACCGACCGGAGTGAGCTTACGTCGTCGGTCAACCGAGTTTAACTCATTAAAGCCTCCACACTAACGACTGACCGCTGAGGAAGGCGAGGAAGAAGAGTCTGACGCGCGCGATCTGCTTGAGTATGGCGCCCTCCGCATCCTGCTCTACGTACAGCTCGTCCACCGCCGTGATCTGGACCTGCAACCGCGTTGACAGATGTTTAGAGAGGTTGCGGTGTTTTATTTTGGCTCGATTCATGCGTATAAAAAACATCGATAAAAACGAAAGCGCATCGACCGAAACGTTCCAGTGCGCCTTCATTTATGGTCATCGACATAGCAAAATAATGAGATGGTTTTCGTATTGTGTCCTCGCTATACCGCGAAGCTATCCTCACCTCCTCCATCTTGTAGGTGAGAGCGCGGTCGCGGTGCACGGGGATGCGGAACAGCGCCTCCTCCACCAGGCTGCTGAACTGTTTCACGTCCTCGTAGCTCAGCGACCCCACCTTGAACAGCTGCGACACCTGCCCGAGTACATCGCGATTACAGAATGTACTATCATGTACTATCATGTACTATCAGAGAAGTTGATTCCTAGGCAGATGGTGGATCTTCGTGATTCGGTCACGTTGTGTCAAACACAGCCGACATATTACGAGTAATATTGATTTGACATAACCCAACTGAACGATTTGGGTCGGTCGACTGCCTATAAATCGAGTTATTCGATGGTACATCGTATACGAGTGAGAAAATATGTTCTTGGTACGGAAACTTCATCGGCCGCTCTGGCAGCAACTGTTTCGAAATCAGCAGACCGTATCGGTGCCCGTTAGGGTCAAATCGGCCCGCAACGCGACGATAGATGCAAATCTGTCAAAGCAATAGGAATGTATCTCATTGTCGCATTAATGCGGTGTGAATGCACCGCGGCGTACCTGCGGCGCGTGCTCGACGGGCAGGCCGAGCTTACGCAGGTCGGAGCCGAACTCCTTCACCCCCTGGTAATCGCCCTGGATCGCGTACGCCGCGAACTGCGACAGCTTGTTTGTGATGCGCTCCGCCTTCGTCACCTGACCCGGCCTGCAACGAGTCCCCCCACACTCGCCTTCAGTTTCGAGCGGTTAAACGTGCTGCTTCTTATTTCGTTAACGGATCCAAAATAATTGCAACACTTTTGAAACTACTTCCATCATTAAAATAAAAGTGTCTTGAAATAAAAAAAATCTCTACAAACGATATAGATCTTCAAAGCTTTACTTTGTAAATAAATAATAAAGTCACTCGTTTCGCTTCGTTAGATCTAAAAAGCTTAGGCTTTTTATTTATTTTAAGGATGTGTGGGGTATGCGTGGTGGCAACAAAGGAAGATCTTCCGACCGAGTGAGGTGGTATGCTCCCACGTGATACATTTCAGCTGTCTTATAAATATAATATACCGACGCGCTTAAAAATCTTCGATGCAGGAATGTTAGGCGAATTGTGGGTACCGCCACAGATGTGAACTAAAAAGCGATATAATGAAAATGTAGACAAATTAGAACATAAATTTTCTGATAAACATCCTGTTTGTGTTAGGTAAATGGGTAAATATGATATTAAGTATGTAAAATAAAATAAATAACCATAATATCCTGCTTAATAAAATGTACAAATATGGAATAAGAGGTAATGCTCTAGAACTTCTGAAATGCTACTTAAAAAATAGGTCGCAAGTTACTTGTATACAGCGAGTAAATAAAAAAACAAAATTTGAAGAAGCTCATTATTCAAAGGTCAACAATACTGTACGAGGTGTCCCTCAAGGAAGTGTGCTCGGTCCTTTACTATTTTTAATTTTTATAAATGATTTTCCAAAATTTATTAATGAACTTATGACAATATTCGTAGATGACTGTAATTTATTATTTTTAGACGATGGTAAAACTGATTTTGAACAAAAAATTAATAATGCACTAAAGAATATCGTAAAATGGATTAATGACAATAACTTAATATTAAATTTTGACAAGACTAAGATCATGACATTTGCAAATAAAAATAAAGTACGACCATCATTAAAAATCAATTATGACAAATACATTATATCAGAGATCAAAGAAACTAAATTCCTCGGACTTCTTATAGACCATGACTTAACCTGGAACTCACATATCGAGGCTGTATGCTCGAAACTACAAAAATTTTCTTACGCATTACATATGTTGTCGAAAGTGGCAAATCTAGATACTCTACTTATCACGTACAATGCCTATGTTGACACAATATTAAGGTATGGAGTGATATTTTGGGGGAACTCCGCCGATAATGAACGTGTGTTTAGGGCACAAAAAAGATGCGTACGATCCATGTGCAACCTAAAACAATCAGATAGTTGTCAGTCATATTTCAAAGATCTAAAAATATTAACGCTACCGTGTATTTATATATATGAGTCTCTAGTATTCCTTAAGAAAAGTAGTATGCATCTATATGAAAATTTTAGCAGCACACGTCACAAACGAAAATTAAAAATGCCACTATCAAAAACTACAAAATTTAACAAAAGTACGTATATAATGATGCCGAAACTCTACAATAAACTACCAAATGAAATTATAGAAATTAACGATTTAAATAAATTTAAGATGAAATTAAAATCATTCCTAATCGAGAAAAGTTTTTACACAGTTAAAGAATATTTAAATGAAAAAGTTTGATAACTAATAAAAACTTTCAATCATAATGAATAAATTATTGTCCTTTAATGTTCACTTCCATTAATAATGTATATTTGTGTGTTAATATCAATGTTACATATTTGTTTATAATCAATGTACACTCGGGGAAGTTGATTCCTATGCAAATGGGGGATCTACGTAGTTTGGTCGCATTACGTCAAACTCAGCCGACAGATCACAATTAATATTAATCGACCAAATGACGTTGGTCTCTCAACTGCATAGGAATCAACTTCCTCGATGGTACATAATAACTATTATATTTAAATATTTTGGCTGTTACTTAGAGTTTAGAGGATCCTTCATTTTATTGTAATATTTGCATGCCATTAAAACGGCAAAACATGTACTGTTTTTACGTAAAATTGTAACATCTTTTTATCATGTTTTTGTGCAAATAAAGATATTGAATTGAATTGAATTGGAATTGAACTATATCCCGCGCGATGAGACAGGCGGGCGGCGGGCGGCGGGCGGAACGTCACTCACCGCACTCCCGGCCGTTCCTTGTAGAAGATGTACTGCAGTTTGACGGTGAAGATCTTGCCGAACTGGTCGAACTGCTGCGCGCCGATGTCGGAGACGGAGTAGCAGGCCTGCAGCGGCAGCTCCTGGATCGGCTCCTTGTCCGTCGCCGAGTTGAGCAGCTGCACCGCCGCCGTGTCGCCCTGGTACACCAGCCGCACGAAGATCTTCTTCCAGAACCTGACACGATATTAAGCGTACAGAAAACAGAAAGGGAACTATTGTAATCTACGGAGAAACCGTCACTCACTCTCTGCGCTGACTCGATGATGAAACTATTACGACGATTTAGTTAATTACATTAAATACGACTAGCTATAGCTTGTCAAAAAGAGTAGACGCTGTACACAATTTTGAAATCACATAAAAAAATATGAAAACCTTATAAAATCGAAATAAAAATGTGCAAGGTGATAATATTTATAAGCGTTCTCTGTGGAAATACAAAGAGAAAAAAAACACGTTTTTGAGCATGATTACGTTTAGAAAATGTTGTGCTGCATCTACTCTTTCTTGACAGACTGTAATAAATTATCTTACTATTAGTTATTTTATTACCTAATATTAGTAATAATTACTAGTTATAGAATCATCCTTAAAATATGCGATATTCCCTAGATCGTGGAAAAAACGAGACACAATAGATTTTTATTGTTATCACGGTCGCATGCGACCGCTTGGGGCTGTAAGCATTAATCTAGCTCGCTAGACGTGTGTTTATTTGTTAAATTATCGTCAATCGTAAACATGAACAAAGAGAGAGTCCTCAAGTTATGAGTTACGACGTAACCGACGAATCAACTAAACCCGGAATGGCGCGAGCGGCCTGACGGAGCGGTGTAATACCTCTGTCCGGTGATCTTCTTCTTGTTGGGTTGTCGCAGGTGCATTTCCCAGCCCGGGCCGTCGTACTTGATGCGCGGGAAGTCCTCCAGCGGCACCGACACGTCGTCGTCGAACAGCGGCGTGGGGGGCGTCTCGCCGCCGCTGCCGCGCGTCTCGCCTGCGAAGTGCGATCTCAATTCACAGATAATATTATATTCGGAAGAAAAAGGCAAAAAAAGGTTTTTCAAATGCCTAAGGGAAACTCGATTCTCTTTCGAGCTAGTTCTTAGGACCGCGGGGACTGTGGTCTAGCAGGGGAACGTCTCGCCAGCGTTAACATTTTTTAAAAGTAATTAACGGTTTTTATTAACGGAGATAGTTTGTCGAGATACCTTTTTCGGGTTCGTATCTGTCGTGTGTCGGTTCGCCTCCGGATTTGTCGAAGGGATTGACGCGCGGGGAGTCCGGGAGCACCTGCGGGCGCGGCGGGGGCGCCAGCACCGGCACGGCCACGTCCTGACCGCTGGCGTCGCTCTCCTTCGGTCTACACGATTGTAGTGTGTAAGCATATTATTATAGTATACCTAAGTATATAAGGTGTATTGTCTTAGTGTTTAATGGGCAGTAATAAAGTAGATATCAATGGATCAGGTTGTTTAATATCTCCCTCCGTGGGCACAACCTTACACGATTTTAATCGGATTAACAAAGACTGTGTCGCTGATGTATCATGTAATAGTAGTGAACGGTAACATTTAAACGGCGAACTCACTTGATGAATACTGAGAAGGTGTCGTCGATGGAGTCCTTGGAGGCCTGGTGGTCGAGGCGGGGGGTGGCGGCGGGAGGCGGCGGCGCGCCCATGCTGAGAAAAGGGTCGAACGCCTCCGCCTCGAAGCCGGCCGGGCCCGCGTCCGAGCTCCCGTCGTCTCCCCATGCGTCTGCATGCGTGCGGGATCGTTTATGCAATGAACTCGAATAAATTAAAGCATTGTTATTTGTTGCCATTATAATATTGAAAGGACAGTTTAAAAACATTAAACAATTACAATTTTACAGTGGAGGAAAATCAAGGAAAAGTAAGTTCGGTACATCAAATAATTATTATTATTTAAGTAAATTACTTTTTTTGTGTAATTAAAACAATGTGTTTTGTTTACATGAAAATATATAAATAATATATGATAATATAAATAAATAAATAAAAAATAAATAGGACTACTCACCTGTGTTCATTTGATTTCCGCCAGCAGAGTCGAATTTTGCAGAAAAAGCGTCAAATGCATCTTGAGATTCTGGGAAAGCCTCTTGGGATTCAGCAAAAGCATCATCAGAACCAGCAAAGGCATCTTGAGATCCGGAAAACGCATCTTGAGGTCCAGAAAAAGCGTCTTGTGCCAAATTCTCACTTGAAATTGTATTCCAATCGTCAGTGGCTGCTGTAGATTGCATCTGTGATACTAAATGAGTTTCATTAGCACCAAAAACATTTCTACTTGTAACTGTTGGCTCCTGGAATACGTTCGACGGCTCCGATGTGAATATATTTTCTGGTTGTTTTTCGGTTGGTGCTGATTCAAAAGCATCGTTTTGCATCGAAAATGAAGATTCTGTATATTCTGACTGCGAAGAGTCTGCCAACATCTCCGTTTTTTCCGTATTGAAGACATTATTATCTTCGGGAACTTTTGTTTCAAAGGGATTATTTTCATAGGTAATTTGATCACTTTTCACGTTATGCGAGTCATCATTGTCAGTTATATCAGCAAATGGAGATGCATTTAAAGATGCTGTATTCATTTCTGTGGGAGGTTCTGAACAATCCATCGGTACCTCCTCGGGCGGATTTAATTTTGTGTTGGCTACGGATGGTTGTGTATCATTTTTGGCTGCAGGTTGTTCTGTAAAAAATATATTAGAAGAGTCCATGGTCGAAGCTGGCTCTTGAACGTTCGGTGGGATCATCTCAACTTCAGAAGATTGAAAATCTGGAATATCGTCACTCAAAAAATCTATTTGTTTCTCTTCTTTCTTAGGAGCGGAATAAAGACTAAGAATTGCTTCCTTTGTTGGCTTAACCGTCACGGGTACGGGAGCATCAAAAAGATTGATGTCGTCGACAGCCGGTTGAGAAGGTTGCTGAGGTGGTTGCTGAGGAGGCTGCTGAGGTCTCGGAGGCGGCGCAGGTCGCGGTGGACGAGCGGGTGGGGGACGCGCAGGCTTATTTCGATTTATGTCTAGTGAATCTGGTACTGCAGGTTCTGCTAGCATATCCGGTTCAGGTGTTGGGCTCGGTGAATGTATATCTCGCACAGACACAGGACTCGGAGTACGAGTTGGAGGAATGCGATCGAGCAAGTCAGAGCTTGTGAACTCCATTTGGCCAGTTACACTCAAAATTAAATTTTGCGTCTCAGGAGGTAAGGGTCTTGCTGGTGGCTGGTGCCTGCTGCTGTCGTCTTCTTCAGAAAAAGTACAATCGACTATCGGAGGAATTAGCTCTAGTTCGGTAGGCTTTTCTATGCGCTCAGTATTAGTTTGCGTATTGCCAAATATGTTCATTGAAGGCGTATCATCAAATCGCTTGGCTCCTATGCTGGCAGCCTCAACGCCACCGAAAATATTTATAGGAACTGTGTCACCAGCCGGTGGTTCATAATCTACACCGAAGTCTGAGAAAGGATTACTTGCTGCAAATGGATTTTCGGCGGGTACAAACGTTTCAACATTGGTGTCTGCCATCATGAATGGATTAAGATCATCGGTAGTTACTGCAGCCGTCGGTTCGTGGATATTTAAAAATGGATTAAACGCCATTTTGATTCTCAATTAATTCAGAAATTCGGACTCTAGTAGCTTTAGCTCAGTTTTCCCTGGATTTAAATCACTAGCAAACGATGTATCAAACGGGTCAAAATCTTCTTCTGGTACCTTTGAAGCACTCAACGGTTCAGGTGATAATGCTTTTACTTGGAATAAGTCATCTGCCGGTTCTAACAAGTCTGTGCCTTGCTCTGTGGTATTGTTAGAACTTTCCTCTGTAGAAAATTCTTTGGCTAATAACTTTAGTTCAATACGACTAGGTTGTATGTTAGTTGCAAATGAAGTATCAAATGGGTCTTCGTCTACTTCGTCGTGTTCGGTAATCGGAGCAGTCGGTGTCAATACTTTGACTTGAATATCAGTAGAACTTCCGTGTAGTAAATCAGCTGCAATAAGTGCACTCTTTGCACTATTGTGAGGAAATTCAGAGTGTCTTCGTTTTGCTTGGTAATCCTGAGTTTTTGCCAAGTCTTCTTGAGATCTCGTCCTCGTAAGTGTTTGGGTTGTGTTTTCGTTAGAATCAAGTTGTTCCTTTATATCCTCAGTGATCGAAACTTCTCGAGTATAATATGGTGTTAACGGCTTAGAAGGTTTTGTTTTTTGATCAGGGGCAGTCAGGCCTTCTCCTTGAATATCAAAAACGACACTTTTATTGACCGTTAGGTTTTCAGGCCGAGATGCCCTTCTTTCTACAGTTTTAGGTTCATCAGCACGAGGATCAAAGTCAGGATCACTTGGTACTCTGTAAATAGGGGCTGATTTTGTATCACCAATAAGTTCTTCTTCCAACAACTTCAATTCAACTTTGCCTGGTGCCACTATTTTATCGACAATGGTGGTGTCAAAGGGATCAATTTCATTATCCTGTATATCTAAGGGATCTAAGGGAGAATCACCCAATTGTGTTAAATCCGTTACACTGCTACTTAAAAGATCACGACCTTGCTTATCTTCGTCGTTTATATCATCAGAGGTAATAGATTCCCTAATACCAGCGGGATTGGTAAGATGAATTCGAACTGACGATTTTCTTCTATTATTATGTTTATCACGATATTCTTCAGCTCTTGGATCAAAATCTTCGTCGTCTTCTAAAATAACAGCTTCCTGTTTTATTTGCTCGGTAGTTTTCGGTACTACAGCGTCCGCGAAACTTGTATCAAACGGATCGTCTTGATCAATATAAGGGTCTAAGACATCAAATTGGTCTTCAACAATCCCTTCAGCAAATACAGATTCATTTTTATCCGCCTCAAATGCTGACCACGATTCTTGCAAAACCGGTTCTAGAACAATTTCCTTTTCTTCAAGTTTTATGACTTCGGTTTTTGCTTCAAGAGATTCAGCTGCTAGCAATGTAAACTCGTCAATTTCAGTTTCTTCCTCCGGTGGTTGCTTGGGTTCTTCTTTTGCTTCTTCAAGTTCTTCTTGAGTTTCGCTTTTCTGTTGCTGCAAAAGCACAGTGTGTAAAGATACACTTAAATCAATTGGACTACTGATTGGAATGTCAGTGTCCAAATCTAAGATACTTTTTTCAACAGGTTCAGATTCTATTACTGGAGCAACAGGTGTTGCTTCTTTATCAACAGTCTCTAGTAACAGATCACCTGGAATAACCCGTTTGGATTTCTTAGTAGTGATAGTAACATTATCAATTCGTCCTGTTAAAACTTCAACAGCAACTCCAATGTCAAGTCCTTTTTTTCCTTTAGCTGTTTTGGTTTCTTGACCTTTTATAAGGGCGTCTACGTGAGAAGTGTCGAATATATCGTCGTCATTAAAGTCGTCGGGTGAATCTGGCACATACGCAAGTTTTACTTCGCCACGCTCTACAGCATCAACATAAGAAGTATCAAATATGTCGTCTTGGTCGTCGTCTTCGTCAGACTCGTCGTCTGTTACACCGTAATCACTTTTATCTCCACTATCAGCTTCATTATCTGCTGCAGCTGCAGCAACCAATTGAGGAAAGTCCGCTTCGGTTACTTCGACAACTGGTCTTATAGGCTCTTCCTTTACGACTTTTTCAACTTTTTTTGCTCCAGTAGGCACACGTTGGAAAAATGAAGTTGATTTGATTCGGTCTAAGTCGCCTTGGGTTTTTTTGAGAACCGAATCTACTCCAGTAGTTAAATCCTTAAACTTTGACCATTCCTCATTCTCTTTGGATGAAGCCTCTCCACTCTCCGCTTGTTTTCGCTGCTGTTCTTGTCTGTATTTCTCTAATTCTTCTTCTGTGAATAGATCGTCTTCACCTTTCCGCTTAGATTTTTTACCCTTTTTCTTCTTTTTAAGCCCTTTGGGTAACTTTAGCATTATATGAGATTATAAATATCTCTCGGTGTTGCTGAAATAAAAAGTATTTATCATTAATGAGTCATTTCTAGTAAATATATATGTTTCTCATTATGCATTAATTTGAACTTTTGGTCTGTAGCCGTAAGAAAGCAAATTCATTATATTGTCTGTATTATAGCCTTTATTGGAAATTATCCTACAAGGCAGAGGTAAAAACTGTTTCCAACTATATATAAAACGTCGAATCTGCAACATTTTATTTTTATTTTTGACCTATAAAAATAAAGTGTACTGAAGAGGCACAATAATGATGAAACAATATTAAGTTACACTAAAAAGTGCTAACAAGTAACAATGGTGGTATTGAAAATGTTTGAGCTACTTCACAAAAATCTAGGTGAACTGGGTACAAAACGTACATGCATTTTATGTGAAGATGCAAGATGGCCGCGAGGAACTACAATATTGAAAAATACGTGAAAGACGTGAAGTGTAGTTAAAATTGACGACATGAATTGTGCCAAAATCAATAAACGGGTGAAGATGTGCCAGCGGATCATGCGGAGGCAGGGTGGTCGGTGCGGCGACGAGCGGTGAGCGGCGTGACGACGGCGGGCACCTACCGGGGCCGCGCTACAGCTACCTCATACCGCTAGCCCGCTACGGGGTAGGGCGTCTGTACCTTCATCGCAACACGCACTCGGGCTCGGGCCGCCACTCGCGCTCGCAGCCGGGCTGAGACTGCCGCCGCGCCACCGCCCGCCGCGCAGCGCGCCGCATCGACCCGCGTCGCGCGCACGCTGCCCCGCGCCGCCCCGCACCGCGCACGCGCGCGTTACGTAAGGCCGCCCACATACCGCGCGTCCCCATCGATTGCATTATTATTAGTGGTATCTAGGTCCTAGGATGCCGATGAGTCCTTTGGGCTGTGTGTGATATAATATATCTCACTCATTTGGCAGGCCAGTACCATTACTAATCGCTTTTCTAGGAAGCCTTTAGCTATTATATTACTTTTAGTTCTTAAATGTTGGTTCTAATGCAACTTATTTTTTTGTATTTGGTCGCACTGAAATCTAAATCGTACCCTTCTTTCTTGCTGGATATTACAATGTTTGACCGAAATTAATACGTCTGTTGTTTGATATTGTGTTAGAATTCGGTAAATATTATGTTCCTCGGTATCGGGCAGCAGTGGCAAAAGGGAGCGCATTGAGCTAGTAGGAGTAGTGGGCAATAGCTGCTGGAGCACCTTTAACTAAAGAGATAATCTATTAAAAAGAAGAAGAGGGACAATCAAATGCAATGAAAATCCGTCGTGTCGTCTTAAGAGGCCGGATACCCTTGGAATTTCTCATACATACGTAATACCAAAATCATTCTAAATATTTAAACACTAAGAATAGAGTAAAACACAAAAAAATATATAAATAAATAGTAAATTTACTACAAAATATTTAAACTCTAAAAAATATTTTTTGTATTTAAATATTTTGAAGTAAATTTTTGTGCAGGAACCTAGGTAATTACTATTTTAAACTGAAAAATAACTCAAACATGTTAAATATTTTCGTATGAGAAAATGATTTTGGTATTACTTATGTATGAGAATTTCGAGGTTACCCGGCCCCTTAACTTTTATCTTAGTTTGTATCACGTTAGACTCAGCAGTAACAGCACTAAGGAAGATGATAATTATTTAAAATATTATCATAGTTTAATACTGTTATACCAAATACTTACTCATAATTATTTAGTAAATAGGTAATTTATAGTAGGTGCCTACTATAAATTTATAATAAATTATTATATTATGTAAGTAAAGATATAATATAGTAGTTAATTAAATAAATTTATAGTAGGGTCTTCAGTCTTGGTAGAAATACAACACAATTTGCTTGCACTTTTTAACCGACTTCAAAAAAAGGAGGCTATCAATTCGACACGTATAATTAGGGCATCGAGACCGGGTTTTTCCGAAACCCGAAAACCCGGGAAAACCCGGGTTTTGGGGATCATGAAAAAACCCGAGTTTCAAAAATGGAACCCAGGTTTTTCGAGCTTTTTGGGTTTTTCGTTTTTTTGATAATTATTAAAAGCCAGACCTGATAAAAGGTATTAATAACAAACTAACATACAAATTATTTATTTTAATAACATATTGTTTAGGATTAATTATTTATATTGGTCATAATTACACAAAATATAATAATTTAAAGGATAAGTTTCACTTTAAGAGCATTAAAGACTAATTGTCATAAAAATATTTATTAATAATAATGAAAAATACATATTTTAAAAATCCTACCAAAATGTATGATACGGCCGTGCCCGTTCACTCGAGACTTGGTTGGGCACTGCCGTGACCGCACACTATGGTATTTAAATAGTATTTTACTGGAAAGGTGCTGGCAATATAATAAAGTATTTTCGCATCGTTAATAATTGGATTTTAAGAAAACCCGAAAAAACCCGAAAAATCCGGGTACCCGGGTTTTCATTTTAAAAAACCCGAAAACCCGGGTTTTGAAAATTGGGTCCGGGTTTCGATGCCTACGTATAATATTGTATGTAGGTAATATTTCTAGAACAGCCCAATTTCCGTATAATATTATGTTAGTCTTTTATACCTAGACTATATCAGGGTCTGAACAAATGAGCCAAATTTCAAAAGTGTAATATGTATATTTTATGTTTGTGTTCGCATATCTCTAATAATAATAATAATTTAATAAAAAAACGGCTGTCTGTAAAGTTGGTTTACTGACGATAGTTGAACGTGACAACGTATGACGTTGTCACGATCAACTATCCTTAACCCCTTAACCCTCGCTTCCGAATCTCTATAAATAGAAACAAACTTTTTCGACTGTAACCTAAAGTTATTTCGATGTATTTCTTTCAAATGATTGTCTAAAAATATTAATGATGAGTAAAATAAACTATTCGCAATACAAAACGCTACGTATACATTCGTGAAATCCAGTAAAATCTTCGAACAAAGCACAAGTCATACCTTGACACGTAGGAAATAGAGCACAATTTTGAATAGCTGAAATAATACTAATAGCTCACAGATTGTTTATTTATTTTTCATTCAGAGTGTAGTCAAGGTATCAAAGGTCATATTATGTCATAACTAACCAAACTTCTTCATACAAAAGTATTCTCTAAGTCATCGAAATACTTAATATAATCGAAACAAAGAGCGCGGCCCAGGTGGGCCTTACGGTTGTTGAAAGACTTGAAAGTGTAAATGGAACGCCTCAGAGCTGCTGTCAGCGAGGTAACGCCGCATAAACTGTCATGTTTTTCGGGCGCGCACCCCATATCGAATAATAAGACATTATCACGTCAAAAAAGTTAAAGAGCGATAATAAACCTTTTTTAAGAAAATTATCACTTTTTTGCTTATATCTTTTTAAATTTTTAATTTAGGGTAAAAAGTTATATAAACGTATTGTGGGCAAAATAATTTGCAACAAATTATGTTCATAAAATTTTCTGTAAGAATTATAATTTCCGAGATATCACGAAAATAGTGCTGTCACCCCTTTTTTCAAGATGGTGTAACGATTTGACATTTTTGGATCTTTCTATTTGAATTCGCTAAGAAACCTACAGACTTAACTTTATAGATTCCGGTTTATTTTTAATGCTCTCTGTGGTAGCGCGATTTTGCTATAATAATTGGCCAGGCGCTGTTTTCGCCAATGATTGTAAGTACATCAGTTATATGAAGTTAGCTACAAAAGTTCAGACGGTTGGAACAACCGACATTTTGATTTCGTCATAAGCATAGACTTATAATATATACTGTCGTATGCATACCTACATACGTACTTTTGCTAAGTTTACAAGTTTAATATTGTAACATTAACTATTTATATCTTACAATTAAAATACTTATTATATATTGTATTTTTCCCCAATTGGGGTCCCTTGCTACGGTAGAATATCGCCGTTTTGAAAAGGACGAGACCGCACTGGAGGATCTCTGCCTACCTACGACTATACCTGTCCTAAGGACCTGCCATAAGACCTGTCCCACCTACCTACAATCAACAACTGTTGGAGACACCGGAATTCGGAAGTCCTTCTACTACAGGATAGTAAAGCCGATTGGTTCGCATTAAAGCCATACTATTGTGAGCGTCAAACCCACGACCTGATGTAAATATTATACCTGCCTATTTTTCTGTAGCGTAGTTGTTTTATTTGAACACTCCCTAGAAAAAGTGTTACAATGGCGGCCGGGGGACAAGAGTGGCGACCCCACAAACTTGAGGTTAAGCTTCTACTAGATGCCGCCCGCAACTCCGTTGCGCCAAAATTCGTTTATCGCGCGGGAACCGTACATTTTTCCGGGATAAACACTATCCTATGTCCTTTCTCGGGACTCAAAGTATCTCCATGCCAAACAGCAAAATCGGTTCAGCGGTTCGAGCGTGAAGAGTTAACAGACAGACTGTTTAATGTATAGATCTGGTAACATTCATCCATATAGAAACTTTTACATCATAACCTCTTTTTACTATAGTGTCAACTGAGGATAAATAAAAAATATCAGATTTGACGTTAGACATGACGAATTAGATTTTTGGTTCTCTTGATTTTTTCCTCTTGCTGTTTTTTTACAATAAATTTTTTCGTGTTAAAAAGTGTTGTTTTAACATGTTTGGTCCTTCTCGAACTGGATATTGAAAGTGTAATAAGTGCTAAAAACTATTAGTGTAAAAGGCTAAGTGCTAATTTCTGCGAGTTGGTAAGATTAGACTGTAAATATTAACTTTGATTTCGTGTACCGGTGAGCTTTTTAACCTATATGAACTATTTTACAAACTTGGACATTTAGACAGTGTGTAATTAATTTTGGACTAATGATACTTATACTATAGTGGTCACAAGTAATATTTAGAAAGTGATTTGGACGAATACAATTTCGTTACGTGAACATTAGTGATTACTTAAACTGAATTCATAAACATAAACAATGGCTCAACTTTGTGAATCACTAAAAACGTTATCGGAACGTATTTCTAAGTTGAAAATTAATACAAAAAAGACGTCTAAATCAAGATACACACTTGGCTATCTGCAAACACGATTAGAAACATTAGAAAGTTATTGGTCTAAGTATCAAACTCAATATGAGATGATTGGCTCAACGGTCACGAAAACTGAACTGGAGGAATTGCAGTTTGAAGCCGAAAGTCTATACGAGACGACTGAAGACACATACCTAGAATTTAAGGGAGTACTAAAGGATTATTTGTTGGAATTTTCGAGAGGTCAAGGTCAGTCACATAATAGTACGCAAAGTTTATTAGTAACGAATGATGATGAGACCACCCCGATTAGAACTAAGTTACCTCCTTTATCGATTCCAAAGTTCGACGGTAATTATAACGATTGGACAAGTTTTAAAGATTTGTTTAAGGCTCTCGTACATGACAACGTGCATCTAACGATGATTGAAAAACATCATTATTTAAAAACGAGTTTATCGGGAGAGGCAGAACAACTTCTAAAACATTTTGCACTCACGGAGGCTAATTACGATAAGGCTTGGAGCACACTTGAGAGTAGATACAATAACAAACGTATGATTGTTACCACAATAATTAGCCGCCTTTTAAATCAGAAGAAGATGAACACAGAATGTTTTAAAAGCTTAAAGGAAATTTTAGATACCACAAAGGAATGCCTGAATTCTCTTGACAATCTCGGCGTGGATACCTCCACATGGGATGCAATTATCGTGCATTTAGTTGTATCCAAATTAGACTTAGAAACACACAAACAATGGGAACAGTCACTTGGATCATCTCAAGACATAACCAAATTTACAATTTTGTCGTCATTTTTAGAAAATCGATTTCGTTCGATGGAGATGGTGAATGTAACCCATAAAAAAGACCAACCGCAGAAGAAGGACTTAGTCAAAAATTATACAACCCAAAGACCAACAAATATAAAGTCATTTGTCACAGAAGTATGCACCAAATGCACTTATTGCTCACAGAACCATTATATTTGTTATTGTAAAGAATTCGCCGCATTAGAAGTTCCTCAACGTCAGGATTTTATTAAGAAGAATGGCATCTGTTTTAATTGCCTTGTAAAGGGTCACTCAGTTAATGCGTGTAGGCAGAGCACCACCTGTAGAAAATGTAGTCGAAGACATCACACTCTGCTGCACTTCACAAACCCTAACAAGATCACATCAGTGCCGGAAAGCGATGCTGCACCACACAATCCTGAAACAAGACAAAGCACATCAACCGTCGCTTACAAAGTTGAGGTTGACAATGACAGTGAGGAAGTAATCTTGGCAACCGCACGGATTGCAGTTAAGTCGAGGAACGGCGACACGATGATTTTGAGAGCATTGATTGATCCGTGTTCGCAATCAAACTTTGTTACTGAAGCGGCAGCTCAATTGCTCAATTTAGAGCGCACTTCAGTCAGCGGAAAAATTACTGGCATATCATCTATACCGCTGACAACCAAGTCACAAGTTACGTTGAACTTTCATGCTGTAAGAGATCCATCACACATGATCACAGCTAAGGCGTACGTCCTTAGACGAATAAATTCGAGACTACCATCACAAGAGCTCCCATCAGATACCTGGCCTTCTTCTGAGATTTCGGATCTTGCGGATCCACACTTCCACAAGCCAGGATCTATCGACGTGCTATTAGGCGCAGTCGTATATTCACATATTATTCTTGACGGAATAATAAAACGTAATGAGTCTCTGATCGCTTTAAACTCAAGACTGGGCTGGCTTGTAAGCGGCGAAGTAACGCAGTCTGGTCATAAGTCACACAAGGTAGTTGTTATGCACACACAAGTCGAAGTCGATCAGTTGCTACGTCAGTTTTGGGAGATCGATGAATATTTACCAAACGTGAAGCCTCTGTCAAAACCTGAAATACAGTGTGAAGAGCATTTTAAGAAAACTCACACTCGAAACACTGATGGTCGATATGAGCTTCGATTACCCTTCAAAGACGAAGGTGCTCCGAACTTAGGCAATTCCAGACAACTTGCCTTGAAGCGCTTACATCAGATGGAGAATAAGTTTAAGCGAAGACCCGAGTTTCACGAAGAATACTGCAAGTTTATGAGGCAATATGAGTCACTCGGTCACATGGAGATCGTTCCTGAATCAGAGAAGCAGAATAGAGCATATTACCTTCCACATCATGCTGTTCTTCGTGAATCGAGCCTCACTACAAAGTTGCGCGTAGTTTTTGACGGAAGCGCTAAACCTGTAAACGGAAATTCACTTAATGATGAGCTACTAATCGGCCCACCGCTGCAACAAGACATACGAGATTTGGTAACACGGTGGAGACAACATAAGTATTGCCTAGTAGCCGATATACAACAAATGTACCGTCAGATACTTATCTCGAAGCAAGACACAGATTACCAGAGAATCTTATGGCGTGAGTCATCGGAAGACCCGATTAGAGAATATCGGTTACTTACCGTCACATATGGAAGTTCATGTGCTCCATATCTTGCCATAAGGACACTTCATCAACTTGCGGACGATGAACGTGAATTATATTTCGCGACTTCATTCTTAGCGATTTATGCTTACTTGTTGTATAGTGGCGCTTCCATGCGTCACCCTTGCACGTATTTTAGAGATATGTTAAAAAAAAAATGTCACTGTCAAGTGTCACTAAGTCACCTGTCATTATTCATGACTTTTCCGGCGCTTAGACTCGAGCTACTCATTCCGTGTTTTCGTGCCGAACCCTTCGCACGTTCGCAACTTACCTACGGTCAACGGTGTGGAGCTTTCAACATGGGGAAGAAGCGTTGGAGTCCGGATAGCGGAGAAAATATTCGAAGAAAAATGGGACGACAAATCGATTCATCCTCGTCAGATATCATACCAAGTAAGTTTTAACTCACTGGGAATAGCCATAATTATACTTATTTTATATTATAATTTAATAATACCAAGGGATATATTAATAGATAACGCATAATTATATATTTTTCACGTACTTAAGGGTTTTCTGTTACGCAATAAAAATGTACCGTCGAAATTTATTTTTTATCTACCTACATTTAATGTAGAATATTTACGAATACGCAACTGCTAATATTACCTACCAACTACCTAACTTCAGGGTTTTTGCTGTTATATCTCACGTAAATTACGAATGCGCAACTGCCAAGGTCGGGGCTTTTGCTGTTCGAAAACAGACACGCAACTACCAACTTCAGGGTTTTTGCTGTTATATTTCACGTAAATTACGAATGCGCAACTGCCAAGGTCAGGGCTTTTGCTGTTCGAAAACAGACACGCAACTACCAACCTCAGGGTTTTTGCTGTTATATTTCACGTAAATTACGAATGCGCAACTGCCAAGGTCGGGGCTTTTGCTGTTCGAAAACAGACACGCAACTACCAACATCAGGGTTTTTGCTGTCATATTTGATGTAAATTACGAATGCGCAACTGCCAAGGTCGGGGCTTTTGCTGTTCGAAAACAGACACGCAACTACCAACCTCAGGGTTTTTGCTGTCATATTTGATGTAAATTACGAATGCGCAACTGCCAAGGTCGGGGCTTTTGCTGTTCGAAAACAAACACGCAACTAGCGAAATCGGGGTTTTTGCTGTTAAAGAATATATTTATATTTTTTTTTACCCCTACCTACATGTTGTAATGTAAATTACGAATACGCAATTACTGCCAATAATTCAGGGCTTTTGCTGTTTGAAAACGGACACGCAACTATCGACACTGGGGTTTCCTTGCTGCTATAAAATATAATATTTATTTTTTTAACATCTATCGACACTTGATGTACATTACGAATACGTAACTGCCAATATCAGGGCTTTTGCTGTTCAAATAATATGACAATACAACTACAAATATTGTGGTTTTTGACAGATCGTGATGATCCTGTTTAAGAAGTTGATCGCGCGCAGACCATGTTATGGCCCTTATTCCTGGAGGAATCCGCGCCGGAGCTGAATCTCACACCTGCGGTCGCCCCGACGTCGTCGAAATCGGCATCTACGGGGCCTGATGGCGATCAGCCGCAGGAACAGACGAATGACGGGACACCAGGTGAGGAACCTCAGCCTATTCAGGACGAAACGTCTTGCAACTTCTGGGCGACGTTCCAGAACCATAAATAAATACTCGGCCAAAAAGCCAGTCCACAAAGATATTGTGGGTTGGTGGCATGAAGTTATTATAAAGGTTTTTTTTTTTTTTAACAATTGAATATCTGTCGTGTCTGCGATTCCCACGATCAAGTTATTAAAGGACAAAGAGGCGCTAAATGCAAATCTGATAATAGTGATAAATAACTTTTCGGGGAAGAGTTTGCTGAGAGGCTAAAAGTGGCTGAATCTTTTCAAATGTTGATCTGTTGATCAAGCTCCAAAAGAGAAACTAGTAACTACTAAGTACTAAGTTTCCCAGTAGCATTAATATAAGTACAATTTTTCTTTGTTTTCTACAAGCGCGAGCGCCATCCCGCCCGCCGCCGCGCAGGCGCTCGCTCGTGGGGACGAGCGAGCGCCTCGGGAGCCCGCCGGCCTGCGCCCCAGCCGCCCCGCCGCAGAGAGCGACAACTCGAGCGCAGACGCGCATGCCAGCCTATCGTAATTATTTATTGAGGTACCCTACTACGCAGTCCGATTACGTTATTTCTATGACGAGTGGTGTATCACACCACCTGCGATAAAGTTATTTTACTATCGGGTATAAGATACCGTTGAAATCGAAACCTGTAAAAAATTTAACCCCGTGCTATAATCATAATAATTATATTAGTGTCTGTTTTTGATATTAGTACTTAATTGAGACCAAAGCAATCTAGAGGTGTACCTACTCCCCTTGCAGATTAATTTTTGATTCTTAAGCTATGTTCTTAGATAATACCGAAACCTAGTTCGGTGACAAAATATTTATAATAAAATTGAAAAAACTCAAGCTGTGGACACTAGATAGAAAGATAAATTGTGTCAATTTTAAAAACGTTAAAATTAAGGATAACGGCACTGTCTTAAATTTTTTTTATCACCTAATAAGTAACTGTTTTAATATGACCAGGATCGATTTAAATAAAGGACGCATATTCTTCAATACCGATTCATTAATCTCGTAGATAATATTATAGTATATAATATATTATATACCATTAGACATAATAATACGTACTGCTCCATGATATATATCTTTGCTAAGATTTTGGAACCAGTTATTAACGATGTAAACAGAATTAAGAAAGTAAATTGGTGCTAGTATGTATATTATATTTACATAATTAGGTTTATATTCCTTAAATTTAAATTGTTTCGTTTTTAATTCTGCGTCTATAATTCTGGAACTACCACAGGAAAATATTAAATATCACAAAAAACCATTTATGAATAGAAAGAATTAGGAAATGTAACGTAATTTTTTATAACCTTTCCAAGATCCCAGTTACAATCAGTAAAAAATCTTTTCAAAAGATGTTCTAAGCCAAAAAAGCTGAGCCAAGAAAATTTGAAATAAAATCATTTAAATTTTCATTAGCAATTTTCTCAGATGCTTCTATTTTTTTTTTTTTGTACTTAACAAAGATAGTACCTTGGACATTGTACTAGCAATGAAATGAGATCACTTATTGAAACACAAGACAGCCTTTTTTGCTTTAAAGGTTTTTTGCTAGCTGTATCTTAGTAGTAGTTGGGTGGCGTTCAGTATAGTCATTTAAATTCTACAACCAGGGAAAATTTGGTAAGGGTGTGATGACAAGAAAATAAGTAAACGAATTTGGTGAATTTGACGTAGATTCATTTACTATTATAGTCTAGTGCCAAAGTAGTGGTATGAAGACCCTGATGATTGCCGACACAGCCGTAGTTCCCATTGTTTAAGAAATTATCTAAGAATCATAAGTATATTATCATTTGTAAGCCTAATATTAACGTGTTAAATATATTTATAAAGTAAGTTCTGTAACATCTTCATAGCTCGCTACGTATAGTTGCCGCGAGGTTATCCGGGAGAAGAACATACTGGAGATCACCACTGTCTGAGGAATGTGTTAAAATAATACTAAATTCTTTATCAGATAACACATATTAATATTATATGCAATACCATAGTGGTATAAAATAATGGATAATGTATTGTAGAACCCATAACTACGATTTTTATAATTTGTTAGTCAATAGGGTAATAATAGCTTTTCTGTCAGATAAACTGAGCCAATGTGCTAAATATAGCACATTAAATTATAAATAGTTTTCAATCTGCCCTATCATTATTGTGTACTAATTTAGAAGAAGATAATATCAACTCAAAAGGGTTTATGAAAGGAACTTACAGAATGAGTCTTATTAAACCGAATGATATTATGTGAATTGGGATACTAATATTGCCCTATCGTTTATTCTGCAGTGGTCCAACGAAAAATCGTTCTAAAAGTTCTTGCTAAGAAAGCTGCTACTGTACTTGCTCTTGTTATGAGGGCATAGGGCACAAAAATTAGATGTAATAAAATATGTAGCATTAATAATTTTGCTAAAAAAGATGAGGTTTTAATCTATATACTTACTGAATGTTATGATAACATAATATGTACTTAATTGATTATACTGTAGGTTCTTGGTGGAAACTTAAAGGTGGAAACTTTTTATAATAAAAAACTTCTAAACTTTATAGTTTTTAACCGGTGCTGAAAACTTCCTTACTATTCATAGGGCCATAAGATTGGTCCTGCATTATTATGCCTATATTTAAATGAAACAAAACTGTCATAAATCGGACTATCCTTTTTATTAGTTTTCTTAAATCATATTATACTAACAATATTTGTACTCAAACATTAAGTAACTGGAGCATGTCTCATTTATATACACCTTTATAGACATAATATTAGGTAAAAGTGGTATTGATACTTCAATTTTTGGTCCATATAGCACTCGGTATACAGCTACGACTAAAGCCAATAAACTGGGAGTCAATATAGAACCAATCAAAAATCTCTAGGGTGGAGTACCTAATAGTTAATAGTTAATACCTACATCTACTATATTCGCTAAATTCTATAATAAGGAAATATTTTTCCCCAATCTAGACAGAATAAAATTTCGTAAATATTATAATTATTTATGTTATGTATAAGAAAGAAATGTATTTACTTTAGTCAGTTACTTCAAACGTTATCTAATATTATAATAAGAAGTAAAGAAAAATATATCCATTTGTAATATTGAAAATTACTTTTAATTTAAGTATTACCAATACCTATTACCTACACATCTTTTGTAAGTAATTTAAAACCTTAGATAAAAATAGAAAATTACTTAAACATTTTATATTTGTTTTACTCTAAACATCATACAACAAGTAAGCATAAATCGCTAAGAATGAAGTCGCGAAATATAATTGAAGATCAAACGAACTTACCTTAAGTGAAGTTCGATCACAATTATATGAGCGACTTCATTCTTAGCGATTTATCCAAACCCACCCCATATTACAGGTGAGTCGACTATTACTTTGACTGTTACCAGTCTCTCCCTACCCAAGTTACAAATATAAAATGAACACCGCAGGTAAGTTATATTTGCTCTAAACAAAATGAGTAGCTCGAGTCTAAGCGCCGGAAAAGTCATGAATAATGACAGGTGACTTAGTGACACTTGACAGTGACATTTTTTTTTTAACATATCTCTAAAATACGTGCAAGGGTGACGCATGGAAGCGCCACTATACAACAAGTAAGCATAAATCGCTAAGAATGAAGTCGCTCATATAATTGTGATCGAACTTCACTTAAGGTAAGTTCGTTTGATCTTCAAGAGTTTCCTGAAGCTGAACTTCTTAAAACTGATCTCTATATGGACGATTTGATGACGGGCTCATCTACAGAAGAAGACACTCAACGGCTTCAACGTCGCTTAACAGAACTGTTAAAACGTGGCGGTTTTCTTCTACATAAGTGGTCGTCTAATAGTGATACGGTTTTAAATGAGATTCCCGTTTCGCAAAAAGCCTTAAAAGGTTCAGTGAATATTAAAATGGATGTTTCGTTGAAAGCTCTGGGCATAGCCTGGAAACCACAAAGTGATGTATTTGAACTGACAGTTAACTTACCTCATGACAACGACGTTGTTACGAAACGCAGCGTGCTATCTGCGATAGCAAAAACGTTTGACCCTCTGGGTTGGCTAGCACCTTGCGTGGTTGTGTTTAAAATGTTTATGCAGAAGTTGTGGCTAGCTGGCCTGGACTGGGACTCTGAACTTCCTGAAGACCTGAAAACTGAATGGCAGAATTACCTGACAAATTTTGAGCACATGCAGGCCATTCAGCTTCCACGTTGGTTAGGGATTGCTAGTAATGCAAAAATTGAATTGCACGGCTTTTGTGACGCCTCTTGCGCCGCCTACGCTGCGGTTATTTACATCAGAGTCATCACGGACAATGAGATAAAAGTAAGTCTTGTCGCAGCTAAAGCAAAAGTCGCTCCCGTTAAACAGATCTCATTGCCTCGTCTTGAACTTTGTGGGGCAGTCCTATTGTCTAAATTGATACCGTCTGTAAAATCTAGTCTAAATATTGATGATAATTCTGTATTTGCCTGGACAGATTCCACAATAGTTTTGGCTTGGTTGCGTAAAACTCCCAATACTTGGAAGCCATTCGTTGGTAATCGCACTACTGAAATCTTAAATGTTACGAATAGTAGTCAATGGCATCACATTAAGTCTGCGGATAATCCTTCGGACTGCGCCTCACGCGGTATCTGCCCTGCCGAGCTGAAGCAGTCAGAACTATGGTGGAAAGGTCCAGCCTTTCTTCGCGAATCCGTTGAGATTTGTTACCCTGATTTCACTATACCTGAAACTACACTTGAAGCAAAACCGAGAGCAAAGGTTAGTTTCTTATGTACAGCTGAACCCAATGAATGTGCTATGTATCTCAATAGATATTCTAATATACTTAAACTTATACGTGTGACTGCTTATTGCTATCGATTTTTGCGCCTATAGGGTTCTCAAAAAGAATGATAACATAAAACTGACATATCTCACTACTGATGAAATTAAAAATGCATTAAAAACTTGTATTCGAATGTCACAGTCAGTTTACTTTGAAACTGAAATAGAATTGTTATTACAGGGCAAATCTGTTCCAAAAATAGTAAACTTTTATCTTTGAATCCGATCCTAGACAATGAGAAAATTATTAGAGTCGGTGGACGTCTTGTAAATGCTCAAATACCACCTGATATGAAGTTTCCTATAATTTTACATCATAAATGTAACTTAGCAAAGTTAATTGTAATAGATGCTCATTTGAGAACACTACATGGTAGAAATGCGCTCACATTAAATGTTGTCCACAAAAAATATTGGATTCTCGGAGCAAAAAACTTGATAAAAAAGATTATAAGATTATGTAAACCTTGTTTTACCCAAACTGCACGAACTATGACTCCGTTAATGGGTAATTTACCACAGTGCAGAGTCAATTCGTCACGCCCGTTTTTGACCAGCGGCGTATACTTTTGTGGTTCATTTACGCTGAAACTGTACTCTGGTAGATGCACCAAAACGTGTAAAGCTTACATATGTGTGTTTTTATGTATGGTTACAAAGGCTATTCACCTTGAACTAGTTAGTTCGCTATCCAGTGCTGCGTTTTTGCATTTGTAGCCTCTGCCTCTCACTGCTTCAGAGCCTTAGTTAAGTATAGTTTATAGTCTTGTTTTGTTTTTCTCACTCTATTTCAAGTTAATATTGTGTAGACGTTTGTATCTTCTACAGTTAAAGGACCCATATAGTCCTTGGGCCGCGGCATGTTTAATGTATAGATCTGGTAACATTCATCCATATAGAAACTTTTACATCATAACCTCTTTTTACTATAGTGTCAACTGAGGATAAATAAAAAATATCAGATTTGACGTTAGACATGACGAATTAGATTTTTGGTTCTCTTGATTTTTTCCTCTTGCTGTTTTTTACAATAAATTTTTTCGTGTTAAAAAGTGTTGTTTTAACACAGACAGACAGACAGACAGACAGACACACTTTCGCATTTATAATATTAGTATGGATTGACATTTACAAAGTACGTCAATGAAGTGTCGCATCGTGGCATGTGGCGCCTCGCCTAATTATTATTATTAAGACACTTTTAATTTATTCATTTGTCTGAATGTTATTACAACGATCTCAAAAACCAACATTCCCTTTTGCGCAGATGTGGGTAAAACTTAACACTGGGTTATATAATAGATAATAAATATCGTACATTGTCATTTCTCTTGTGTTTATAAAGGAAACCCAACTAAGCCAAAGCCTTTAACTTAATACCTTAAAGTCGTCTAGAATGAGAGAGCTCGACCGGAGTGCCACGTATGCGGGACTGGAAGGGAGAAGGGAGTCGGGTTAGTAAAACAAAGTATATAAATTTCATCTCGATATATTCTTAATAAAAAGACAATAGGAGCAGCGGCTTAGCGTGTGACCGGCGGTGGCGCGAGGCGGCCGCGCGCGGGGACGCGGGGACTCCGCCCCGAGCGCCGGGCGCGGCGGGACTCCGCCCCGGGCGCCGGGCGCTGCGGGACACCGCTCCGGGCCCTATTGCCCTTGAATAGGGGACGGGAGGGTGCCGGCGCCGGCGGCCGCGCTCGTCGTCGCGACCCGCGTCTACATTACGTTGTTGCGCCGTTTTCGTTAGATATGTATCAGGAACGGATCACTCGCTGACGACCGACGATTACAGAAATAAACTTCCCCGGCTATAATTTATATAACAAGGCGATTTCGAAACAAGGAAATAAACTCTTTACATAGACTCTTAATATTTAGGTATACGAAAAACTCATCTCTCAATATATACGACTATTTTACGCAATATCGACTACCATAATAATTAACTTGTGTTCGAAGCTTGTAAAGACAGTATCAATAGTTTGGCCGCGGGGGCTGCACGGGCGCCTTGCGGGGCTTCGGCCTCGGTCCGAAACGAATTAAACTTCTGGGACAGGTACGAGTAGCGTTAGATATTATTCCTTTGTAAAGTCTAATTTTGAGCACGTGCTATATAGTGAAGCTAGTGCGGTCGTGCGGTTGGCGGGGGCGTGGCCCGCAGCCCCACCCCCGCCCCGCCCCCGCAGCGGACAAGCTCAGAGTTGCGACGACACGCGCTATACAACATTTTATGCTCCAGAAGTAAGAAAATATTTGGTCGTTTGAGTGATGGCGTCTTACTATATATTAATGCCACGATTGTGTGAAGAGTATTGCTCAAAAATATATCGCGTACAGTACAATATTTTACATATTTTTACAAATCGCCTAACTCTATTTAACTATGTATAAGTAGTATTGCTACAACAGTGCAGGCCGCTAAAGCACAAGGCAGTCTCGACGGGCGCTCCTCTCGGAGACTTGACCGACCCCTCGGGTGGAGACGGCGACGCTTTTCGAGCGATACCGAGCAGTGCCGAGCGGCACCGAGCGGCGTCGAGCGATACCGAGCAGTGCCAAGCGGCACCGAGCGGCGTCGAGCGATACCGAGCAGTGCAGAGCGGCACCGAGCGGCGTCGAGCGATACCGAGCAGTGCCGAGCGGCACCGAGCAGCGTCGAGCGATACCGAGCAGTGCCGAGCGGCACTGAGCGGCGTCGAGCGATACCGAGCAGTGCCGAGCGGCGTCGGGCGATACCGAGCAGTGCCGTGCGGCACCGAGCGGTGTCGAGTGACACCGAGCGACACCGAATGACACCGAGCGGCGTCGCGGCCCTCCACCCGCCCGCGCCGATACTTTATATTACAAGACGCTACTGCGATAATATCGCAACCGAGTATCGTACGTTACCATCACAAGATTTCATTCCTTAAAATTAAATTAAACGCTAAAAGTAGCAGCCGCGTCGAAGGCGTCGCCGACGGGGAGGCTCGACTAGAAGGACACGCGTTAACGACGGCCCCCGCTCGACGGCGACGCCGGCGCGCGGCACGCCGTAGTGAGTGATAGAGTGAGATCACAATATGTTCGATTGCAAACCAACGTTCATTGTAAAAAGCTGCTTCAAAAAATCGACCGGCCGCGCTGGCCGGCACGGTGCGGCGCGGTGCGGCGAGGCGGAGGCTCGCGAGCGTCCTCAGAGGGCGGGGGGCGGCGGGCGGCGGGGCTAGGGCGGGGCGCCGGCCGCCGCCGCGCGCTACACGAAGTCGCGGCGGCGCGCGGACGCCGAGCCCGGGCTGCCAACCGCGCCCTCCGCACCACCCGCGCCCGGCGGCGACGTTGGCGTCGGCACCGCGGGCGCCGCGCCCTTGCTCCGCGCCTGCCGGAAACATACATACTTTAGAGCTATAATTACAAAAATATTCAAAGTTAAGGAAAGCCATGTAGTTATTAGCCGCTTCAAAATTAGCTTTACTCTTCTATACAATTTTTTTTGCAATGGACTTGTTTCCTATTGTTTTTTCTTATTGGGAAATAATTAAAGGACCTCTCGAAAATAGAAAAATCTGTGAAATAATGACTCTGATAGCTTAAAAACTCTCTAAGATATAGGTAACATAAAATAGACCTCTCGCTGTATATAAAATGTTAGCTAACTATGACGTCACGCCTCGCTAGTTCGTCCTGCGGTGCATTCCACTGGAGAACTGAAGAGATGAGTGGATGAACCGGCCATAACTAATATAACGTAATTTGGACAAACTTTACCTTCTTCATATCTTATACCTACTGTATTCGGCGAAACTTGGCGGTAGCGGTCATTAACTCCCTGTCAAAAAACTTGTCATTTTCTATATAAATCGTGATTGACAATGGACTAGAAACATTTGACACTTCATTGTCAATCGCGGTTTTTTCAGGCTGTTTAACCCAGTATATTCTATATCTATGGTTTAACCCATATTTTGTTAGTAAACAATATACTGCAGTCGCCAGAGGTTTTAACCTCCGAAAGTTGTAATAGTGAATGGATTTTTGTTTTTGAGGTGTAATTTTCTGTTTTACACTATAACTTGCAAAGTTTTGATGAAATGATACACGCGAGGACTAAAGATATAATATTATATTATTGAAAGAAACACAAAATATATTGTACACGGACGTAGCTAGGTAAAATGTTCTTATGTCACACAGCGAATATTTTTCTTGACAAGTAAAATGTTTTCTTCTAAATTCCAAATATGAATTCTAAATAGTTTTCGTTCACACTCCAACATCCCCCCTTGAACGTAAACCCATGGCAGCAGCGAGGGCTTGCAGCTTGCAGCGGTGGAGGCCCTTTGTCAGCGCGTCAGCCACCATGTCCTCGGTTGGCACGTACTTGACTCGTACTTGCCCGGCCGCAACCTTTTCTTTAACAAAGTGATATCTGACGTCAATGTGCTTACTGCGGGCACGATAAGCGTCAGAACCTGAAATGCTAATAGCGCTTTGATTATCACAGCATAAGATTATTGGTGACTTTGAAGCTTTATGAAAAATATAATTCTCGAGCTGCTGGAGCCAGAGCGCTTCTTGTACCGCTGAAGCCAGTGACATATATTCCGCTTCAGTACTAGAAAGTGCGACTGTGCTTTGTTTTTTTGGAGTTCCAGCTTATGCACGCTCCCTGAAACATAAAAATATATCCCGTACACGATCGTCTATCGGTAGCATCGCTGGCCCAATCAGCATCACAGTAACCAATAATATTTTCATCATTTCTTTTAAAGGTTAGCTTCATATTCATTGTTCCTTTTAGGTACCGAAAAATTCTTTTAACAGCAATCCAGTGTTGCATTGTGGGACTGTTATTAAATCTGCTTGCAGAATTGACAGCGTACGTTATGTCTACACGCGTACCCTGGGATAAATATAGCAAGCATCCTACGGCCTCTTGGTTACATTATGTAAAACTTCCTTTTTATTTTCGGCTTTCTTTAATTCAGTCCCTGTGTCGAATGGCGTAGGAGCAGGCTTGCAGTCAAGCATATTAAATCTGTGTAATATTTTCTTTATATACAGTGACTGATCTAGAGATATTTCCTCACAGTCTTCAGCTTGTGATATCTTCAGTCCAATACATTGTTGAGCCGTGCCAAAGTCTTTCATTTACATGTCTTTTTCCTCTATTTGTATTCTGCCTTATATTCATGAAATCAGAACCTGTAAGGCTTGCTCCACAGAGCTCTTCTTTTCTCTTTCTTTTATTACTATACTCATAATCCACAGTGTACATATTTACATTCCTATTTACATAATACATTTTCTTTCTTTTACTCTTTACATTTTTGCATGTGCCTGTGTTCTCTAGATTATTTATTCTCTTCTGTTTTCTAATATCTGTCACCTCTACATATTTCTTTGACTTATTTACTTTATTTACATGAGGACTACAATCTTCCATCTTATAATTCTCATTACATTGATATTCACCCTTTTTCCTATCTTCGGTAGTAGCCGAGAACGCTTTGCCACTATGACAATATGTCAATAGCTTATACTTTCCATTCTCAATCATTGCATTGGCGATTTTATCTCCTCGCTTATTCATTATCGTGCATCCATTATTATTGAAATTTACTTCATTTCCTTTTCTAATAATCTCGCTTACCGACAGCAAATTTGTTGATAAGTCTGGTATATATAGTACATTTTTTACCTGAATACTGTTAAGAGCGCCAGTTACTTCATTTGGCACTTGTATGGTGACTGTGCCACAACTCTGCACGTGCAGACTATTATTATCAGCGACTCTTACTTTGTCAACAGGCGGGACCTTCTCGTCTTCGAGCCAGTGGCGATTCATCGTCATATGCGCCGATGCTCCAGAGTCCACATACCAGATTGTACTATCGTTGCTAGACAAGGCTGAAAGGGCAACAAAAGTTTCCTTCTCAGTGTTATTGCTCTCTTTCTTATTCTTAAACCAACAGTTCTTGCTGACGTGGCCATATTTGTTACAATTGAAGCACCGGGGCCCTTTTGGTTTGTTTGACTGGCTATAATTATTATGGGATTGAGTTTTAAACTTGTTAAATTTTGAATAAAAAGCGGTAGTAGCATCCGATTTAACCTCCTGTAGTAATTTAGTTTTAATCAGATCGGCACTAATTTTTATTCCGGAGCTCTCCAGACCCATAATCATCGGCTTGTAGTTCTCTGGCAAGCCGGCTAGCATAAGTGTTCCGAGCCACTCGTCGTCTACTTTAAAACCTATGCCTCGTAGTTTGTGAGCGGCTGTCATTATTTTGCTTATATACTCCTCTACGTTTGTACTTGTTTCTACGGTTGTGTTTATCAGATCTTTCAATAATCCTACTTTACGGAGCAGGCCTGAGTCCTCAAACGATTTAGATAAATTTTCCCATACCATCTTAGCCGTCGTTGCGTCCTGGACATGTACGTAGAGCTGCGGATCGATAGAGAGTATAATCTTGGACTTAGCTTTAATATCCTTTTTAGGATCCTCGGAGTCCCCGGAGATACACTCCCATAGTTCCTCGTGCATGAGGTACGCCTCCATCGCGAACTTCCAGGTGGAGTAATTGTCTCGCCCCATCAACTTCGGAATAGAAAATGCGTTTGAAGCCATTTCTATTTATTATAAGCTCAAAAAGCTGAAAATGGAGTGGATGAAAAAAAACGGCAACGATGACGCGGTATGATGTGACTTTTTTTCGGAATTTGGAAAATATTTTTTACACAATTTTTACATAAACGTGCGGCCCATGACCTGATGAAATGATACACGCGAGGACTAAAGATATAATATTATATTATTGAAAGAAACACAAAATATATTGTACACGGACGTAGCTAGGTAAAATGTTCTTATGTCACACAGCGAATATTTTTCTTGACAAGTAAAATGTTTTCTTCTAAATTCCAAATATGAATTCTTAATAGTTTTCGTTCACACTCCAACAAGTTTACCAAAAAAATTTTTGTGCTTTTAATTTTTTAGTTACTTACTTAATTAAAAATTAATATTTCACCGTATAAAACCGGTCCCGAAAAACAAATTTTTCTTGTTCCTGTCATTTAATGACTTATCCGATTGCTTACGTTGAAAATTAACCAAATACACAATTTTTAATAAGAAAGTTTGCTTTTCTAATCTAAATAGAACTATAGGGTTTTTGCAAAGTTTTTAGAGATTAACGCTCGTCGTAACCAAGATTTGGGTAGATTTAAGGTTTGTAACGAAAAGTGTGTTAAACTTACTTGTTGTGCGTATTTAATTTTTAGACTTTAGAGAAATGATAACTTTTAAGTACTTAAAAACGTTTAAATATCTCTAAAAAATGTGTAAAATAGACCGAAAATATTTTTCTATATTAGTTGAGAATTTATTTAAGTGAGAGCTAAAAAATAAAATGCATCGACAAATTAAAGACTTTTTCTAGTCTTAGAAATATATTTAAGCTTCCTACTTAAAGCCAGAAAAAAAATTGGGTGCTACAAATCTCACGTACATACTAAAGACGCATGCTGCGACCTATGTTTGGAAAATGCTTACCTGAATGCAAATAATATCAGTTCTTAACCTAATTTGTATTTTTTTCCTTTAAATATGTTTTAGCAAATATAATTAATCAAAAAAAAAAATTATTCTGTAAAAACCTAACCAAAAGAAATAAAATATGAAAAGTTTGTGCTACATTTTCAGAAAATTTAATGAAGTAAGAGCTAAAAAGTTGTACACTTTAAGAAATAGAAGGCTTTGTTAAGCCTAAAAAATAATTTTAAACTTCCTATTTAAAACCAAAGAAAAATTGGAACGCCATTTACCTGGCGAGGCACACAACAAACACATTTGGAGGTATGCTCATCTACATACAAAAATATTAATTTTATATATAAATTATACATTTTTTTCAACTTATTTTCTTTCTTTGGAATATAAGCAACGATATTTAAATCAAAAAAAAAAATGATATATTTTATTATTTTGCTATATATTTAAAAGAAAGCAAAATGCAAATTTTCTTCAAAATTTTACAGTTTATGAGTTTACTTGAAGTGGAAGAGAATAATTTAAAAATCAAAAGCACAACTTTTCAATAGGTAAACTTTATTATTTATGTTATCAGCTACACATTCCTTTTTTTCTTTTCAATTTTCATCCACTATTGCAAAAATCGGAGGTTTGCACGATTTTTACGCTCTGGGAACTCCACTAATAAACCTAAAAACTATGTTAGTAATAGTTACAAAAAATAAATAAGTTTAATAAAGTATTTGCCACCTTCTGGCGCTCCAGGCACATATACATGTGTATGGATCCAGTGCCCCAGAAGGGGGCTGTCCAGCTTGGAGCTGAGCACTTTTAGGATGCTGTTGGGGCTGCCCCGCGTGCGGAACATTAGCGATGCTATGCGACGTCGCAGTACGGTGTGAAAACCGTATGTGCGGGCATGCGTAAACATCGCAGATGCACTACACCAGCGAGGAGCCCAACCAACACCCTGGAAGCATTATTATTTTGTACTCGGAGAGAGTTGATGGCCCGCTGCGTACCTATAGTTAACCCACAGATTGCATGTATAGAGTGTTTGACAGAATGCTTTAAATAGTGTAATTTAACATTATATAAAATGACAAGTTTTTGACAGGGAGTCAATGAACGCTACCGCCATGTTCGCCAAGTACAGTGTAGTTAACCTATCAATCAATATACAATAGGCAATCTGATCCATCAATCTGGTAAAGATTGACGCGAAACTGAACGTGTAACCCACGAATTGATGGACTGTTTTTTTTTATTATGTACTTTTTAGCCATCAATCTGGGGTCAATCTAAAATTGATGGACTGATTGGGCGTGTGACCTACGACAGGTCACATATTTAGTCATGATTAAACTTCAATGTAATAGTGAGTTTGAGTGATAATGTCGGCCTATGTCAAAATCTTCATTTAATTACAGCTAAGTTATTAAAAAATTAAATAAAACATAAAAATTCGTATCCGGGTATGGCAGTAAGATGTTAGAAAGTAGGATTAACTTAATTCATCAAAAACCCCTTTCTTTTCAGAGCAACAAAATCGGTTATTGTTAGACTTTCCACCCAAATAATTAAAAAAGCACGAAAGAAGGGAAAAAACATGTTTTGAAGTAGCCAGTAACTGGAGGATTGTCGTTAATATTTATATTTTACGAATAATTATTCAAAAAAGGATCTTACTTTTGTCCTCCTTTTTCTGGCGAGCGCGCCGTCTCTGTCGAGGCGCTCGATGCGGTCGGGCCGCTCGGGTCGGTCGCTCTTGTCCGTCCTCTCCGGGCGATCGGTACGTTCGGATCGCTCTCCTCGATCCGTTCGATCGGTGCGGTCGGATCTCTCGCCTCGATCGGATCTGTCGGTTCGGTCGGGCCTCTCCCCTCGATCCGCTCGGTCGGTGCGATCGGATCTGTCGGTGCGGTCGGATCGCTCCGTGTCCGGGGTCGCGTCGTTGGGGTCTGCCCCGAGTCGCGACGCCAGCATCGTCAGCAGCTCCTCCACCCTCCCCAACTGTGATTGTTATATATTTTTTGTGATTGTTTTCATTAGGAAGATAGAGATCAACTACGATAACATGGCGCGCTCCTCCAAAATTCAAAACGTTTGAAGTCCGTTGTCACATTTGAAGTGCGTTGTCTTGCGCGGTAGGCTAGTTATGATTAGTTGACCAACAAATCTTGGTAATAAGTGACATGAACTGAAATATTACAGTACCCGGCGATAAATATTGCACATCGAACTTTGGAAAGTGACAGTCGGCTAATTTCGGTTTTGTAGAGCGTTATCTCTTACGCACGAAATACAAAAAGTCCGGTATATATTAAGAGCTGTTAAAACAATTATGGTTTGTTTCTTTTGACAATTTTATTATTCTTTGTATAAAATACACCAAATTTTCTATAAGTTATGGCTTTAGGTTTGGGTAAAATAAAATAAAAAGGGTGTTCAAATTATGTTTACGTATTTAAAATTCGTTTGGAAAATTACAGCTGTAGCAAATTTAGGGGTGTTAACAACTCTAGATATATATTCTGAACTGGACGCGACTGCACTCTATTGAATTTGAACAACGACTGACATAATGTCAAATAGGTGTGTGCTACAAAGATAACGCTCTATGAAACCGAAATTAGCCGAATGTCTCTTTCCAAAGGTCGATGTGCAATATTTATTGCCGGGTACTGTACGTGTACTGTGATTGATTGAATACATACTACATGCAAACTCTTTCATAAGGATGTGACTACACACATTGAAACAGTTATTTAGAGGGGCGCGCCATGTTATCGTAGTTGATCTCTACATAAAAATAACATTTGACATAGAATTGACAGAATGCATTTTTGTTGGCAATACTTATTTAGTCACTTCAATAAAATAATATGGGCGAAATCGGAAATACTTTATATTATTATGGCAAAACAAAAACGTTTACCGGTACAGTTAGTTATAAAATAACGAATATTATTTTATTTTTATTTTATTTTATTGGTAAGGAAGTTACAGTTCGTTGAAAGTTAAAATAATAGTAAGATAAGTTTACAATATAGAACCAATTTAAATAAGTCCTCCCAAGTGAATTACAAATTTAGAAGAAAATAAGCTCACTTATGACTACTTATTATTAATCTTAAGATTAAGCGAACAATAATGCATAAATCTATAACGGTTACATTAATTCGGGAAGGATATAAAAAAATTATTCGCTAGATGTTGTCTTATACTTTTAGCACTGGTGTAAAAGATGTCTATATCGTTATTGTTTTTAATTGAATTATTGAGGGACATACACGGTCTGGGAAAGAAAGAGTTAGCTCGGAAACTGGTGTGAGATAGTGGGACATGCAGGGTGTTAAAATAGCGAGGATGAATCAATATTCATCCTCGCTATTTTAACACCTATGCTAAATTAAATCTTAAGGTTCCCAGCAATCTGGGAACCTTAAGATTTAATTTAGCAAGCAGTGAGGGACAGTCAATGGAACCATTGGCAATATTGGTAAGGTAGGTAACATCACTAATATTTCTTCTAAGTGCAAGTGGAAGCAGATACAGGTGGCTGCATAAGTTGTCATAACTATAATTTTGGTAAGTATTTAGTTTAAATTTAGGGAATGCCTCCGCTGCCGGCGCCGGCTCCCAAAAATATCAGTAACGGGAACCGGCGGTAAGTATACTGCCGGCAGCCGAGATATAAAACAACGGCTGCCGGCGCTGGCACTCAAAATGGGAGCTGCAACGGCTGCCGGTGATAATGCGTAAAGCGCTAGGTTCCAGTGCCGATACACAAATTTTAAAAAGAAATAATTATAACCTCAAATATATTTGACTTTACCGATTTCCAAAGGTGAAGGTTAGGTACCTATTTATTCGGCTGTGGATATTGATGTGACAACGTCTTATAATTCGATATGGGCTGCGCGCACGAAAAAACATGACGCAATATGCGTATACTATTGTCAGTAAACCGACTTTACAGACAAACGAGTTCGAGTCGAGTTCGAGTTCGAGTTTGATACAAAACACTACTCTCCAACCGTCTTGTTTGGTTGAGTACTTACGTTTGTTTTTTTAGTTTTTTGTGATGCATTTTCTTAGCTTAGCTTCACCTTAGCTACCTTTTTTCAGCTACCAAAAAGTAAGATTTTGCACCACAGCTACAGTTATAAACCCCGTGGTATACTTCCGAAGGTACTAAACAGAACTTCAGATTCCTTATACAATTAGAGAGTTTCAGCGTTGTTAAAAGAAGCAAAGATATTGTATTATGCTACTATGCAGATCACATTTATCAGCATCATCATTACCACCATTAACCCATCAAGATTCAAGCCCCATACGAGCACCGGTGATCGCGACAACAATAGAATACAATAGCATTTCCAAGAATCTCCGATCGAAGGATTGAAATATGCATCCTTACAATATGACTGTATATTTTATGATCTTATTATTTGTATTTTTCATAGTCCTTTAGCTCAAGACTGATGTTTTTTATCATTATTCTGTCATTTGACAAGCGATGTTTGCCGAATAGGCGCCGGCAGCCTATTCGGCAAACATCGCGTGACTTTGGCAAACTTCGGAGTTCGGAAAACGGTGCCGGCAGCCATTTTGGCAACCGGCGCCGGCAGCGGAGGCACTCCCTTAAATTTATATTTTAACAATCTATTTAGTTTTTTCTGCACTTTTTCAATCTGATTTATATAATATTTGTATTGAGGATTCCATATTTGGGATGCGTATTCTAGATTACTCCTAACTAGGGCACAGTATAGAACTTTAATTGATTTGAGACGAGAGAAATCTTTAGTTGAGCGTATAAGAAATCCAAGCATTTTAGAGGCCTTGCTAACAATAGTTTGGATATGCTTGTCGAATAAGAGCTTTTCATCCAATGTAATTCCCAGGTCCCGAACATTGGTAACCTGCTTAAGTAAATCGTTTTTAATTTTGTAACTAGACTGAAATATGTTCCGCTGGCGTGTAAAAGAAAGAAAACAGCATTTGGATACATTTAGATCCAGAGAGTTGTCTGCACAGTAACGATCTAGTCTTAGCAAGTCCTCTTGAAGCAGTATTTGATCCGAAAGATTATTAACAACTTTAAAGATTTTCATATCGTCCGCGAATAATACAAAATTAGAATTATGGAAGCAGCTATCTCAATATCCTGTATGAAATTAATAAACAGTAACGGCCCAAGCAAGGATCCTTGTGGGACTCCAGAGTAAATCTGGCGCCAAGTTGAGGAGTATCCATTAACAACAACCGACTGTAACCTATTACTTATATATGATGTAAACCATCGAAGTAAATTACCCTTTATACCGACTCTGGCTAACTTAGATAATAATTTAAGGTGGTCTATTCTATCAAAAGCTTTGCTGTAGTTGGTGAATACAGCGTCGACTTGTTCTTGGTTATCCATTCGATCAGATACAAAGTCTGTAAATAGAATAAGGTTAGATATTGTTGATCTGCCTTTAATGAATCCATGCTGATACGAGCTAAGTTGTGAACGTAATGCTGAATAAAGTTGATTGTAGACAATTGTAGACAAGAACCTTAGCTAGTACACAAAGCTTGGAGATGGGCTGTAGTGTGTGTCACACCTCCCTCCTATATATAAGGTAGCTGATAAGTAATTAATAAGTTAGTCATTAAACATATTTCAACTGAAGCACATCTTTTAACAGTCTCCCCTAAGCCACACATTGCATGGCGACCCTGCCAGTGCTGCCTTGCGGCAGCGCTGCGCAGAAGGTACGGGGAATGTGTTTGAATTAAATTGGACTTAAAATTGAAATATAAAAAATGTGACTCTTTAGAAAGTGAACTTTGATAATGTGGACAATAAAGGTGCTAAAAATGAACTTTGAGAATAGAGACTTAACGGCCGTTAGTTAGTGATTTAAAATAGTATATTATGTTAAAAATAGATGAAATAGTGTAGAAACTAAAATAAAAAAGTAAATGCAAATCTGTTGCTCAAATTAAATATTATAATCGTTATAAAAAAAAATGACTCAGTGATTCAGTGAAAAACAAAAAAAAAGTCAAACTCAAAATTAAATTATAAAAATTGGAAAGCTGCAAGAAGAATAATATCTATTAAAAACAAAAAAAAATCGCTGCTGAAAAATAAAAATCGAGAAAAAAAATGACTTTGGATTGAAGATAACAGCAGGCAGCCGGGAGTTAATAGTGTCAGATAAGTGGAATATGCTGGCAGCCGGAAGATGTTGGAGTCGGATGAGAGGAATGTGGACCAGGCGGCCGGGAGATGTTCGTGTCGGAAGTGGATGCAGCCGGGAGAACAGAGAGAAGAGGATAGAAAAATGCGATTGAAGTTGTTTTTGTCTAAATTTAAATAATATAAAAATAAATTATAATATATCTTATTTGTAACTGTAGCGATATGTATAAAATTAGTAAGTAATTATGTTACAATTCATATTGTCTTAATTTTAATTTTATTTTAATATGAAAATTACATAGAAAGTTCCGTTTAGAAAAATAAAATATGATTTTAAGCAATTTTACAATATATATATATATATATATATATATATATATATATATATATATATATATATATATATATATAAGAAAAAATTATAATCATAAAACGTAAAAGGTATAAAATGTATTTTCAATTAAATAATATTTTGATTTTAAATATTTTGAATACAAGTAATTTAATTTCTAGAAATAAAGATTTCGGTAAAAAGTAAGTAAAGTTATAAATTAACAGTTAATTAATTAATGGAAAGTCAGATTGCTAAGAGTAATAAAGTTTTTGCGAAATTTATAATAGTGGTAATATTTTCATATCATCTGACTAATTCGAATCTTCAAAATAATTGCAATTGATATTTAAGACATTTAAGTATTTTTTTTTTGTTTGCATGTTAATTTTGTTTTAATTATTAATAGGTATTTAAAATTATTCTGCATTATTTTTGGAAAAGATTAATTTTTTGGACATTACGTGTCTGGTTTCATGTTTTGAGAGTAAAAATGTATAAATAAATAATGATATTATTCTGCAACTTCGCAATTTGTAAAATATTTAGGTATTGGAAGATAAGTTAATTTAAAAGTTTAAAGAAAATAATGTCAATTGAAAAATTTATTTATAGAAAATAATGATAATTGGAATAATATTCTAAAATAAAATGTGTTTTGGTGCTGTTATTGTGTAATAAAGCAAAACTTAGAAATTTTAAAAATAGGGTGTTGACGATGAATATTTGTATGGAAAAAGTTTTGGTTTAAGTAGCGCAAGAATATTATTTTATTTTAAAAGTATGTTACAGTATAATAATAAATAAATACTATGTGTAATATGACAAAATAATTTCAAAAATAGGAAATTGTGTAGAACAATGGTAATTTTGTAGAGATGAAGGGTTCTTAATTTTGTTTTTGGAATAGAGGAATACATAGCAACTCATATATAATCGAATATTATGCGCAGTTGGTTAAAACAGGTATTTCCCCTCCCAAAAAAAAAAAGGTAGGTAACACTTCAGGTAAGTTTCCACGGTATGCAACACCTTTGCGGGAAAAGCGTCAAATGTCCGCGCGGCGGTGCCAACTCAGCATTCGCGCAACGAAATGTAAGTAGCTGATATTTATTATAACCGACTTTACAAAAAGGAGTAGCTTGTTTGTTCGTTTAAATATATTTTATTCATAGGGTCGTACCAAGTATAATTTAGTTAAATGATTTTGATGAACATAAATTCCTTAAAAAGGTACTTATCTGATTTTGTAGCAAGAGTTTCTTTTATGAAAGATTTTAGAGATTTTAACTTTTCATATAATTTTTCGTTTTAAATAAATAATTGAACTAAAATAAGTTAAGAACATTACTTTTCTCGTCTTTTGCGTGCAAATTTATTTTTCAAATTTTAGTACTTAAAAGTAGTTTAAAAAGTTTCAAATGGGTCACTAGAGTAAAAACTAAAATGTTAAATTTATTTTGTTGTTATTTGTGAAAATACTTTTTTTGCTGTTTTGTGTCATAGTAGTAAAAATTTAATTAATTAATATTTACAGTACAGTTTACAATCATTTTACAATATGGGTGGTCCAAAAGAGATCATCATATTTTGTTTTCGCATAACAATATCAAAACATTTCGTGCATCATATTTGGTTCTAAAGAAACGTGATGCAATGAGTTTATGCATCCAAATATGTCATGTAAGCGCAGTCCATATTTACGAGTATGTTTGAATATGATTCCAGTAATTTAATTCCAGTAAATTGTTGCAAAACAACAATCATAATTATCAGCATACATTCCAGGGCATGAATTTTATTTAATTTTTTAGAACGAATATTTTAGCAAGCTGTATGTTTTTAAATAACATGTAAAATTATTTACAGATTAAAATTAACTTTCGGTAAGGGCTGGTTTGTTTTTTTTTTTTTTAAATGGGAATAATATTATGGGACCTCTTGTTCCCCCTTCAGGAAGAAGGGGCAATTGCTTACATTTATGAATTTTTACATTTGTATTCATTTTTATGTTTTATTTACTAAGATTTTTTACTATACTTAATATTTATAACTTTCATAACCATCTTTATTATTCATTTTTATTTCCTAGTTTTATTACCATTTTGTTGCAACATTCATGATTTTTCTATTACACATTTTTAATTCATTCTATTATTTTATTTTTACATTTATTTTTATATTACATTTGTTTTCATTTATATTTTTATTATTATATTTTTTATTCACATTACAGTTTACCATTTATTGTTATATTACATTTATATTTCTATACTTTTTATTACAATATTCTTGATTCATGTTACAATTTTTCCCTTTATTTTGATATTACATTTATATTTATTTACCTCTCTAATACATTTATAATTTATTTCTAACATTTGTGATACGATTTTTACATCTCTTTTGACACTTTAATTTACATTTCCTTTTGGTGTGTACATTTAGATTGTTATAAAAAAGCTGGTTTACACGTATTAGGTAGATAAGTAGTTAACTAAATTTTAACTTAATTTTAAGTTACCTATTGCGTGTAGCCACACAATTTAGTAGTAAGTAGCAAGTTAAAATTTAGTTAAGTACTAAACAAGGAAATTTGAATTTTGACTATTTTCTGTTAAGTTGGCAGGCGGGGCTTGTCACTTGACACATTTCGGGCAGGCACTTCAAATTAAGTTAAAATTTAGTTACTACTTATCTACTTAATACGTGTAAACCAGCCATGAGATACATTTAATTTTCTAAAATCATTTTTGTTTCTGGTCGCTGACAACGTTAGTATATAATACGTCACGAAGTTAATAACATATATATATTTTTTTCAAATTAGGTACTTAGTTAAAATTTTATTTTTGAATTTTCATAAAATATATCATAAATTCGTTTTAAATAGTTTTATTTTTCAAAATTAATTAAGAAGTATGAATTCCTCTTGAAATATTTTCAATAGTTAATTTATAATAATTATACTATTTCAAATAGTAACTGAAAATGGGTAATAACTTAAATAAGGAAGCACACAATATTATAATATAACAAATAATCAACATTTCGTGTAAAAAAAATATGTATATATATTAGATAATTAGATAGTGTTTCAAACAGCTTGGACCCCTTGGAATTACGCCGAGATGTAGCTTCGCTCTGCATCCTCTATCGGTTGTATCACGGGGAGTGCTCCGAGGAATTGTTCGGAATCATACTCGTACCACCTGCAACTTTTCGCCATCGTCCCACGCGAAAAACATACCATCCTCATCACCTTGATGAGTGGCAGTCTTCCACAGTGCGTTTTTCGCGTAACTTTCAACCGCGCACTGTAAAACTCTGGAACGAACTGTCACCAGCAGTATTTCCGGACCTATACGACCTGCAAACCTTCAAGAAAAGAGCGTATTCCCTCTTAAAAGGCCGGCAACGCACCTGCAGCTCTTCTGATGTTGCGAGTGTCCATGGGCGACGGTAGTTGCTTACCATCAGGGCCGATTCTGTATCGTGCATTTGTGAGTTAATAACTGAGTTAGTAACGAAACCGAGGAGTGAGTAACGGAAAGTGCCACTTTTTGTATTCACTTGCATACAAAAGTAAGACTTTCGGTTGCTCACTCCTCCGTTTCGTTACTAACTCAGTGATTAACTCACAAATGTACGATACAGAATCGGCCCGCAGGTGACCCGCATGCTCGTTTGCCCTCTTATTTAATAAAAAAAAAGTTTAATAATATTTTAAAATCTAAAGGATAGGAATTAGGATGCGTATTTGAAATAATATGTACCTATAATAGGAGGTGCATTTAATTAACGTACTTAAATAAAAATCAATAAAAAAATATATGTTGCTATGTATATCAATTCAATTTAATTCGACCTTAAAAGTTAATTGATAATTTTGTAGTTTAAAAAAATTTTTGTTATTGATAAAAGAGGCATTTTTGGAAGGAAGATAAATAGACAATTATTAATTAATAAAATAGGTAATATAGGAATTTATCAATAGAATGTTTTGTTGCTATGTATTCCAACCCAATTAAATTCAATAAGAAGATAGAAAGCTAGAGATTAAATATTGATCATTTTGAAATTGTTTTGATTCCATGGTTACTTTGTAGATCGTATTGTAAATTTATAAATTTGAAAAAGTAGAGTGAAAAAAAACCAAAGAAAGTAATATTATATTACGTAAGAAGTGTGTCAAATAAGTTCAATATCTAATATTTATATAAATCTCCTGTCACGATGTTTGTCCGCGATGGATTCCTAAACTACTTAACCGATTTTAATGTTTCTTTTTTTAATGTGTGCTTTTTTCCAACTCGAGAGATAGGATAGCTTAGATCTTTAATTATAGACGCAATTTTATTTTATTGCAAATTATTTGTCTATAAAGAGCGACCATTGTTTATGCGACGCGGGTCACGGGATAGCAATGGACGTTGCCACGGTGACATACTTATTTAGTCACTAAGTCAATAAAATAATACGGGCGATATACTTTATATAATATGGCAAAGAAACGTTTGCCGGGACAGCTAGTATTATTATATATGTCGGAGAACAATATTGGAACGTCAAAACCTAACGGCTTTGGGTGTATTCAGTTACTCAATTGGCTTATGGACTATGATTGACAGCTGTCAAATTGAACTTGACAAACGGGATATTATGTCATCTGTCAGGCTGACATCGATCAGTGAGCAAGCATTCTTGACCAGGTGGACGCAAGTTCCGAACAAAAAAAAATTGGGTTCCAAATTTAAACGTAGCAACTGTACCCAATCACCTAATCTGTGCTTGATCTGTTCAAGGTCGACTATGATTGGCTGATTAAAAAGACCATAAAGAATATAAACTACATAAGAAAAAAGACGAAGGAGGAGTTTAAAACTCAAAGTTCGATTTTCGTTTTGTGAAAATTATTTGTAGCAACTCATACAAAAATTGTAAATTAAGTGGATTAATTATTGAAAAACGAAATGTACGCCATTGTAAAATGTAAATGTAACCGTAAATTGATAAATTGAAGCAAAACATAACTATGTCATACTATGTTTTTATACAAAGTATGTCGTAGTATTATTTGCATATTTAATTTTGTAAAATTTTACATTAATTTACAACTTAAACTATTTAAGAAACAGATAGATTATTATTTCATAGAAAATATTATAATGTACATCAGTATGCAGTTAATTTGGAAAATGTTGAAATGTGTATATTGTTTTATTGTAGTAATACATGAGGTTATAATAATTACTATACTTTAATAATTTATGTGAATTGTATGGAAATGTAGTAAATGAAAAATGTTTAATTAATTTCAGATTTTTAGGTCCCTATACTAGTTTGCAACATTTTAGTCTGAAAGCAATAGCTGTTAAGGAGATTTTAGGAGGAGAAGAAAGGTATGTGATTATGAGTGGTACGGCTACCAAGGAAAAATCCTCTGATCAAGTGAGGTGGTATGCAGCTGGCCTGAGCCCGCATGATAGATTTCAGCTGTCGTACACAGGGTGTAACAGAACAAAGTAATGATACTTAAGTGTGTATATAATATAAAGGTGCGCGTCCACTGGATCGGAATCGGATAGGTACGCAGCGGACGGATTCTTATACAAATAAGAATAAGAATAAGAACGTTTATTTGCAAAAACATGGTATCGACAATAATATGGTACAATGTAAGATAGTGCTCATGTTTTGTCGGAGACATCTCGACGTGCAAATATTTTAATAAAACTTAAATTTAATTTTGTTGGTTCTCTACAATAAAATATTAAGTTCAATTACAATATTGATGTTTGATAGTAAAAATAATAGTAGTAAATTAGTCAAATGTCATACAATTTGGTAAAAACATATTATACATTGTAAAAAATAATTTATAAATTGTCAAGATTAAAATATATTACACTAAATAAGTAATTATTATAATAGTATGCTTTCATCATTAATAAAATCCTCGATAGTATAATACATTTTGGTTAACAGTAAGTCAAATAATCTATTTTTAAATTTGTTAAATGTCATTTGTTTTAAATCGTTAGGTAATTAAAAAGTATGAATTTTTAGAAAATAAAGCTAGTTTCTGATCAGGAATGCACAAATTTTCTCGTTTCCTACCTCTATATTTATAACAGTCCTTTTTTTTAGCAAATAAGTATGTATGTTTATAAACAAATATAGCCGTTTCGTAAATGTAAAGAGAAGGCAAAGGCAGTACATTCAGCTTTTTAAACAGCGGCTTGCAACTGTCCAAATACCCTGCACCACAAACAGATCTTACACATTTTTTTTGGACTTTAAATGCTCTGGTAATATCGGTTGAATTGCCCCATAGTATAAGTCCATACCGTAGAGTTGAGGACACATATCCGTGATAAGCAGTCAAGGCAGCTTGTTTTGAGGCAATTTGTCTTAATCTATTGAGAGCGTAAACAAACCGGTCCAATTTTGTTACAATTGTGTCAACGTGAGCTTTCCAGTTAAGGCACTTGTCAATAGTTATTCCTAAAAATTTTGTCGTATTAACCTCCTCTATCGAATTAGTTTTGTTGTTGATATTACAAGTGATGTCAATTTTTTCTTCTTTTTTATTTATAGATTGAAATTTTATAAATTTTGTTTTCTCTATGTTAATATTTAAATTATTATTATACAACCATTTAATTATTTTGTTTATCTCTTTAATTGCAATAGTTTTTAACATATTTTTATTTTTACATTTAATTATCAGCGTTGTGTCATCTGCAAACAATATACTCTCCTGGTCCGTAAAAATAGGTAGATCGTTAATGTACAAAAGAAATAACAAAGGCCCTAATACACTTCCTTGTGGAACGCCACACGTATTAGTAAGGAATTTAGAGGTATAGGTTTTCTTAGAGTTATTTTCTATGACAGTTATTTCGACCCTTTGTTTGCGATTATCAAGGTAACTTTCTATCCAATTTAAAGCTATTCCTCTTATTCCATACCTCTCAAGCTTCCGTAGAAGTAATTTCTTGTCAACACAATCGAATGCCTTGCTCATAATTTAATTTGATTTATTTTAGGTTGATCTTATTATTCATAATTTTATCTAATTTAAATTTTATTATTATTTTTTATGTTTAATTTAATGTAATTTACTTAATTTAACGTAATTTAGTTTAATTTTAATTTAGTTTAATTTTAATTTTAATTTTATTATCAATTTTTACTATCTTAACATTTTTTAACATTTAACATTTTTTTAATTTTTTTTGTAGCGTATTAATAGCAAGATGTAATAGCCTTTAATTAAAAGTGCAATAACCATGGTCAATGTTTAAACCCTGTTAATATAATGTATGTATAATTGTAACTTTTGTTGGCTGTTCATAGCAAATAAATAAATAAAAATCGAGAAATATAGCCAATGCATGAATTCCTTTGTTTAGGCTTTCAGAGATGTATCTAACTAAATTAAAGCAAGCAAGGGCTGTTGAACTGTTTTTTCTAAAACCAAATTGTACTTTGCTAAGCAAATTATTCAAAGAAATAAATGTCTGGATTTTGTCTGATACAACTTTTTCAAATATCTTTGATATAATTGGTATGATGGATATAGGCCTATAATTACCTAATAGGTCTGAAGGACCTTTTTTATGTAGTGGCTTTACAATTGTAATTTTTAATGCGGAAGGAAAATGTCCTTGATTCATCGACAGGGATAAGGAAAGTTCTTTGGCACATTTTTTAATCACTCTTGTACATATTCCATCATATCCTATAGAGAATGAATTTTTAAGTTCTTAAATTTTTTTGAATATGTCATTTTCATTTACTGGAGTCAAATAAATAGATTTAGGATTATTAGGTATATGATTAAATGAATTCGTATTATTCGAAATGTCAATTTTATTAAATTTAGATATGTCATTAAAAAATTTATTAAATTCATTACAAATTGTTGGGATGTCAGTAATTTTATTATCATTTAGTATTATTCCTTGGTTCATACTTTTATTTTGAGAATTATTTTTTACTACATTCCAAGTAGTTTTACAAGTATTTTTAGATTTTTTATTAGACTAGTATTGATTGTTTTTTGAGCAGCTAAAATACATTTTTTCAGAATTCTCGTGTAGTCCTTATAATGTTTTTTTTTTACATTTCTATTAGTGGAATCAAGTCTGTATTTTAAATATAATCGTCGTTTATTTATGCAACATTTTTTTATGCCTTTCGTGAGCCAGGAATTTTTGATTGGCTTGTTGACTTTTTTTACATTAATAATCGGGAAACAAAGTTCATAGAACAGCTTTATAATATCGTGAAATTTGTTAAATGCGCTTTCAGTATTATTGTCTTCTAAAACTTCTGCAAAGGATAAAGCAGACATACAGGATTGAAATTTATCTAAGTTCTCAGTATTCATATCCCTTTTTTTTTCAAACCAAACATTAGGTGTTTTTTTACATTTACCTATAATATCCAAGTTAAATGTTATGCTCTGTCCAGTTTCGTGGTCTGATAAGCAAAGATAGTGCGTATTCGCTGCCACAATTTTATTTAAGTTACTAACAATTAGGTCGAGACAAGAATTTTTACGAGTAGGTTTAATAATGTGGTTTGTGAGATTATAATTAGACAAAATACCTATCAGATCTTTAGTATATTTGTTACATGTTAACAGATCAATATTCCAATCACCACATAATATAACATTTTTTTTATTTCTTCGTAATAAACGATTTAGGAGAGAGTTTAAATTATTTAAAAAAGTCATAGTATTGGAGCCAGGAGTTTTATATATACAAATTATTATTAAATTATATTGTAATATTTCAACAGCACAACATTCAAATATATATGGTATCGATTCTTTTATGTCAAGTATTTTAAAATCTAAGTTATTTTTCAATAAAATGCAGGAACCTCCTCTCCGTTCATTTCTACAAAACGAGGACGCAACAATATATCCTTTTATGTTTAGGTTACTAATAGATCCTTTTTTTATGAAAGTTTCAGATAAACAAATAATGTCTATGTTATCAAGTTCTTTTTTGAGATCACTAAGTGTGGCTTGGAAAAGATCTTGTTTGCTTAAGATACTTGCTATATTTTGGTTAAATAATGTGATATTTTTATTTGAGAAAAAGCTTATTATTATTATTTTCTTTTTTACGTGTATAATCAGAGGTATTTAAATTTTGTATCGTTCTGTTCGTTTTAATTTTGTTAAAATATGACAGTATTGTTTTTTGCTTTAGAGTTTTTATCTTTTTCGGTGATGAGATAGGCTTGTTAAGTATAGAGTTATCGCCATTGTTGTGATGTGAATGCCCCAAACCTATGTATTGTACGTTATTACATTTTAAGAACTGTCTGCTGTATGAAAGTAAGTCTATTTCAACATGTAGTCTAAAGCTTAACATTTTTGTGAAACGGTTACGATTGTTTAAAAACATGTTACTATTACTAAAATTAACACAGAAAGAATTATTATAATTTTTTATAATAGAATAAATATTATTATTTAATAGTATTTCATTAATATACGGATTGAATTGTTGTCATTAACAACAAAAACGTTCTGATTTTTAAACATGTAGAGAATATTACATAAGTTTGATAGAAATTTATAAGGATTTGAGTCGTTACCTCCAAATGCCAGAATGACTATATCCTTTACATTAATCGATAATTTCTTACAAGAATCGAGAATTTCGGAACTCCGTGCATAAGGCTTAACTATGCTGGAGATATTGTATGTGTTGTCTTCTTTCCTTTGACGGTCGTAGTACATTTGTGAGGCTAATCCACGAGCTTGTTGGTCTCCAATTATGTAGATAGTTTTTTTGTGGTCCTTATTTCTGAAAGGAAACTATTTTCTTTCTGACTATTTTCTTTTAGGATAGATGATGGTTTCTGTTGAAGATCCTGGATGGTTTTGCAGTGGGGCGACAATAGTGTTTTATGCCTATTTTCAGATACTCTATCTGTCATGTTATTTTTGATATCGTTAAGAGGCGAGAATCGAGATATTTTCGTACGAATGCTATTTAGTTTCTGTAAATTTGGGGTGAGAGATTTTCTTAAGTAGTTATTTTTTACTGGAGTAATAGCAGTGTTCGTCACATTCTTTAAAAAGTTAATTTGTCGATCCTTATCGCATATTATTTTCTTTAATTCTGTACACTCCATGTTTAGGTTCATGATTTCGTTGTGAGCACTAATATTATCGGATTCTAAGTCTTCAATTTTTTGTAGTAGTTGTGCAATCTCAGACATATTATTGCATTCATCGGTGTCGGGCATAGTTTTCGATGAGGTATTCATGTCCTCCGTGAGGCTCATAAAGAGTCGTCTAAATTTACGTTGGATATGTCGATGTCCGAATTTCTTCGTCTAAGGGTGCGTGGTTTTCTAAATGTGATGTTCATACTGCTATATTTATTGTCTTCCATAGTTCGGGTTGTTTTGAATGTCCGATAGATGGCGTTTTACTCGTCACAGTTAATTTCTCTTTATGTTGTCTGAGAATTGTTTATGAAATAATAATTCAATTTCATTCATCAATTTCAATGTATTCGAATAATAATAATATTAAAATTTCAAATTGTCCAAATAATTCTAAGTATTTGTTATGTTATGTTGGAGTAGTAGTTGTTATGTTGGATTCGATCCTTGGTCTCTTGGAGGTTGGAGCTTAATCTTCATGCTGTACCACTCGGCCGTTGAACCGGTAGCAGTAGTGACGAAATTTAAAATCTCTTATGTCAGTGCTTGTTAGAGCGAGATAGAGCAAAGAATTAATAGAAGTCACCGTTGCTGTTTTGAAATAGCTCTTTATACTCTACCCTTTTTTGTTAATAATTATAAAAAATATCGTTCACTTTTGTAGATTTCCTTTAAATCACTTATTATCAGTTTATATGGATTATTGTTAACTTCTGATTTGAGATACACTTTATTTGGTTTTATCTTTATTCTTCTTTTTCTATGGTTCAATTTTATTTCCAAGTTTATTGCGAAAGACTTTCACAAAGTGTTTTTGCTTTTTATGAAAGACACACTGAATTGTTTTATGAGATAACGTTCACAGGTGGCTATGGTAATACACTTAGTACTTTAGTAGAGTTCACAAGTTAAATTAGGCACTGTTTATATTTTTCAATAATTTTCTTTACGGAGCTAATGTTTACGCTACAAATGACAGCTGTCAAATGACAGCTGTATGTATGGTACTGATTACTGTGAACTGCACTAGAAGTACTGGAACGTCATTCTGCGCCTGACAAATATATGACGACACGACGCGCCGTCCGCACCGTCGCGTACGTCCCGATTCCGACCTGGTGGACGCGCAGCTTTAATCCCCTCCCATATAGAGTTTACTGTATAAGCTAATCAAGTAGTTAGTAGAGTAGCATAGACAGCTATTCTATTATATTTATAAATAAAACTCATAAAACTGTACTGTAATATTATAATACTGAATAATAGAAATCAACAAAAGCTTGTGGATTAAATCTGTTTTATTGTTTAATTTACCTTATTAGCCTATTTATTTAGCTATGTACAATAATTTTTAATGAAATAAAACATTTATTTGAGCTCATTTCTTTATTATAATTTTTTAATTTTTGGTATGTTTAGAGTGAAAGGTTTTGCACTTAAAAATTTTAACTTCAGTTTCAAATTAAAAAAATAACAGATGTTAATTTTTTTTCTTCTAAGTCCGACCTCTTGTTACGTAGTATACAGTTTACATCCTCTTTGCTCTTGACGTGAGTGCGGTAGAGGACGGACGGTGGCCAATTGGAGTGTGACTTCGCCGCGTTTCCGTTTGCATCCGCGCCCAGTGTGAATTTTTATAAGTGATTCTTAGTTTAATAATCATTGCTAAATTCGTACTTTCAATTCGGCCTATTATTTCGTGAATCTAAGATGGATAAAGAATGTAGAAGCCCACGTTTCCCCGATGTATAAATTATAAACAAATTGAAAACTATGTTTTAAGCGAAGTTATGAAATAGAGACAAGGAGAAATAATTCTTGAAAATGTATTAAATTCTTTTTAACTACTTTATGTAAGTTGATTAGGTACATTTACTGAGAATTTACACTGGATATGACTCACACGGATTTACTTTAAAATATTTACGTTCATACGAGATAATATGACGTAATAAAATTGTGAAGATGGATTAGGAATGTGATATTTAGCTTGCGAAATAGCTGCAAGCTATTATTTAGGTATAATTTGAAGCAAGGAATTTGGGTTTTAGTGTTTTAGAAGGTTTTGACGACCTCCGTGGCTCAATGGTTAGAGTATGTGGCAACTCAAGCCGGGGGTTGCGGGTTCAAATCCCGCCGACGGAACAAAAAGTTTTTCAATGTTCCTGGGGCATGGATGTATATTAAATATGTGTATGATATAATAAAAATCGTAAATATATGTATAGTATTAAATATACCTATAACACAAGTCCTTCAGGTACTTAGCACGGGGCCAGACTGACGTGGTGTGAAGCGTCCATAGATATTATTATTATAATATTTGATTGAAAAGGATTCTTTGTAGGTTGATAGGGTTGCATCAATGTTTAAAATGTTTGTTAGCTGTTGGCCTGATCACCCAATGGTTAAGGATATTTTAAATTTTGATTGAATAAAAATATGGAATAGGTATTTTTGATAGGCATAGGTATAGAATAGGTTTAAAAATGCCATAGAGCATTATAAAATACTAGCTTAAATGCTACGTATCGTTGAGGAATAAATAAAATGCCGAGAGCATTTTAAAAAAATACGCAAGGGAATCCTTCATTCGATCATGGTATAAACGGGTTTTCTCTGTGAGAATAGTTGGAGGCCAGTAGCCTTAAAAACCTTGGTATTAAATGTGGTACAAAATGGTACAAAAATAAATGGTACTTAGAGCATGCTCGGCGAGAACAATCCTTCATTTAAGTAAAATGGTTGGAGACATTTTTTTGTGGTTAGTCCCGTTTAATGTTGTATAAAATATAAATGTATTGTACCAAATAAAAGTGCGCACATGAAGTATAATAAAAATAAATATGTACCATTAAAATATATAACAGTCGACTATAAATAAACATATTATAAAATGTACCATTAATGTTAGGAAGTAGGTAATATACATAAATTAAAAGGCATGCATGCACATATGAAATGACAATAAGATCTAAATATATGATATAAGGTATACCTAAATATGAAACGACAATTATTTAAAATGTACGTGACTGGCCAGTCCACTAATCAAGGGGATTAGTAAAAATATAATGATAAGTAAATCAATGAGTAATAATGAGTATGAAACAGTAACTAGTAATAAGGTGAAAAAAAGAAGTTATCAATAATAAAAGGAAATATTGTATTTTGTGTAATAATAATAATATCAATAGAGGTTTATAAAAGTTTATAAGACATTGAATAAAGAATTGAGTTTATATTTTAAAGGGCGTAAAAAATCTAAAAGGCAAAATAACCATATTGTGAATTTTTTTTATCAAAACTCTGAGAAAATGTTTAATGTTTGATATTTTTGTGTATTTAAAAATTACATCGTCAACCACCCATCACTGAAGTAAAATAAAATGTATCAAATTTTAATTAAATAAAACTATACAGATTTGTATTTATTGTAATAAGGAAGTAAGAATTTAAAAAACCTAACCATAAGTTGTTTACGTATTATGAGACAATATTAAGAATTTAAAAAAAATAACAAAAGTAAAAAAAAATGTAAGGTTAGGTTAACTACTCATTATTTTAGTATTATTAAGTAAATTAGTCTTAAGTATATGAGTAAAAAAATATCTTTACTAAATTAAAGACCAGGTGGGTGCCTGATACATTGAGTGCTTGCATGTTGCTGCTTTATACTGAATCAAAATTGCTTACGATCAGAAAATTATACACCTTACACACAGTCCTAAAAGTCCATAAACAATTAAATTATAATAATAGCAAAACAACACAGCGAAGAAATAAAAATATTATCAATAAAGTCACAGTAAGATCCAACTTTGCTGCAAGACAATATGCATCTCAATCCACCCACATTTACAACCTAATTAATAAAAAACAGAACATTTATAACCTAAGCAAATATAAACTGAAACAGACACTAAATAAATGGCTACTACACTTAACCTACGACGAAACGGAAGCACTGTTTGATAGGTTATGTTAGCTTTTCCTACAAAATTAAATAGCATGAATTTTGCTCATTTATTATACCGAACATCGTCACACTTGTGTGTGACGATGTTCGGTATAACATGACAGACACACGCACATCACCCACACTCACCCACAACACACACACGCACACACACACACAACACACACACACACACACACCCACATTCACCTACAGAAGTACATACGCGCTCGCTTTCCGAATAGCTTTTAAGATATTAGTAATCATAATAAAAAAAAAAAAAAAAAAAAAAAAAAAAAAAAAAAAAAAAAAAAAAAAAAGTACTTAAACTATTTCTCCTTGTAATAGTTCTACTAGCCTCACTTATTAATTTCGTAAATTTATTGTTTTCGGCAGAGCGAGATTCCCCTGACACAGGTAATTTACTTAAAAGGGGGTCTCAAACACTGTTATTATTTGTATTTTAAGTTTGTGAATAAAGATTTTGTATTTGTATTTGTATTTTGTATGTACTCGTGACTACTGGGACTCCATTCTATACTACTAAGGTTAAAATCACCGAGAACAAGGAATCTATCCTGTGGACTCGTTGCCATAATCGTTTCGAGTTTGTCACAAAAAGTGGCAAGCTGATTCTGAAAATAATTAACTAATGCTTCGGCGCATAAATAAAGGACGCATAGATGGAGACAATTTAGGTGCTCTTCTTAACTTCACGGTATATTAGAGTTTACACAACATACTTTCTGCTGCAGTCGCTGCACCTCGTTGCGCACGTCACGCCGCAGCTCCGCCAGCGCCGCGTCCTGCGCGCTCGGCGCGGGGGCGGTCGTCGCGGGAGCAGGAGTCGGCGCGGGGGCGCACGCCGGAGTCGGCGCGGGGGCAGGCGCCGCGATCAGCGCGGGGGCGGGGCCGGGGGCGGGTTTACGCTCCTCGTTCTCCTCGTCGATGGGTTCTCGCCGCGTCGTCGCACCGAGCACGCTGCTCGTCCTGCTGCGACCGAACGCAGCCTGTAACAGTATAATGGGGATTGTCCATTTTTTTTTATTTTGCTCATTACAAAAACATTTCGAGGAATAAGGTCAGTGATCGTTTTTCTGTATATAAACGAAAAAAATACCCATTAGTTGCTTACATTTTTGAACAAATATGTTTAACCTTAGTTTGACCTTCAATGGCGTTAAATTAGCAATAAATTCAACTAACATTATGTTTCGAACTTTTGGTAAGCTTCTCGTATCAGTTTTCGGCCATTCTACGAAGCCAATTAAAAAAATAAATAAAAACAAAATTAATAATTCGGTGGTTTTATTGAGGTAGGACGAATTAAAATATATCTTAATTAAATCTAAAAATACTTTTAGAGATCATTAATCACAATATGACCATTTATGGCACTTTTGAGCTTTTTGCCTGTCGACAGGCGTGATGCCATTGTCGACAGAAAAGACAATATTACAAAAATAACGAAAATGAATACAATCCTTTATAAAAAAAGTAATACTATTGAAAAATATATTGCCTTCTCACTTTCAAGAATATAATCAACATGAAAATAGCCAACGGTTACACAATAAAAAATGTAATAACTATGTCTACAGATGTGACTTCGCCTCTGTAGACATTATAATATAATAGCAATTAAAAAAATATATAATAAGAAATAAATCAGTCTAGTAGGATAACCAATGATTTAGAAAATATCTTAATTATAAATATCTATAGTTTGTTCTTTAATCGTTTTGACCTATCTTGATGTTTTTTTCTTTTGGTGTCTTTCCCTGTCTTTTCTGTGTCTTTTCTCTAATTCAGCTTCCGATATTTTCTGTCTTTTTTTGTATATATCTCCTTTTCTGTTCTTTGTGACGCTCCTTTTTTCTTCTTCAGTCATTTTTTTTATTCCTCGCCATTCTTGTGGAAAAAAATGAAAGCGTCAAATCACACCTGTAGACAGATGTCATTTGTGTAGACAAATATTGCTAAGCATATTTTTCGCACAAAATCGAATTAATTAAGTATTAATATTGCTTCAAGTACACGATAAATATACAAACATATGAATAAGGGTTTAGTTAAAAATAAATTTGTGATAACAATTAAGAAAAAACAAAACAACATCACATCTGTCGAAATATGTCACTTCTGTATACAATTTTTTATTTTGTACTTAACCAAGCTAAAAAACGCGTATTGAGCTAAAAAATAAATTATTTACACAGCAAAGGTTTTCTAAAAATGAATTTTAAACCATATTAAATAGCAATAAGATATAAATTTCTTAAAAGCCTCACATCTGTAGGCATTCATCACATCTGTAGACAACCCTTTCTACAGAAGTGAGTTCGACAGATGTGATGTACAAATACTTTAGTCCATGCCGAAGCGAATATTTGAGGTTATAAGCCGCGGCCTCAATCACGTTCTGTCATTTTACATCTAATTAACAAGACTAAATGAAAATTATAATTTGGGATTAAGGACTTACTGTTTATTGGCCACTTTAGAAGTGACGCAGTAACTTTTACATTTCGTAGAATCACTCAATCTTATTAAAAAACTGGATAATTAACTTTTCTCTGCCAGCGAAAACGGTTACACAATGACAACTACTGTTCCAGTGTTACTAGCAACACAAAACAGTGTTGTTTTTGAAAATATTTATAAAAATATGAGTATTTTTATGTATGTCTACAGGTGTGATTAGTTTTTTAAGAACACCGTAGAATATTTTGTAACTTGTAATAACGAAATTAGTTTTTTTTTTGTTAATTACATGAAAATTTACTTTATTATATTTGTAATATGACAGATGCACATTAAATACTTCAAACATAGGAGAGTATTTTTAAAAGATATCAGGATCTGGCAGCCTATGCCGCGAACAGTCGACAGGACGTGATTTGGTCTACAGGAAAAGCGCAAAATTTTAATAAATAAGAGAGATTAGATATTAGTTGAATCATGTGGTGATAGGAAACTGAAAATAAAGCAAAATACACACTATTGTTAAAATGTGACTATGTTTAAAAAGGAGATAAATAAAGTGAACAGGCTTTTGGCCACTTCGTAGAATGGCCCTTTTCACATAATGAGAACTTGCATTTGACGAACCAGCCATTATAATAAGATTGAAAGGAAATTTAAACATACTGCAGAGGTGAATTGGCCGCCGATGATGACGTCAGAGCGAAACTTTAAAAATTTATTAAGAAAAAACTAGCCAATGAATTTCAAAATTATTTAATTTATATTCTTAAAATACCCTATTTTAACGAAAAAAAACCGGCCAAGTGCGAGTCGGACTCGCGCACCGAGGGTTCCGTACAAACCTGCAAGGTTTACAAAGTTCGTTTGATATGAATTTCAACTTGATAGCTCTACGCGTTCATGAGGAAAAAAGTAATAAGTTTATATTTATTAAAAAATATATATTTTGTAATGTAACTAAAAATTTAAGGTTTTCGGAATTTTTCCTTTATGTGTGCTATAAAACGTTGCTTCATGCCAATTGCCAAATTTCAAGATTCTAGGTCGACTGGAAGTACCCTTTAGGTTTTGATTCCCTTGCGAGTACTTGCGAGTTTCAAAATATGCAGCTTAAATTGCTGTTTCTTTTGATTGCGTTGACATAGAAGTTTGATTTTGTTACAGCTTAAAGGTATTATAGACCTGAGTATTTGGTATGAATTTCAATTTAATACCTCTACGCGTTTATGAGGAAATGGGTAGTAAGTTTAAAATTATAAAAAAAAAATATATATTGTATTATGTGATGTAACTAAAAATTTATGGTTTTCGTAATTTTTCCTTTATCTATGCTATAAGACGTTGCTTCGTACCAAATTTCAAGATTCTGAGTTCACGGGAAGCACCCTGTAGGTTTTGATTCCCTTGCAAGTGTCGAAAATTTGCGGCATAAACGGCTGTATCTTTTGATTGCGTTGGCTTAGAAGTTTGATTTTTTCACAGCTTCAAGGGACAGTAGACCTGAGTAATTGATATAAATTTCAGCTTCATACCTCCACGCGTTCCTGAGAAAAAGGGTCTTGACAGACGGACGGACGGACAGACGGACAACAAAGTGATCCTATAAGGGTTCCGTTTTTTCCATTTGAGGTACGGAACCCTAAAAATATAAAAAGTACATGTGATTTTTTTTGGACAATGCCCATACGCGTGTCCTGTAGTGTCGTATTCGATTGTATCGATGTCAATCAGTGACCGGGCCGTGTGAGGCAGGTCACTTACTCCGAATGTGTAGAATTAGATAAAAAATTTGAATCCTACGACAATATTTCTCCAATTATTCTTAAATTTTAAGTTTACTGAATGAGGTAATTTATTATTTTGTGTTTTTGCTTTATTACATATGTTATTTGTAAACCTTATTGGTGCCGGCAGTGTTTGTCTGTAAATAGTTGAAACACTGAATTTAAATTAATTAAGCAGAGTCTAAATATGTGACTTAAGTATATATATTTTAAAGTATTATCGATTGACATTATCAAACCTGTCAAAAATAAAGAAATATTATAGGCAGCTGCTGCCAAAGATATTTAAATATTACTATTGTAGTTTTACCGTCATAAAACAATAAACACCTTGAGTGTGAGCGCGGCGGCGCTCTCGACGGGCGCGACGGCGAGCGCGCCGGCGGGCGGCTGACGGTCGCGCGCGCTCAGCGAGCGGGTGAAGGCTGCGCGCGGCGCCTCGCCCGCGTCCAGCGACCCGCCCGACAGCAGGCGGCCCCACTTGCCGCGCGCCCCCACCGCACCCGCGCCCGCTGCCACCCCGCCCCCCGCGTCCGCCCCCTCCGCCCCCGCGCCGCCCGCGCCCGCCGCGTCGCCGCGCTCGGCGTCGGGAGCGGGCGCGGCGGTGGCGGGGGCGGGCGCACGCGGCGGGGCGGCGGCGACGCTGCGCTCGCGGCGGAAGCGGGAGAAGATCTTGCGCACGAGGTGGTCCTGCGCCTGCTCCAGCTGCGGCTCGCGCTTGCGCCGCTCCATCAGCTCGCGCTCGCGCCGCACGTCCGCCACCTGGACAGATTGTAATATAATAGTATTTTTTTTTATTTTGTTTTTGGAACAAAGAGTTGCTTACATTTTCTTAAACTTATTTACTTAAAAACGGATAGATCCATAAAATGTTTGGAATTAAAATAAATATAAAGAAATAACCAAAAAGATTAAAAGTGAAAATAAAAATAAAAGACGTTTATCCATAAACTAAAGGCGATATTACTCGGTACAACCGAATTGAAGCAATTCCATTGAAAATCATTGAACATTGAACGACTTAACCAATATACACATATCATTCAAATTATATTCAATATTCACATAACGCAATGTGATGTCGCGCCAACTCGTACGTACGGGAATTTCGTTAATTTGCGATTATTTAATAAATGAGTTGAATAAAAAAAGAAAAGAAAATCTCGGCGTTGGTGGGTGCGCCCATGGATTTCAAGAAGGACAACTCAAGGAGCCTCGGCCACCTTATTAATCGAATTGGCAGAAGAAGATCGAAATTCATATTTTTCTCTATAACAACTATTAAGATGTCATGCACTCATGAGACTCGACTAGTGCGGCGCGCAGAATGAAAGAGTCATCGTTTAATTGTCTTTCAATCTTCATGTTACACGTTACAATCACATTGAACAATGACCACATTGCATTGAAAGCGTTCGGTAAATTGTAGCTTTCAATGAGATTGCGCAATCGCATTGAAATGTATTTATATGTCTCAATGCCATTGAAGCAATGAAATTGAAAGTAATATTGAACCGAAATTGAATCGTGTAATATCGCCTTAACGGATTATTAAGATTTTTTTTTTAATGATTTTCCATTTTCACATGGTATGGAGAAACCAAAACGGGAACGGACTCTATAATATTAAAAACCGCCCAAGTGCGAGACGGGCTCGCGCACGAAGGGTTCCGTACCACCATTTATAAAAATGGCAAAAAAATCATATCTGTTGTCCGACTCGCACTTGGCCAGTTTTTAGTATTTAATATTTATTGTTATAGCGGCAATAGACATACATCATCTGTGAAAATTTAAACTATCTAACTATCACGGTGCCGACTGAGATAACGACCACCACATGTTGGGTATTAAAATAAAAGCTATAATTACGACATATAAAAATAAAAACTCGCACAACAACTTAGGAATAAATACAGAAAGTCTCAAGAATGATGCTACAAGAAAAACATTTCAAATTGAATTAAAAACACATTTAACGATTTAGCTGTAGATGATGATGACACAAATATAGATAATATTTGAACAACAACATTATACCATAATTAAAAAGATACCATCAAAGAAATTGCACTAAAAACGCTAGGACGCAAGACCAGGAAAAAAAGGAAAGCTTGGTGGAACGAATTATTGAAGAAAAAAGGAAATATAAAATTTTGCCAGAATAGAATAGTTTAGACAATTTTAAAGAATTAAAATCAGAACCAAGAAGAATAATAAGAAGAGGAAAAAGAAATCACCTAGCCTAGATGGTAAACTTAGAAATATATACCCTTTGGCGAGCAAACGAATCACGGAAATTTTACCAGGAGCTGAGATATTTTAAGGGAGGCTACCAACCTAGTTCTCAAATGCTCTTAGATGAATGATGATAGTGGCAATCTTATAACAGATAACACGAATATCAAAAAAAAATATTATAAATAATAATAATTAATAGTTCTAGGATTAATGACGACTTAAACGAGTGGCAGGTAGTTAAATCAAAGACCGCAAGAAGGTTTAAACTTCTTGGACAAAAAGGTTAAGCGTCTACGGCCCCCGATATAAAATTTAAGGCTGCAGATATTAAAATACCGTTGTTTATATCCAATGTAAGTAAAGAGTCGAGTGAACAGGACATTATTACATATAAACACACCGGCAAAATTAGCGGAACATAACCAAATTTAATTTTTTTTATAATTATTTGCTGTTTTTAATATATTTGTAAAGAAAATAGGTTTTCTTTAATGTTTGTTTTTTTTAATTCGTCGCTTCTCATCACAATTCATGGCAAACGTCAAAGGTTTTAGTCTGTCGTGACTCGTGAGTCGGCTTAAAAAAGAAGAAGAGGAGTTTTGCCGGGTATACGAAAGAGTGACGTTTTGTTTTTGTATTATTTTCCTAAAATTGTGTTATTTCGGTTTTTAATGTGTAATGTTGGTAGAATATTAACCATTAAATATTCGTTGTCGTGCACAAGTGTGGGCAAGTGATACAACTTCAAGAAACGTGCCATTTTGTGTTCCCTCCAAAACTCCATTGAAAGTTTTAGTAAAGGGTCTACCACTTTACTAAAACAACTGACTTGACTCGTTGACTTTACCGACTACTTTTTAGACTTTGACTAGACTTTCGACTTGACGATTATCTGGAAAAACAACTTGAAAATTTTGTAAATTTTTTACGAAAATTTTTTTCTCCCGCCAAAACTTTACTTGACACTGGCCATGGTTTACAAGCCGAGAGCCATAACAAGAAAAAAAAAAAAAAAAAAAAAAAAAAAAGAAGAAGAGGAAGATGACTTTTGGCCGAAAAGATGACTGGCATTATAATTGGAGTTTTGGCGGGTATGTGAAAGAGTGCTGTTGTGTTTTTATATTATTTTCCTAAAATTGTGTTAGCTGGGTTTTTAATGTGTAATATTGGTAGAATATTAACCATTAGATATTCGTGTTCATGCACAAGTGTAGGAAAGTGATGTAATATCCAGAAACGTGCTATTTTGTGTTCCCTCCAAAACTCCATCGAAAGTTTCAGTAAAGCGTCTACCACTTTACTGAATCGACTGACTTGACTCCTTGACTGTATTGACTTTTACTTAGACTTTGACTAGACTTTAGACCTGACGATACATGAAAACGATGATGAAAAATATAATAGGAGGAATATGGTTTTCCCGCCATATTCCTTAACTTTTTACCTTGTCTGTGGCACAACATACACATCCTTTGTGTCAAGTTGCCAAAAAAGAAGAAAAAGAAAGAAAGAAAAGGCATTATAATTTTAGATTTATGAGATGTTCATGTAAAAAACCGAAAATAATTATTGTTGGGAATACATTTTTTTGTTAGAGATTATAAACATTGAATGTGGTTTCTTTCAGGTAAGATTTTTTCAATAATGTGTATTTTGTGTAATGTAAATTGTTTGTCAAGAATTTAACAAAATAAAAAACTCTCAGAAGCAACACATTCATTTTATTATAACCCATAAGATTTAATCTAATATATTTAATATTTATTTATTATTTAAATAATTGATGATTAAAAAATAAAACTTCTATAAATTTTGGCCATAAAAACGTGTAAAATAGAAAAAAATCTGCTAAAATCAAAAATTAAGAAAAATCTTTGAAATTTCAGTAGTAAGTTTTTAAGTTAAATTATTCATTTTTATTTAAGAAATGCCATGTTAAAAGCGTGTAATGCCTTCTATGGATCTGAAGAGAGTCTGAATACGCCATTACATGCTTGAATTTTGATTGTCAATCATTTCCTGTGGGATATTCTTCTACTCCTCCAGTAGCGCCAACTCTAGCTCCTGAACAAATTTTGGAGCTGGAGTTTTAACCATTGATGTGCCACATGTTCTGAATCGGATTCACATCCGTAGGCCGTGCTGACCTCTCCACCTGAGCTACGCTAGCATCATTTAGGTCATAATGTCCGATTTTTTTTACTCTATGGACGCGCATAAAATTGAAGTTACTGCCTAAAACTGTGTAAAAGGCACAACATGCAGTTCTAGGATGTCTGTGCTATAGCCTTGTACTGTCAAAGTACCATCATTAACAATCATCAGCTTTGTGCGGGCTCCAAATCATATGCCACCCCAAACCATTACGAAGCCTGCATGATAGGCCACTGTTTCCGTTAAGTTTGATGGTCTATATAACTCTATAGCGTTCCTTACGATTTATCCACATTCTGTATTGCCTGTCAACAAAATTTACACAGAATTTGCTCCCATCACTGAACAGCACACGATTTCACTCACTTGTCAAATTTTGATGTTCACGCGCAAATCTTAGCCTGGCTCTTTGCTGCCCTGTCTCAAGTTTTGGTGCCGTTGCTGGAACCTTTGAGTTTAATTTAACTTCTTTAAGTATTTTCCTTACTGTACAATCACTTACACATACATCTCGGACCTGTTCCGATAGGTTTTGTCTCTGCAAATCAGTTTGAGGTCGATTTCTTAAGGCTTGTACCCTTACAAAACGGTTATTCTGAACCTTTGCCACCCGATATCTGCCTTGTTCTCTTCTCCAAACGTAAGATCCAGTCTCCCTGTAGCGTTGAAAGTTACGATGGACCACGAAAGCCTACACACCTAAGGCCTGATTGACCGAACGGTAGGTGTGACCTTTCTCTGTCGTGGTTACAGCTCATATTTTGTATCACTAATTTTGTATCAAAGCAATGTGTTCTTCCAAAAACCAAACAATCAAATGAGCTGGCATACCTTGCACCCCGCTAAAAATGCCATTCTTCTCAGAAACACTTACAACGTCACTCATCGAAAAACACTTAGTAGGGCATAATTGCAATATTAATCTGTCAACTTGCCAGTTTTAATCAATATTTTATTTCTTAAATGAGCTTAGAAACTATAAAAAAGGATTTCACACAGCCCGACCCACTTAAATTCAAGTTGTAGCCCTTTTTACCTATGTTCCGCTAATTTTGCCAGTGTGTGTATTAAGGATAAAACTAATGAGACTGTGATACTAAAAATGATTAATATGAAATCAAATAAGAAATATAATGCATACAAATTATTTGTGTCGAAAAATTAATTAAGTTTATTCTTAAATAATGAATTTTGGCCGGATGGCATTACGTTCAGAAGGTTTGTAAATTTTAGGTAAAAAAATATGTCGCCGAGAATTATTGATAATAGTAATAAATAATTTTAATATGAATTGTATAAATAATAATTTAATTAGATTGTACAGCTATAACTGTAAGATCTTTAAGACATCGATTGACGAGGTCCGTAATTTATGTAAAAACGGGAATATCGTGTGTTTACAGGAGACTTGGCTTTTAAATCATGACATTCCGCTCTTGGGGTCCGTGTCTGATGAATTTGAGTACACAGGTAAGTCTTCTGTAGACACATCGGTGGGTATCTTGAGAGGGAGACCATATGGTGGAGTAGCTATTCTGTGGAAAAGATATGTTCGACTCTGTATCTATTATAGAATGTCATAGTAAGCGATTAGCTGCTATCAAAGGTACAGTTGGGGATAGATATCTATCTTGGTTTTTTCTGTATATATGCCAACTAAATCGCATGCCGATCGAACTTGCCGATCTTTACTGATATTTTGAGTGAGATAAGTGCAATCGAAGCGAGTAATAATGTGGAGAACTCGTTTATTTTAGGGGATTATAATGCACACCCTGATGATTTTTTCTATAATGAACTAGATCGCTTCTGTGCTGATCAGTCTTGAGTATGTGCTGATGTAAAAAGATTAGGACCGACTGCAAAAGCAAATTCAGAGTGAGTGTCTTAAGAAGGTGCACTGTCACCTGTGCTTTTCAATTTAGTTCTGGAATATTATATCCTCAAAAAAGTGATTGCACTAGACCTAGGGCTACAACTGAATGGGAAACATAGGTTGATAGGATATGCCGACGACCTGGCATTACTGGGTGAAACTCCAGAGGAAGTGGCCAGCGTGGCCGAAGTCTTAGAAAACGAAGCCCTTAAGGTAGGCCTAAGTATAAACCGCGAGAAAACAGAATACCTCCACATTAAACGCTATAAAACACGCGCACAAAACGAGAAGACCCGAATGTGAGAGGGACTTCTTATAAAGGGACGGACAAATTTAAATACTTAGGCTGCACCATTACCGACACCAACACGAGACAGGAGGAAATAAACATCCGCATCCAAAACACCTTACGATACAGCGCGGCACTTCATGGAGTGTTAGCTTCCAATCTCCTAAGTAGAAAAAGTAAGATTGCCATTTACAAGTCTGTAATAAAGCCAATACTAATGTACGGATGCGAGACCTGGACGCTCACACTCGATGAAGAGAATAAACTACTGGTAGCCGAAAGAATAATCCTCCGCAAGATCTTGGGCCCGGTGAAGACAGAAGACGGAGGAACTAGAATCCGAACCAACGCCGAAGTTGAAGACCTCATGGCTGAGCCCAATATTATTGGCGTAACAAAAGCCCAGCGACTCCGATGACTCGGTCATGTTGCAAGAATGGGAGAGGATCGTGCCACTAAAAAGGCGTTCCTTGGGCATCCGATCGGGCGGCGAGTGGCGACCTGTCGGCCGTCCACGGTACTGGTGGCTAGATGTCGTGGAGTCAGACCTGCGCGATCTTGAGGTCATAGAGTGGCAAGAAACTGCGCAAGACCGCGACAAGTGGCGCAAACTCGTGTCGGAGGCCAAGATCCACTTTGGTTCGCTGAGCCATCGTAGTAAGTAAGTAAGTAACTATCACGGTTCATGAGAAACAGCCACCGAAACATTATATACAAAAACCAGCAAAAAAAAAATCACGTTTTTTGTATGGGAGCCCCCCTTAATATTTATTGTATTCTGGTTTTTAGTATTTTTTGTTATAGCGGCAACAGAAATACACCTGTGAAAATTTCAACTTTCTAGCTATCACGGTTCATGAGCTGATACAGACGCAAAAACTACTGAACGGGTTTTGATTTGACATTAACATTGACAGCACAGGGTTTTCAGGGTTGCAAACTTGGGTGTTAACTACTCTCAAGGGACCTAACAACATATAACAAAATCGTAATTACAATCGCGTTTGCAATGTTTGATGTCGATATTGACGGGCCTATAATATTTTTAAAACCATTTTATAAATGTTTTGATTTGGAAAGAGCAGCTTCCCTAATCTATATATATATAAAAGAAAGTTGTGTTAGTTACACTACTTATAACTCAAGAACGGATGAACCGATTTGGCTGAAAATTGGTGGAGAGGTAGCTTAGAACCAGGATTAGGACATAGAATATATTTTGTCCCGGAAAAATGTACGGTTACTGCACAATATACTTTTATGATTTGCGCGTAAACTATTCAATCGATTTTGATGAATTTTGGTATGGAGATACTTTGAGTCTCGGGAAAGGACAAGTGATACTTTTTGTCCCGGAAAATGTACGGTTTCCGCACAATAAACTTTTATGATTTTCGCTTAAACTATTTAATCTATTTTGATGAAATTTGGCATGGAGATACTAATTTTAATCTATTGTTTTCTTAAACCAATTCGAATTAAATACTCATCGTTAAGACAGGACAATGTCTGTCGGGTCAGCTAGTTAATACTAAACAGAACTCAGAACTAGACGTAACTAAGAGTTAGTACTAGATAAGTTTCAATGCTGATTATTGTTTATATTGAGTTGTTTTGCAAAATACATAACAATAATAACAATTTCCAAAGTAGGTTAATCTTTATTGGACCCTTCGGTTTCTATTCATTTTACATCCTCGGAATGTTTCTTATTTGGCTCGCACTACCCATCGATACGGAAAATACAAGTCAATTAAAAAGACTCCGAGTGTCCCGAAGTGTGGTGAAGGACTCGATAGTCAAGTTTAGTCCTTACGACACGTCTGACTTTAGGGTAAAATTGTTCGGTGTGCATCCGTACAAAAAGAGAGTCATACCTTTCTGAATATGAGTCGATGGCGAAGGTTGTAGGTGAGCGTGAGGTTGCGAGCGAAGCTGTTGGCGAAGGCTTGGTAGAAGTCCAGCACCTCGAGCAGGCGGTCGCGCTTGATGGTGTGCAGGTCGCAGTAGGTGAGCGCGCGCACGTTCGCCGCCGACTGCCCCACCGCCGCGTCCTTCCAGAACGAGTCGCCGAACACGTCGCCCTTGCCTGCGGAGCGCGGGCGGTTGCCGGTTAGTGCGGGGCGGTGCGAGGGGCGGGATGAGGAGGCTCGGGGCGGGGCGACTCACCCAGGATGGCCACCACCTCGTCGTCCTGGATGACCTCGAGGCTGCCGGTGACGATGAAGCAGAGCGAGTCGATGCTCTCGCCGGTGTGGTAGAGCAGGTCGCCGGGCGCGGAGTGCGACATGTGGAAGTGCATGGCGAGCGCGCGCAGGCAGCCGTCGGACGCGAGGCGGAAGGCGGGGTGCTCGTTGAACACCTTGCGGTTGAGGTGCACGCAGATGTCCGCCTTCATGTCCTTGGGACAGTAGTTCAGCACCTGCGCATACTCCACGTGTCGACGAAAGTTGCACTTTTTTCTGAAATCCAATCTAGTATTACGGAACCGAGAACGTGCCTTATCGGTGTCGAGCCCCTTGGTCATGGCCCACGTGGACACCACGTAGTCCATGACGCGCTCGCTCAGCGCCTTGGGCACCTCGTGCAGCTTCATGAACTCGCGCACGTTGTTCAGCATGTCGTGGTACTTGGCCGTGGCCGACGTCATCTGCTGGATGATCGTGGTCACGTGGCCGAATATCGTCGCGTACAGCAGCGCTAGAGAACACAGCACCGCCACTCACTATCTGCGCAACTCGGGGGATTAAATGGCACAGTACACGAGTCAGGTGACACACGAGGATATAACAACAACAACACAGATGATCACCTGCCGGCCTCACTACCTGCTCGGGTGTGTGACGCTGTACAGTGTACTCGGACGAACGCGCCGGGTGGCACCGCAGGCAGACTTCGGCCCTTTCGAGCTATGTAGTATTATATCGTTGCAATAATTCGCACGTTCATAACCAAACCGTTACTAAACAAAAAGTGCAAAATTTTAACTCTTGGCGTGATGCTGTGTCGGACGCACAAAATGCAAAAACACTCGTAATAACTCGCTGTGCGTTTTTTTATGTACAGTCAATGGCAAGAACGTTGTAATTTTTTGTTTAGTGTCACTATACACCATGACTTAGACTTAAACTCTGTGTGGTATTGTGATAATTTTCCTCTTATTTTAACACTAGAAGGGCCGGGCTTTATGCTATACCTTCAAAGACCGCGGCGGTCAATTTGACGGCACTAGAGATTAAGCCAGAATACTTATGAAATTATTGCATATTTTGCATAAAAATAATATTAATTAATTTTTTTATTAATAATAAATAGTTTTAGCACTAAACTGAATAACATTTGTAGCAAGTAATATAGTTTTTATAAACTCTTTTGTACATTTTCCATATAGATACTTTTTACAGATAGAGCTGTTTTCACAGGTTTTATTTTTTTTTACAATTACTATTGATTTGATATTGCCGTCTCTTATTCTTTGTAGTACATGGTTTACTTGTTTTAGAATTAGTTTCTTGTCTTTGAATCGCAATCGAAGTGGATTTTTTTTCACATACTCCGTACCTGCTTCGCTCAATAGTTCAAGGATAAAATCATAACGAGAAATTTTATTCCTATGACGTTTTGATATAGAATTCACGGGTTGATAGCTTCTAAATCAAGTATATTGCAAAAAGAAGTGAACAGGCCAGGCCAGGAAGTATTTTTTGATGGCTATAACATCACGTCACGTCACTTGCTACTTGTAACATACCGACTTCCAGTAGTGAAGACGTCCTAACTGATCGTTCGCATGCTGTTCATCCGCCGCTAATTGATATATCAGATACCCCGCGTACTTGGGCGAATTTACAATAATATCGTAATTTGTAGCAGATAAATCTACTTCGGAGACTTTTGATGAAGAAGTGACCTGCTACGGCTGAAATTCTGGATCATGGTTTTTACTAACACTGCATTTTATATCATCAATACTTTCATCACCCGACACATCTTTTGTATATATCCATAAATCGCAACAGTTCTTGTTCTATTTGAGAACTTCTAATGCGGTGACTCTTAACTTTACGACTGCTCGAAACCAATATCTACTATAAAATATAAACAAGCCAATCAGTAACAACTTACTCAGAATTCAATTCAACATAAACAAAAACAAAAATACCCACTTTAGTTTGAAGAGATCGTTGTTCACTTTCTACGCTGCCTTTATATAGTATGCGGTCAAATTGACGGTGCGTGGTCTTAGTAGGTATTTGTAATCGAATCTCATAAACAACATATAGCTAATTTTTTTAAAATATAGATTTAGCCTAACAATAGCAAATTAGAAAAAATTATAAAATATGAAAAGGAACAAAACCATAGTTTGTGAAATATTTAAGAATGAAATTGCCTAGCGGTCAAATTGACTGCCTTGATCTTTCTAGTGTTAAGTACGTAAGAAAAATATTCATTAGAGTATAGTTCACTCATAAATTTTAAGTCATGTTGTCATTGACACTAAAATAATCGAATGAATATGGTCGTACTTTGTAGGCACTTAGCAATTAAAGTGTCGTTTTTCAATAAACAACAATAATTATTGATGTTCGTTAAAATGACTACACTTTCACATCATTGGTAAATGCTACGAATAATAACTAATTGTATATGTTACGCTCAAAGACCGAAAACGCTCAGTGAGCGAAAAAATGGCTCACAACGCGTTGTGGTAATCGAGTAAAGCCATGACGCGTTCTGAGCATTTAAAAACAGCCACGACGCGAATTCGTGTTGTGGCCCTAATGAAAACGGCCACGACGCGTTCTGAAACCAGGCCGTGTTACGCAGGAGTAATTTTATAGCACCCAAGTGTGTGCGCAATACACAAGAGCACTCTGGTTTCAAAGAAACTAGGCTGGTTACGCAGGGGTAATTTTATAGTGCTCAAGTGTGTGCGCAATACACAAGAGTACGTTACGTAGGAGTAGTTTTATAGTATATGATATCGAACGTACCGTAACTTCTTGGTGGAAATTCATGTTTCACAGTAATAACTTACACTTTTATACACTTTTTCCACTTTTATTAAGTTATTTTATTGCAGTTTTGTTTTACACGACCGGTTTCGATAAAATCATCATCAGGTGTAGTGCAGGTAATTTTAAATTTAAAAAAAATTGGTAAACAAAAATAGGGTTGTCAGCACCATGAAAAATTTCTACCATTTAGTACAATTTTCGACCAAAAACAATTTCTTCTACCAAAAAATTACAAACTAAATTTTAAATGCAAATATAGCCTTTGATATAAAGTATAAACCTTTGATATTAATAAATTAATGACTAAAATAGGAGTTGTACTCAAATAGCAACATAATTAATATAAACTGAGTCAAAAGATTCAATTAAAAAACAATGATTACATTAAATAGATCAACAATTCGATTTAAATGTCCTATAACTAAAATTACTAAATAATTATATTATAATAATAATTCATAAAATGTCAATTGTTAAATAAATAATGTCATAAAATAATAAATTCATATAAATCATGTCAAAGTAATGCCAATGTCAATATTATGTAAAATTTCTAATACTAAATTAAATGTCAAACTTAAAATAAAATTATGTCTAATAAAATGTTAAGTATCCTGTAATAATATAGAATTTGAGAGGCATGTCTGATCGTTAAGAAGATTCCCATATTTCTTGTGTCTATTTATTTCCAGCGCTTCTAATGCATCCATCTTCCTGCTTTTTGGTAAAACGTGTAGATATTTAATGCCTTTATCGGGATCAAAGAAATGGTCATTATTATTTAGTGTTCCGAAAATGTAGATCTGTCTGTTTTCTTTTTCCATGCTGTTAAATGTTCTTTAATTCTAGTTTTAAATTTTCTACCCGTTTAGCCTATATATATTCCTTGACATGTATCGCAGGTAAGTTTATATATACCACTACTATCCGTGATGTTATATTTGTCCTTATTGTTACATAATATATTTTTGAGGGAACCTGTCGTGTAGAACGCTACCCTTGTATCCTTGTTTTGCAGAATTCTCTGGAATCTATAGGATAATGGACCAATGTAAGGGATTTTTACCCATGTACTTTTTCTTTCTCCTCTCTATGATCGTACAGCATTTTTTCAATCATTCTTTTCTAGCTCTTGTTTATTGCGCACACACTTGGGCACTATAAAATAACTCCTGCGTAACAACCAGAGTGCTCTTGTGTATTGCGCACACACTTGGGCATAGTAAAATTACTCCTGCGTAACGTACTCTTGTGTATTGCGCACACACTTGGGCACTATAAAATTACCCCTGCGTAACTGGCATAGTTTCATTGAAACCAGAGTGCTCTTGTGTATTGCGCACACACTTGGGTGCTATAAAATTGCTCCTGCGTAACACGGCCTGGTTTCAGAACGCGTCGTGGCCGTTTTCATTAGGGCCACAACACGAATTCGCGTCATGGCTTTACTCGATTACCACAACGCGTTGTGGTCGAATAGCACGTCAGCCACGACACGAATTTCGCTTTGTGGTATTTCTGTGATTACCAGAACGCGTCGTGGCCGTTTCACTATGACCATAACGCGTTGTGAGCCATTTTTTCGCTCACTGAGCGTTTTCGGTCTTTGAGCATAACATATATATTATTGTGTATTAAAAAACGATTATTTTACGCTTAACATATTTTTACATCGTTTTTTGTTTCGTGACTTTAACTCTACTGGTTTTTTGTTTTATGAAAGTTTGGTTAAGAACGTGCGATTGTAATATATTATCAGGATACAGTGTCATTTCTGTTGCAGGAGGCCACTCGGTTCCGGTCGCGGCGCCGGCCGACGTGAAGAGAGTCGGCACTCGGCCTGCACCGCGACCGCCGGCGCCGTCCTACGCCCTCCTTCAGGAGTCACCTGCCGCGTGCCGTGCACGGCGCGGCGACGCTTCGTGGGCCCGCACAGAGGTCGGGGGATCGGGACGACAAATTCAAATTAAAAGTTTTATTTCTTGTAGTAGTTGTAAATAATAATATGATAATAAACAAATATAAGGGTTAACGTATCATAAAATTAAAGCACAAATCGAACGGCAAAGAAACGTCGCTGTTCCGACTTCGGAGTGCGACCGACAGCTGCTAGCGAACGAAACGAACACCGGGGATCGAGGTGCGAGGACGGACGAACGAAAAGTGAGCAGACGAAGGAGAGAGGGGTGCGGCCCCCCGCGCAGACAGTCAGGGGGCCTGCGGGGGGGTCGCACGTGCCCGGCTAATAACAGAAGAGGTCCGGCACCTGCGACAATCATCATGCAGATGGTGAAGATCTTCTCGTTATCGGTCTCGGCGGCGACGTTGCCGAAGCCCACGGAGGTCATGCAGGTCATGGTGAAGTAGAGCGCGGTGACGTACATGGTCTTGCGCGACGGGCCGTTCACCAGCTCCGGCCCGTCGGACTCGTTGGACCACACGTACGCGTACGGCGTCTGCGTGACGTTGGCCAGCTTCCACAGCCACGAGTACTGCAGGCCGGAGTCGGCGTCCGACCGGCCGATGGAGTACCACACGCACGCCAGCCAGTGCGCCACCAGCATGTAGAAGCACAGCAGCAGGATGAGCATCGCGGCGCCGTACTCCAGGTAGCGGTCCAGCTTGCGCACCACGCGCCCCAGCCGCAGCAGCCGCACCACCTTCAGCGCGCTGAACAGACTGCCGATGCCCTGGAGCACACGCGTCACACGCGTCACACGTCACACCACCGATAACTTCAACTACCTACTTATTCGGATTAAAGGTAAGACCGCACTAGGCGTAACTGCGCGACACGACGCGTCAAAATATTCTTTGTATGAAATTATATGAGACAACACGCACTACGCGGCAACTGAACTGCACTGCAACTGAACTGCGCGGCAAAGTTGATCAACTGACCAAAAGTGTCGCGACTTGTCGCGACGTGTAGTTCCGTTGCCGCGCAGTGCGGTTTGACAAACTTCATTTTCATAGTCAGTCAGCTGGTTGGAAGCGCTATAATCAGTAAAAATGTCCATGAAGCCATATTCTTTGTTTTTTTCTTGCCTGTTCTTGCTCGATCCTTTCCTGTTCTTCGCACAATAAGGAAATAATAATCGTAACCATTTCGTCGTTCATTTTGCTCAGAGCAGAGGTTGCCTAGATACTGAATATATTTTTGTAGCGCCGCTGCAGTTCAAGTGCGGTATACCCAAAAATTACGCGTCTGTCGCGCAGTTCCGCTGCAGTTAAATTACGCCTAGTGCGGTCTTACCTTTAATATTATTGACAAAATGGAAAATTACAAAATTACGCGCTGCTACAAATAAAAGTGAATAACTGCAGCGCGTAATGTGTGCTGGTGAGCGAGGGTGCCATTCGCTTATACTTGAACTTAATGTTTATAAATTTCAAATACGCCTATATATTTTCTATTACTCGTAAATACATATATAAATTAAAGAATAAATCACTGAAATATTGCAATCGTAAATACCTTTGTATGTTATTACTTGCGTGTATCTCGTATTTCCTAGCTATGAAAGTTAACTATTCGCGTTGGAAACAGTGAAACACTCACGTCCTCGTCGTGGTCGAAGGCGTTGAAGACGTCGTAGGGCAGGCAGGACAGCAGGTCGATGAGGAACCACGACTTGAAGTAGTTCTTGCGGATGACCTTCGGGTCGCTGACCACCTCGCCGCCGGGGCCCACGAACGTCGTGTGGAAGTTGAGCACGATGTCGATGAAGAACACCACGTCGACGATGGAGTCGATCACCAGCAGCGACACGTCCTCGCTCGTCTTGTTCTTGAACGCCACGTTGTACGGCACCATGATCGCCGTGTAGAACGTCAGGCACAGGATGATCCAGTCCCAGATGGCCTTGAACGCGCAGTAGTGCAGCAGGATGTGCGGCGGCGTCTTCGGCGCCTCCTGCCGGTACTGCGGCAGCACGTCCCCCGACAGCGACATCACCTGCGACACCGCACACGCTGCACTCGCCGCCAGGGGGGGAGGAAGCTCAAACATGCCAGACTTGATATATAGATCAACGAGGATATTTTAAGGTAAGAAAAGATGGCCTGCGGCTGCGGAAGACTTGATAATATGAATGTCATTTCGATTATATTCAGGAAGATTTTTAATTATGGCCGTCGGCGTAATTTTCGAGTCATGCGTTCGCAAAACCTTTATTTGCGCGTGTCATCATATTGTCATGTCATGCCGACGCCAACAAACATGTCGTTTATATTATGTTTGGTTACCTGTCGAGTCGTCGGCGACGTGTTTGTTGGCGTACCTTTCTTTTCGGACTACTGATACACGACGACATCGACAGGAGTCGCAAACGCGAGCGGCGGTGTCAGTGTCGTCGGCGGGGGCGGGGCGGGGGGAGTGCGGGGGCGTGCTACTAGCGGGGAGGGGGGGGGCGTAGTGCGTGTGTCGTACATGCGGCGCGGGTGTGGCGTGTGTCGAGGCGCGGGGGGTACTGACATGCGCGAGCTGGCTCTGCCGCGCCGGCTCCTTGAGCGCCGGCAGCGCCGACACCAGCACGGACCGCGACCGCGTCACCGACCGCGCCAGCTTCGCGAACTTCGACAGACCTGCGGGAGTAGCCGCGTCACTGTTAGCCCGCTCCGTCGAGTCGCCCGAAATATATATGTTACGCTCAAAGACCGAAAACGCTCAGTGAGCGAAAAAATGTCTCACAACGCGTTGTGGTAATAGTGAAACGGCCACGACGCGTTCTGGCTGTCACAGAAATACCACAAAGCGAAATTCGTGTCGTGGCTGACGTGCTATTCGACCACAACGCGTTATGGTAATCGAGTAAAGTCATGACGCGTTCTGAGCATTTAAAAACAGCCACGACGCGAATTCGTGTTGTGGCCCTAATGAAAACGGCCACGACGCGTTCTGAAACCAGGCCGTGTTACGCAGGACTCGGAAGTAATTTGATAGCGCCCATGTGTGTGCGCAATACACAAAATCGCGTCGTGGCTGTTTTTAAATGCTCAGAACGCGTCATGGCTTTACTCGATTACCACAACGCGTTGTGATCGAATAGCACGTCAGCCAGGACACGAATTTCGCTTTGTGGTATTTCTGTGATTACCAGAACGCGTCGTGGCTATTTTCACTAGGGCCACGACGCGAAATTCGCGTTTCACTATTACCACAATGCGTTGTGAGCCATTTTTTCGCTCACTGAGCGTTTTCGGTCTTTGAGCGTAACATATACACTGAACGCTGATTGGGGCCGAACCTCGAGAAATGCCTTTTAAAAACAACTGCCATGCGCTGAGCCGAATTGACATTGCAGTTAAAATAATAGTGTCGTGAAATAAACAGTAATATAATCAACGCCTCGTCTTAGTCGAGATCGAATCATTATTCTAAGATGCAAAACGTTGTAGTAGGTACAGATTGTTATAAAGTTGTAAAGTTTTGACGTGATAACGTCTCAAATTCGATGCAGCCGGCTGCACGCACGAAAAAACATGACTCATGCAGCGTTACCTCGCTTTGAGGCGTTATATTTTCTTATGACGTTGTCACGTTCAACTATCGTAAGTAAACCGACTTTATTTTTTAATATTTTGTAGGCTACTTTTAAGAAAATTCAATTTTATTTATTTTAAAATGTCCATGTTTTTTATGATAGCTTTGTAGGCTGCTTTCATAGCATCTCTATTTTTATATTAGGGGTATTTTGGATTTCAAAGACAGTCGTTACGCTGGTATTCGTTAATGAATTTTATGGTGCTCCCACACCGCCGTTAGAAAATATTTAGTAACGTCAATAAACATTTTTTAGCAAACATTTAATCACAAATGTTAAAAAATATTAAAAATGTTTTCATGTTAGAAAATGTTTAGTAAACGTAAGTTAACAAATTATAACATTATTTTTAACAAAAAATTAAAACCGACTTCCAAGGTAAAAACAATAAGGGTCTACACAGACGGACTGCATTTCAGCTGCAATCCAACTGCAAATTGCAGTTGGATTGCAGTTTGAATGCAGTTGACACGACTGCAATAGAACTGCAAGCCAAACGCGCAGTCGGATTGCAGTTCAGTTGCAGTCGGCGTGCAGTCGTGTGAACAGTTTGGTTTGCAGTTCTATTGCAGTCGTGTCAACTGCATTCAAACAGCAATCCAACTGCGATTTCCAGTTGAATTGCAGTTGAAATGCAGTCCATCTGTGTAGACCCTAAGTAATAATACGAACTAAAAAGTATTATTTAATACTTTTTAGTTCATATTATTACTTATTGTTTTTACCTTGGAAGTCGGTTTTAATTTTTTGTTAAAAATAATAATTTCACTCGTTTTAGTTATTTACCGGTAAACATATTATAAGCTGTCAAGTGTCAGTTGTAGATAATATAATATAGGATTTAGCTAAACTATCACCACTACTATACTCATGCAGTTTTCAAAAAGTTTTTTCCTACGTACCTCATAGATCCCATAATAAAATAAATTTAAGTCATTTACTAATTGTAACATTAATATAATTTTCAAAATCGCTCGACAAACTCGAGTCTCGATCGAAAAGACTATGAAAAAGTACCAATAATAGGGTCATAACTCATAAAGATGCATCGTGTGATGGTAGTGATAATTATGATGATGATGATGATGATGATGAATGTAATTTGCATAGTAGCATATGCTTTCAGTTCTTAAAACATCGCCGAAAGTCCCAAACCTGTATCTATAAGGAATCCGGAGTTCTCTTAGTATCTTCGGAACCATTCCATATAAATTTTGAGGAGTTCCCTCGATTACTCATCTCTCCGACATTATTATCTATACTATACTTAATATTATAATTGGGAAGAGTTTGTTTGTTTGAACGCGCTAATCTCGGGAACTACTGGTCCGATTTGAAAAACTCTTTCAGTGTTAGATAACACATTTATCAAGGAAGGCTAAAGGCTATATTTTATCACGCTAAGACTAATAGGAGCGAAGAAATAGAGAAAAGTGTGGAAAAAACGGGGTAAATTATTTGAAAGGGCTTATTTGAACGCGCTAATCTCAGGAACTACTGGTCCGATTTAAAAAAAATTCAGTGTTAGATAGCCCATTTGACGAGAAAGGCTATAGGCTATATTTTATCACCCTAAAACTAATAGGAGCGAAGAAAGAGGAAAATGTTAACGTGCAAAAAACGGAGGAAATTATTTGAAATTGCTTATTATCTTGAAACTACTGGAACAATTTTTATGTTATTTGGCACACATGAAGAATAGACCACGTGAAAGGACATGGGTTTCTTTTTTTGTGGAAAAATGTACGGTTTCCGTGACATTCCTAAATTACGCGGGCGAAGCCGCGCGGAACATCTAGTATTATATAATACGGGAGCAGATACCCGAATTCACACATCGTATGTATCTGCTTTTAGCGTTTGGCGCATGCAATAAGAGCACTTTTTTTCTAAAAAAAAATGAAAGCTATTCCAATGAGCATCTTCCATTTCGTGTAGACACCCTCACGCAAACCAAACTGCGAGCCAATACCAGATTTAAATGTTATAAAATGTTAGTAAACATTTTCTATGTGGCAACGGCAATATTATGAGAGCACTTATAACATGTAACAGTTCCTTAAGAAGCGCTTACACGGGCAATTATTACGGCAATAATTGCTCGGCGATACGAATGGAGCGATCTGGAGCAATTAGTGGAGCAACATGGAGCAATTAATTTCATATCGCTCAAATATTCGATGGCCACATCACTCAATATTGTATTGCGCAATATTGCTGCTTGTTGCCGCAAATTGCTTGGTGTAGTCGTGACGTCAAAGTTGTCGAGAATTGACTGGCGTTGAGCAATTTTAGTTGCCCGTATAAGCGTACCTTAACAACATGTAACAATTGACAACATTATGTTTTTATGTTAGAAAATGTTTACAATCATTTTTTATGTTAGAAAATGTTTACAAACATTTTTTAGTGACCAACGTTAGTTTACCATTTTCGCTCGTATTTAGCTGCACGATTTAAGTACGTCTACCCTGCTGACGTGACGTGACAGGAAACTAGTGTTACTTTCGCAACACTATCTTCCTAGTGTCACATTTTCATCTCGAAAGTGTTTGCGAGCCTTAATTTTTTTACAGAAAATGTAATAAGTAGGTACATAAACATAATTATTCCAGTGTCGCGAAACCGATGCATGCAATATCTTAATATATATATATATATATATATATATATATATATATATATATATATATATATATTTCTTGTGTGCGTGTGTATGTGACTGAACTCCTCCTAAACGACTGGACCAATTTTGATGAAATTTTTTGTGTGTGTTCAAGGGGATCTGGGAATGGTTTAGATTCACAATTTTGTCCGCTGGACAATGTTTTTTTAATTAATTTTTAATTTTTTAGTAGTTGTTGATTTTGGAATGTTTTACATTTGTTACGTAGTATACAGTTTACATCCTCTTTGTTGGATCCGACAGTCGGCTGCCATCGCAGTGTCAAATTTTAAATAATATTCGAAATCGGATTTTAATTTTAGTCTGTCCGACAGTTAGCGCTTCGACCAAATTAAAAAAAAAATACTTTATATACTTAATATGGCAAAGAAACGTTTGCCGGGACAGCTAGTAACACTATAAATTATATGTGAAACTAATGTCATAAAACAAGATTAGCAACGTCAATTCGGCTTTACATACGAGCAATGAGAATACAATCACTAGCATACGATCATAATTCATAAGGCCCGAGCTTAATACTTAAAAATACTAGAAAAATGTAGAGTTGTGGAGCGAGCCGCCGCGATAGGGACTAGGGTTACAAGTTATAAGCTCGGCTCGGTAGTGAGTAGTGAGTAGTGAGTAGTGTGTAGTGATCGGTAATACTGGGTAGTGGGTACTGGCCTCCCTTGGGGTCGTCGGCGTCGATGGGCTGCTTGAGCGCGGTGATGTCGCGGAACGTCAGCAGGAACAGCACCACCAGCTCCCGCTCGTTGCGGATCGGCGCCACGTGCACCAGCAGCCATAGCGGCGTGCCTGAAACACGCCACGCGGCATGCCACCGATCAGGTAAAAAGGTACTAATATTTCAACTATTCAATAGTACATTACATAAGAAATCTTAATATATATCGACGGGTGAAAGCGGAAGTGGCGTAACTTGAAAAACCCAACTTTACAGTAGAGCCAAAAAACTTTTAAAAAAATTCATAACTTCTACATTTATCAAGATAGAACGTTGAAAATTGGAACGTATTTATATTATTCTAAGGTCCATACGATGAGTTTGTTCAATCTGTTCTAAAGTTGATATTTCATTGATTTTTAACAAGTTACGACAAAAAAAAATTCTGTTTTAGGCAGCAGAAATGTTGTATCTTTGAGAGGAAATGTATGGATAACTTAAAAAGGCATATTTTTTTGGGCGGCGGATTTGTCGTATCTTCAATATAACACGCCATAACACATTTCATTTCGCCGTATCTTGTTTACTTAACAAAATTGCATTACAACTTTTGGTTCAAGTGCATAATCGGCGACAGACGTTGTGAAAATGAAATGCTGTATCTTAAACTAAATGAATTGTTTTTTTTTAAAAGAATGTCACTATAACAAATTAAAAGAAATAATACGACTATTTACATGTTTTAAAAGAATGTCACTATAACAAATTAAAAGAAATAATACGACTATTTACTGTTATTTGTTTATAACATAAGAAAATAAAGGAATGGAAATTTGTTTTATTAATCAACATTAAAATATAAAATTATTATAATAAAATGAAAATTAATGTAATAAAACATTTATTTCTATTGTTTTTTCTACTTTGTAAAGGTTTAGGCCCTAATATATTATTCATGCTCATGAATTTAAAGTTATTCTTTTTATTTTATAAGATATGGGGGCAAATGAGCACACGGGTCACCTGATTGAAAGTAACTACCGTTGCCCATGGACACTAGTAACATGAGAAGAGCTGCTGGTGCATTGCCGGCCTTACCCGGTACTAATATGCTATCTTTTTGAAGGTTTTCAGGTCGTATAGGTTTGAAAATACTGCTGGTGACAGTTCTGTGTTCAGTGGAAGACTTCCACTCATCAAAGTGATGAGGATGGTATATTTTTTGCGTGGAACGATGGCGAAAAATTGCAGGAGGTATGATTCCGAACAATCCCTCAGGGCACTCCCCGTGATACATCACGAAGCCGATAGAGGATGCAGAGTGAAGCTACATCTCGGCGTATTTCCAAGGAGTCCAACCTGTTTGAAACACTATGGCAGTCAACAATGCGAACGGCCCTTCATTGTATACGATCCAAAGGGAGTAGTTGGTATTTGGCGACTCTTTCGGAACCCGTACTGTTTGTCCCTGGCCACCCAAGTATCGAAAGAGCTGGGTATTGATAATGGATTCCATAATCTTCGAGAAGACGGAGGTTGTAGCGATTGGTCTGTAGCTGGAAGGATTTGAGCGGTCACCTATTTATACCAAGGCTGTCTTCCAAGAAGCCGGGACAATGCCAGAAGAGTAGGAGAACCGAAAAAGACTACTAGTTGGAAGGATTTGAGCGATCACCTTTTTTGGGGATCGGGTGCACCAAGGCTGGATCCAGGAAGCCGGGACGATGCCAGTGGAATAGGAGAGCCGAAAAAGACGCGTCAAGACCGGAGCCAACTCTGGCGCACACTTTTTCAACACATTAGGAGGGATTCCGTCAGGCCATCTCTGCTTTTGGATATCAAGGGAAGGCTCCTGCCTTCCCTGACTGAGCGCTGATGAAACTCCGACATGATGCTACTGTATTGTGGTATGGTCGGCGTTTTCTATCCCCCGTCATCTAGGGTCGAGCTTGACGCAAAGAGCTTGCCCAAAAGATCGGTTTTGTAATTTGCATCGTGGGCCAGTGATCCATTTTCTACTTGTAGGGATGGTAGGGATGGCTTGCAGAAATTGCCTTCAATAGCTTTTGCCAGAGACCATGTACGGGTTCCCGGAGGGAGTCTCGAGTCTCTCACAGATAGAGACATCTCTCTCTCTTGAAGGACCTAGAGGCAAGGTTGTACTCTATTTTATATTATGTGTTTGTCCACGCATAGACGCGAAGGAGCTCAATATCTATTAAGAACAACAATTATAGCTCAACAATATTTTTTATTGAACCATCAACAAAAAAAATATTAGCAAATTTACATTTTATACCATGCACTAATAAAGTCGAATACGACTTTATTAGTGCATGGTATAAAATATCGACTCATTTTTTATATAATAATATATATTTTTTATATAATAATATATAAAAAATGAGTCGATATTGTTAACAGAAAATATACGGGCTTTTATCTTTACTAACATGTAAAATCAACAAAATATGTATACAAGAATAAGTGTGTAGATGTCCAGAGCAATGCTCAGGGGAAAAAAATATACGTGGACACATACGTGGACAGAAATTGTGAGCTATAAATAATAATTATAATAAGATCGTTGTAACCAATTTCTTGGAAATAAAGACTTATTTACTTACTTACGTGCCACATTTCACTATACGTCTTTAATAGGGTTGTTGAGGAAGTGATTATGAGGAAGAGGATGAGGAAGAGGAATTGTCACGCGCAAATTTAGAGGATGCGGATGAGGAAGAGGATATTTTATGAGGAAGAGGATGCGGATGAGGAAGCGGATGAGGAATAGGATGATAGGAAATTATAAATACTAGCGGACCCAACCCAAAAGGATTTGTCCTGTCTGTAGGTACATAACTAGAGACCTAGCATTTGCATATTTTAGCCATTCTCAGCAGTAATAGCATATTTTACCTAAAATCTAGTTATGATGCAAATTATCGTACATTTACAACATTTTTCACTAATGCTGTGTTCCGAAATGCGACCAAAAATAACAATAACAGTTACAAAACATAAGGACTATCGAGTAATAGTTGTGACTTTTTACTGCATTTCGAATGTAGTCTGTAGCCCTGCGCATCTTTTGTTTTGACAGTTACGATAATGCTATAAAGACATAGAAGAAAATCGCGCTCGCTAACTACAAATTAAACGGCAGAACTTTGGCCAGAAACTGTAAGTGATACATAGCACCCAAGTCAAATTATGCTCAGTTTCCTCAGTGAATATGGAGCGAACCTTTCTTATTTACAAAAATATTCTAAATTATAATAGACACAATCTTAATACTGAATATTTAGAAAAATATTTGGTTGCTTACCTTTACAATAATTTAAAATAATTTTAATGTCATGTTATAATGCTACTGTACGGTCTATTATCGCCTATCAAAAAATAAATTACTAATTGTAAGCAGATTTTGAATTTGCATACTGCCATATAATTTTGCATATTTTGCCAATTTTCGTGCATATTTCAAGCATTTTTCATGCATATTTGCATGCATATAACAAGCTTTTTATGTTGCATATTATGATCCGGTCTCTATACATAACAATACACAAAAAAAATATTAAAAGGGCATTATCCAGTGGACCAAAGCAAACTATGAATCTAAATTCTAAACCATTCTCGAAACACACACAATATAGAATCATCAAAATCGGTCCAGCAGTTAAGGAGTTCGTGTGCCTAGTGTGATTTTTTTTGTGTTACACATTCGATCGTGAACGCGTTTGGCGTTTACTAAGATTTTGTATGGGATTTGAACAGCGCCACCTGCTCACGGGAGTAATCCCATACAAAATCTTAGTAAACGCCAAACGCGTTCACGATCGAATGTGAAACAAAAAACTCACACTCGGCACACAGTAACATACACAACACACGCACACAAAAAAAAGATACAGAGCGAATAATTTAATACAATTCTCGCGCTCTGGTGTGTGCGTTGCCATGATTGGATACGCGACGCGCATGCGCAGTGAAATTCCTCATAAATTCCTCTTAAATTTTGAGGAAACGATAGCGGAAGAGGATTTTTTTATTTTTATTTATGAGGATGCGGTAGCGGTTGAGGAACCCAAAATATTGCGGAACTTCCTCATTATGAGGAAGCGGAAGAGGAATCCTCAACAACCCTAGTCTTTAAGCTTCATTTAAGAATAAGCGTGTTCAGTTCCATTCAGAATAAACGTGCATTGATACACACAAACACGTTTTCTCAAATCGACGCTAACAACCAACTAAAAGGCGTTAAGAACGGCGTATATGGTGCGGCGGCGAAGGTATCATACAGGGGTGGAAGGGAGATGAAATGGCGTTACTTATCTCTGTACTCATTACTTAAGTATATTTATTAGTTGTAAGTATAGGTTTAAGAATAAAATTATGTGTTTGAAATGTAATAACTTTCTCATACCTATAAAATTTGTATGAAAAAAATTGTCGTATCTTTGTGAATTTTGTATTTTAGGCGACGAAAATGTCGTAACTCATTCAAATCAAACTAGAGAGTTAAAAAATCTGTGTCGTATCTTTTTCTTATTTTTCACGCATTGTCGTATCTATCTTTTATCCAAAAATTGCAGTTTTTCGTCTAGTTACGACAATTTTTTTAAGGTCTGTGCTAAAAGATGATCAAAATCCATGGTCGTATCTTTACTAGAATTTATCGTAGAAAGACGAGATATAGACCATTCGACGCAGAATTTTTTTTTATACAACAATCAATTAAAAAGTGATTTTGGCCAAAATCCAAGTTACGCCACTTCCGCTTTCACCCGTCGATATAATTCTTCTGTGAGTGTGTATGTCACTGAACTTCTCTCAAACGACTGGACCGATTTTAATGAAATTTTTTGTGTGTGTTCAAGGGGATCTGGGAATGGTTTAGATTCACAATTTTGTCCGCTGGACAATGATTTTTTAAATAATATTTAATTTATTAGTAGTTGTTGATTTCGGAATGTTTTACATTGAATCCGACAGACGGCGCTACCATCGCGGTGTCAAATTTTAAATAATATTCGAATTCGAATTTTAATTTTAGTCTGTCCCGACAGTTAGCGCTGCGATCAAATTAAAAAAATAATACTTTATATACTTAATATGGCAAAGAAACGTTTGCCGGGACAGCTAGTAAAAATAAGAAATGTCTCCGATCACATTCATGTGATCGGAGACATTACTTATTTTCCTTACTATATATTATTACATTTCTTATTTTCCTGCCCTAGGTGCGTAATGTATGTAATAAACATATTGTGATCTGAGGCTTTCTTATTTACTGCCCATGGTGCGTATACTATTTTTCTCATCGACGGAGGCGGAAAACGGCAACATCGGTAAGCGCAGCGGAAAGAAAGTTGACGTTTTCCACCCGGAGGTGAGAAAAATAGTATATTAAATAAAAAGATAAAACCGACTTCAAATTTTTGTATGTAATTAAGAATTAAAGTTCCCTATCTCAAAAACTACACAACCGATTTTGATGAAACTTGCAGTATTCCCTAAGTTGAACAATACCTATGTTAGGCGAATTGTGGGTACCGCCTATTGGTATTGCCTAACATTCCTGCATCGCGCTATCGAAGTTTTCTGAGCGCGTCGGTATAATATATACGACAGCTGAAATGTGTCAAGTGGGCTTCGGCCTGACCGGGCATACCACCTCGCTCGGTCGGAAGATCTTCCTTTGGCCTCCACGCATTATTCCCACACCTAGTACAATAAAAAAGAATCACTAAAATCGGACTTGTGGTTCCGGAGATATGTGTGCACAAAATATATAAAAACATACCTACATACACACATACATACACTTTTGGGCACATTTGTTCAGAAGCTGTCATAGATTAACATATACAAAAACTGGGCAGTTCTGGAAATATTACATACATACGCGTCGAATTGATAACCTCCTTTTTTGAAGTTGGTTAAAAACGATACCGAATAATATTCTTAATTAATGTGAACGCAATGTGGAGTTGTAGAGTGTAGAGTGACAGCTGCGGCGACAATGCTCGATTGGCCGGGTCGCTCGTCAACGTTAACGACCGCGACATACGAGTAAAGGATACAGCGTACGATGCAGTGACATGTTCGCCCTGATTAAACTTATAATAAAAAACATCAACGCTCCTCGTGGTGCGGTTAGGCTTTTTTTTTATGCAATAAGGGAGCAAACGGGTCACCTGATGGAAAGCAACTTTCGTCGCCCATGGACACTCGCAGCATCAGAAGAGCTGCAGGTGCGTTGCCGGCATTTTAAGGGGTAATAGGGGAGGGTAGGGAAGGAAATAGGGAAGGGTAGGGAAGGGAAAAGAGTAGGGGATTGGGCCTCCGGTAAACTCGCTCACTCGGCGAAACACAGCTCAAGCGCTGTTTCACGCCGGTTTTCTGTGAGGACGTGGTATTTCTCTGGTCGAGCCGGCCCATTCGTGCCGAAGCATGGCTCTCCCACGTCGACGTGGGCTGTTTACACACGGCGCCGCGGCGGCAGCGTTTTTCGCCATCGCGGCGCACTGCGGCGCGATTATGCGTCCGACTAGTCTCGTATGTCTGTTGAAAACTGCGGCACCACTCGCCGCCGCCACCGCGGTGGCGCCGTGTGAAAAGGGCCCATAGAAATACAATTAGGATGAGTATGCAGCGGCGCCGCCGCGGTGGCGGTGCCGCTCGCTGCCGCTGCGGCGTGTGTGTAAACACGCTTACATCGTTTTGTGGCCAGGTTCACCTAAAACATTTCCATTATTTTGTACTACAGCAGCTTCTTCACGATAACGACACGACACGATACCACAGAATAGAGGGCCACCGCACATATTATACAATTTCAAGTTGGCCGACTATCGTACAAACTGACTATCGTACTAATTCTAATATTCTGTCACTTAATATTGAATGCACCCAAAATATTCTCCTTTCTTTTCGCCTTCGTTTTATTAGTGCCACAATAAAAGCGTGCTTTTTACGCATTTCAATACGCAGTCGCTAGGCTTACAACACCGTTACCAACTAAATCAAAAAGTCTGTGGCTGGCAGCGTACACGATGAAGTTATCCAATTAAATAGTGATACTACGCAATTTAGTTTGTACGATAGTCGGCCAACTTGAAATAGTATTATATTATGTGCGGTGGCCCTTATCTATTCAGTGGTATCGTGTCGTGTCGTTACCGTCGCAGTGTGAAAACGCCCTATATTAAAAAATGCAACGTTAGACGATTTTAACATCGGCATCATTTACCTATATGTTACTCTGTCATTAAAGATAGTAGGTAAGTATAGTTCTTGCAATCTACGAGTGCGCGTCGCCCTTAGTTGTGTGAGTGACCATATTATCTATACACGCGTACATGGCTCGCTCGCTACTGACTGCTCCGTCGGGTACGCACACTGACGAAAATGTCTATTCACATTTTCAACTACAAATAAAGGCGACGCGCACTCCTAGATTGCAAGAACTATAGATACAATGTCTACAAGGAGCAAACGAGTAAAGTCGGGAGACGAGCGCGTGTAGGGGTGTGTAGAGGTGTGTAGAGGTGTGTAGGGGTGTGTAGGGCTGTGTAGGGTGTATGCTCACGGTTCTTCTTGTAGAGCAGGATCTCGAAGTGGTCGGCGAGGTGGTGGTCGAGCGCGCGGTCGACGCGCTCCACGGCCTCTTTCTCGGTGAGCTCGCCGAACATCCAGGCGCAGCGGCACGACTTCTGCATCACCTCGGCGCGGTTGTAGCCCGACATCTTGCAGAACGTCTCGTTGCAGTACACGATCGGGTAGTCCACGATCTGCGCGTTCGCCAGCAGGAAGCTGCTATCTGCTGCAACACACACACACACACCGTCGTTATCCCAATTCCGACGGACGGTCCGTCGCGTGAAACTCTTTGTTTTCTAAAAGCTCCCGTCGACTCGATCTATGTTCTTCGGGCAGCTGTATAATATATAGGGTACTACCGTTTTATACGTAAGTAAGTTTTATAAGAGATTAATACCTACGTTCCTTGAAAAATACTGGGTTTTAGTTCGGATGAAAAAGTCTCGATGGGTACCTACTTAAGAACCTGAGGAGCTTACCTATCCAGCTTACCTGTCTTTATTATAATAACGACATAGGAGATACAGCAGTCAGCAGGCCGGCCATACATTAGACGTTACTCTTTTGTTATTATTGTGTATATCCGGCCCGCGTGTCGCGAGCCGCGGCCGGTAATCCCGGGATCAGGGGATTCGGCGATATGTTACAATAGCGTATTATACTACGCCCCTTATAATTATTTTAAAGCCCCAATTCGTACGCGCCAAAGCGTGTAATCTGTGAATGAGTTAGGGGGTAGAGCCCTGTGAGGTACCGTAGTGTCGTTATGAACGTTTTAAGCCCGTTGCAACAATTTACAGCCTTACGTGTATCCTATAATTTGCATTTAATTATTTTTTAAGGCGTAACTAATTTAATAAAAAAACAACATTGACCCAAAATTTTGGTACCAACAAAATTATTCAGTGCCGCCTCGGCCCCCAGGATGAGGTGATAAGTATTGCAGGTGGTTAATTTGCTTGTCAAAATTTAAGACGGCCGCTCCAGCGAGATGTTCAAACGAAAAAAATCTAGGAAATTCTGTTGATTGTAAGGAGCGATTCTGTTGATTGATATTGGTGAGTAGCGGGCTCCAGGTAGAGTTTTAACTTTTAGGTAAAAATAGAATCTCTAACGATTCCATCTTGGTGACGGGCTAATTCGGTGTCCTAAACCACCTGTACGAGCAAGCAGGTACTGTACCTATTGCTAATTCAAACTTATTTTCCCGTTGTCCCGGCAAAGTGCATACTCTCAGGCAGTTCGCTACAAACCGTCATCAATCGCACACTCATTATTAGCATTAGCATTCAATCAATAGGTATATAACTTTTATTTTTTTTAACAATCAACTATCGTATTATATCACAAAAAGGGTGTAGTCACTAGTCGAGTAAGCAGCTCCTACTGCCTACACCACAGATACGTGTTTTCCCATACTTTTTAACTGCATATTACATGCATATAAAATGTTATATTATGTCACTTGCAAGTTGCAACGTTAAAATAAATGTTTTGTAACAAATAAAATACAGTCCAACCCACGTGACGACTTACAGTTTTATAATAATAACATTATTTACAAAGCTTGCAAGAAATGAAGCGGCCCATCCTTTGGCTTAGAGCAGAGTATGTACATTGTGTATAATTATTATGTATCGTTTAATCGGGAGTTTCGAGTTGGCTAATGAAATGATAAATCGTTAAGATGTAGCAGGGGGAGTCGGCACTCGGCGCGTACCTACCCCGTACCCGGTGTATGAAACATTCAGGCGCGCGCCTCATTTATTATTTGGAGGAGTTTGCGTTCCAGAGCTTCCTACTTTGCATATTAACACGTTCTCCTGCAGACCGGCTCCGAGTTCCGACACACGATCTGCATACAGTCAACGGACGCGACGTAGCAACAGTCTGGCAACAGTAGTCAGTACCTACGCATACGTCGAAGACACCAGACTGTAGGAACAGCTGTGCTGCTGTCGCGTCACGCTCGAGCCGCTCAGACTATATACAGTATACACCGCGGACAATCATCCTATATCATCACTACGCATAAAATATATCAAACACCAGACAGAAAGAAAATTGACGTGTCAAAAGCTTTTATAAAAAAACCTCTGGTACATACCGCTCAGTCAAAACACCCAAAAACAGCTGTGCAGTGTAGTGTGCACATAATATTTGTTTTTTTTTTTTAATTAAACTTTATTTATGCTAAATTTTAAAGCTTACTTAGCCCCCCAATTACACAACAAAACCCATAAACTATTTATCATTGATAGGTTTAAGGTTACGTCACTGCGTAGATAAAGTACTAAGTTATTTAATAACGTAAAAAAGATGTAACAATCGAAAAAATCAAAACTCGAGTGTAAGATGATACCACCTATTATTCGGAGCGTGCGAAGTGGGTGGAGGGGACAAAGAAAGCGATTGCCGCGCTTGCCGTGGCAAAAATATGCAACCAATAGGGCTCAGATAGTAGTCAAACAAACTTGTCCATAACTTGTCACGCTGTTTTGAAATTTTTAGAAATTGGTCTTAATAAATGTTTTTGTATCGTTAATCGTAGACTGCAAAAATAATAGCAAAATATAGGTAGTCAGTACAAATTTAATGTTTTACCTAAATCCACTAGGTCCTAGGAAATTAAATCAGATACCTATCTGCTCTAAAAATGAAAAAGTATGTGATTGGATATAACCTAAAATTGCATTACTTATCAGTCTAGTCAATTTTATTTGAGTTGCATTTTATAAAGAGTTTTTGAGTACCTAACTATTATTTTAATGTTGATGGATCACCATGATGGTCTCCAAAACCCGACGACAAACCTTGCAGTAATAGTTTCATAGAATATTTCATTTAAATCCAAAGTATCAGGTGGAAGAAATAGTGACTCACAAATGACGATAAACCAGATACTACATCTGGTTTAACTGGTCTTTTAGAAGCCGGAGATAGAGTTTTGAATGAAAAAGGTTTTTCAAGTGAGCAAGTTTTAGATGAAAGGGGTAAAAAAGTTAAAATTATTATGCCCTCATTTTGAGCAAAACAAAACGAGTACCTACTTAACTCTCAAGAGGAAACCGAAAGGACTTATGATATTGCTCGAGTAAGGATCCATATTGAAAGCAATGATATTCTATTTTAGAAACTCATTGATTGAAAGTGTATTAATGCAAAGACTCAGAAACGTGAAAAATGTTTGCAGTGTATTATATATATTGTATGTGTAGTAATTTTTGGACTCCGATTTTCTTCAAGAGTATAATTAATGTTGTAAAAAATAAATAAAAATAAGATTTTTAAAAACATAACATTAATTTTTTTCAAGTACCTATTGCTCGTATTTTTGTTACTGATTAAAGCAGCAATATGTTTGCACTTGCCGCTCTGGTTAAAACGCAGCTGCATTTTACTCCAGCAACAATCATTATTATCTATCTGTAAGAATAATTATTAACAATGTAGACTTGCTTTATCCAAATGTTTAGTTACGTTTTTTGGTCGGTTGAGTACTTATGTTTGAACTTGTTTTATAGGGTGCTAAAGTAACCGATGTTCGGCGAATTATATTGGCTCGTATTAAATAACATTGCCATTAGTCCTTAGCTCTTCTACATCCCTTACATGTCTTGCTAACACCAATTTATTTCCTTTTAGCATAGATTGGGCCTTGAAACTTATTAATTGTTTTACACTCTAAAAACCAGTTTTTTTTAATGATTATATTCATTTTCCAAAAGTAGTTTTTAACTAAATATAACCCAAATACTATTAATTATTGTTCTTAATATATTTTATTTGCTATAATATTTACAAAATAAACAAACTCTTGTTGTTTATTTTTTGACACGCCTCTGAAACTTTGTTTGAAATATGTCACTACTGACGTGCACGTTCCAAATAGAAAGACGTATGAGTAAGCGTCAGCGCGATGTAGGAGATGAACGGCGCCATCTATTATAAATTTTTGGTACTAACTTAATTTAAAAAAAATTACGCATTTTCACTCCCTTACAACCCCTTTGTCCAGTTAAAAAGTAGCCTATGTCCTTCCTCAGTCTTTAGACTATCTGTGTACAAAATTTCATTACAATCGGTTCAGTAGTTTTGACGTGAAAGCGAAACAGACAGACAGATAGACAGAGATACTTTCGCATTTATAATATTAGTTTAAATAGTATTAGCCCTGGAGGCTGGAGATACTGACACAAAATTCTTGGTCATTTGTACCAGGCTGGCGATTCTACAGGGGTATAATTACGTAAAGGCAAAAAGGAAAATGATGGTTATAGCGCTCGCACTGGCAGCCCAAACGCGTGAGCGTTAATTGAACGTGTCGGATAAATAACGAGTGTCGAACGATTTGTTCCACAAAAATGCTTGTATTTTCAGATAGTCGAAAAAAATAAGTAGGCGAAAGCGTAATGCCATACTTGTCGGGTGCGGCTTACAGCTCGCCATACCAACGCGAATACGTTAATTTTAATAAAAAAAATTGAACCATTTTTGCATAGCTAATCATCGTCGAGAAGCCATTTACGAAAATCACCTTGCCATACTTTTCCGACAGGTCCCAATGGCCGCCATACCACTGCAAAGGTGTAATTTTTTGAAGTGAAAACATCTTTAGCGGCGTTGAGCACTTTTGTGGGATGGGTAAAAACTGTAAAACTCGCGTCAGATTCTCGTGCTGATCGAAAAACCTTGGAAAAACCGTAAGACCTTTGGAGAGTAGTGTTTTGTGTCGAACTCGAACTCGAACTCGAAATCGAACTCGAACTATTTGAGTCGGTATGGCGGGCTGTAAGCCGCACCCGACAAGTATGGCATTACGCTTTCGCCTACTTATTTTTTTTCGACTATCTGAAAATACAAGCATTTTTGTGGAACAAATCGTTCGATTAACGCCCACGCGTTTGGGCTGCCAGTGCGAGCGCTATGACCATCATTTTCCTTTTTGCCTTTACGTAATTAAAGCCAGTGCCAAGTGCCAGCTGCCCCCCCTGGATGCTAAAATAAAGTCAATTTTCCTGGAAAGTGGGAATTCAAAACGTGTTATCAAATGAAGTATAGGAAACAAAATATCTTTTATGGCCAGGCTAGTTCGAAAAGAATGATTTTTAAGCTTCCAGTCTGTAGAAATTATTAGGAATTCTCTTACACCAAAATTAATGTAGAATTTAAAAAGCAACAAAGTAAAAAAATAACCGAACATAAGGGAAGAGACCTAACGCTAGACACTGAACTAATAGATGACACTTTTACTCTAATTATTTCTCACCACTGTAAATTTTATAAGCTTCTCAAGCTATCTGTTGAATTGAAAAAATATATTAAAGACGCCTTCGGGAACAAAATTTTAAAATGGGATCAGTTTTCGTAAATAATATGACCGCGTCCACACGCGCTCGGCAATTTCTTAGCAAATAGGTTAAGGAAGGCGAAATTTTGCACGTAAGTTTTGAATACATTTATTTGATTTTTTGTAATTTCTACTGATTTCATTGGATTAATGGTCATGTTGTATACACTAATTAATGTTTATTTCAGATGTATTGTCCATTTTCCCTAACAATATAAAGGGTGTACAGTGTTGCCGTGCGAGAATTTACTCGAGAACGGCTTCTGCACTGGGTGTGGTCGAAATAAAACACTTCGTCGCTATGTACTATTAGCGGGGGTCGAGGTAAACGCGATTCCGGCCAGCCTTCCTTCTATATGATGAGGATCCCAACCGAACTATTTCCCCAGTTCTATTATTCGATGTTGGCGGTAGGCTGGCGCGGAGCGGACTGAGCGGTCTGCCGGCGGCCGGCCCGACCCTATATTTTTACCTGGCCGGCTGCCTGGCCAGCGATCCCGCCATTCCCCCGGCCCCTGCTAAACTTTATTTATTTCTTAAAGCTATTTTTCACTATTTTAAAACACATAATAAATATTTCTATTGTAAATAAACTACGCATCTGCTAGCTTTCTTAAATATTGCCGAACGCCTATTCCTAAATATCCTTTGTTTATTGTTTGACAATAAACAAAGGATATTTGCTTTATTACTTTTAAGGTCTTTACGGAACACAATAATAACGCATTTAAACTAACGAAAATATAGTCAAAGGGACCGAACATGTGGCGATTTCAAAATAAGCCATTTTACTATTGAAATTAAATAAATTTACAAATGAAATCATACAAAACTTAACTATTAAAATGCGACTATTAACTATTGACTATATTTGGGAATAAAACACACGCTATCAGATGATTTATTTGAAAATTACTGTCTCTATCTGACTTTTACACTAACTATTACTATTCAATATTTTAGACCTATTGCTATTACAAATAAACTAAACTATAAAATACTATCTATATGCTCACTATAACCTATCTAAATATATTTATTGTCTCGTACACAAATTCACTAAACTATAAACGTTCTTGCACTAAACTATAACCTATCTATTTTTCGTCGTCTCGTACATTTCTCCCGCCGTGCAGCGACGTAACCTCGACGCTGCAGATCCGATGTCCTGGGAGAGACGACGCACTATGTCGACAGGATCACCAGCCGCTTCGTCGGTCGCCGAAGTACTCCTCCTTTGGTCCTCACGTCCACCACTCGAACCGCGCCATCTTGTCCCGGGTATGTGGCGATGACTATGCCCCGGGGCCAGGTGTTCCTCGGGAGGTTGCTGTCCACTATCAGCACGACGTCGCCCTCCTTGATGGTCCTTCCGCTCCCGCGAGGCTCCCGCCGGTGTTGGAGTTCCGGCAGGTACTCTCGGACCCAGCGCGCCCAGAACATGTCTGCCAGGCGCTGCGAGGCCCGCCAGTTGGAGCGGGTGATGAGGTCGGCGTCGTCGAACTTGCCGGGCGTTGGTACCCGCGCTGACCCGCCCAGGAGGAAGTGGTTGGGCGTGAGGGCTTCGTCGTCTTCGGGCTGGACCGATACGTGTGTGAGCTGCTGTTCACTGTGTATTCCGCCTCCACGAGCAGGGTGCTGAGGACCTCTTCGGACGGATGACGCTCGTGCAGCACGGCGGAGAGCGCTATCTTCACGGACTTCACGAGGCGCTCCCAGGCTCCTCCCCCACTATTTATTATTTTTATTTCTTCTCCGAATGCCTGTTGTTGTACAGACCGAACTATTAATTTTTCGTCTTCTATGGGAACGAATTTTCGTTTTTCGGTCTCGATCTGTGTTTTCTGTTTTGGCGCCGTTTTCTTTTGTTTCCTCCAGTCGGGATGGCTATCATTTTTCTTCTTGCCCCTTCTGTAATTCACTATCTCTTTTTTGGGCTTCATTCTCTCCACGAACTGTAGTACCCGAGCTGTGGCACGTAGGTACTTCTCCCAACTGGATAAATGTATGGCGTCCGGTATTACTTGGTCGATCGACGGCGGCTTCGATGTGATGTGATGAGTCCTCTCTTCACCCGTTTCCTTCTCTTCGATGATTCGCTCCGCCGGCCATGTAGAGCTGCTTTCGTACAGGAATTCTGGACCTCTGTACCACCGATGTTCCGTACCGAAGTCAGGCGGGGCGCTCCTCGTCGCGTCGTCGGCTATTAGGGCCGCCATGAGTTCCGTGTACTTCTTTTGCAGTTTTGGATCCTTGTCGATGCGCTTTTCCGTGTTGTGCAGCCTTCTCAGCGCGTTGTCGTAATTGTTCGGCATCACGCAGTCCTCTGTCTTCCAGAGCATCCCTGTTTCGAACCGGCCCCCGACCTTTTGCGTGCTTCTATTTAGGATGTCGAGGGCTCTTCGCTCTGGATCGGACTGCGGCTTCTTCTCTTCTATTCCCATTGACTCGATGGAGAAGTGGTGCCTTAGCATGTCGTCCATTCTGTCGTCCACCAGGTTATTTACGAAGTGTACCTGGTGTCCGAGGGTGCGCGAGTCGGTGCCGTGCAGGACCCAGCCCAGTGGCGTCTTCGATGCCGCGGGTTGGCGGCGTTCTCCTCTTCTAACTTCGGACGCCACTAGGAGGTGCCAGTTGTCCTGGCCTATGAGGACGGTCGGCTGCATCTCTTTGTAGGTGAACTGCTGTCTCAGAATTCTGAGGTGGTCACAGGCCCACACCGTTTCTTGCCGGACGACCTGCGGTGATAGTTTCAGATCGTCGAAGGTTCGGGCCTCTATGTCGTGGGCCTCTCCGCTGCCCCTTAGCTGGATGGTAACCCGACGAGACGACTCGGACTTGAGGTTGTCCGGCGCCAGTGTCTCTATCTCAAGGGGATCGATGTGTCCCTTGGCGCCGATCTTTCTCGCTACGTCGGAGTCCAGCAGGGTGACCGTTGACCCGTCGTCCAGGAGGGCGAAGGTGTCGGCGGAGCTCTTTGACCCGGTGACCCGAACTGGTACTATCTTCAGGTAGGTGTGGGCTCTTCTATGTTCGTGCGTTGATGTGACCTGTTCCTTTTCGCCTTCCTTTGGCTTGTTGAAGTGCAGCAGTGGGTGATGGCTCCTAGCGCACCCATCTATTTTACAGGTCCGGAAATCGCACTTGTGAGACATCGTTTTATAGCGGAGGCATCTGAAGCAAAGTCTGTTTTTCTTTGCTATAGCCCATCTATCTTCCGTCGACGCTTGCTGCATTTTGTCGCACTTGACCGGGGAATGACCGATTTGTTCACAGAGGAGACACGGCCTTTCTTCTGTCTTCTTCTCGCCTTCTGACCGTGCGTGGTGCGCACGCTGTTTTCTATAAGGCGGCGTCGTGTTGTCCTCTGCTATCGATTCCGGAGCTGCGTATCGTGCGCATCTTCTTGCTTCTTTCTCTATAAACTCGCAGAATTGTAGCAGCTCCGGTTCATTTTTCTTCCCGGTCTCTATTGTCTCGACGTAGTCGAACCAGCGATACTTTATGGTCGACGGAAGCTTCTCGACTATGTTCTTGATTATTTCCGGACTGTATAAGTATCTGTCCTTTCCCAGGAGCTGAAGTGTGGCGACGCTGTTCGCTATTTTGTTAGCGAACAGGCAAATGTCCCTCGGGGCGTCGCTTGTCCTGGGCAGGTTGCGCAGCTTGTCTAGCTCGGCGATCGCTATGGTGTCCGGTCGGCCGAATCGATCTTCCAGGGTCTTCATAATGACGTCTGACGGAGCGTTCGCTATAAGGAGGCTGGTCACGGCCTCCTTTGCCTTTCCTTTCAGGGCTCTTCGTAGCCTTGCTGAGTTTTCGGCTGTGGTCAGGTGGCGCTCCGTCTCCATGTAGGCCGACCGGAAGGCGAGCCATTCACTGTAGGCCCCGTTGAAGAAGGGCAGCTCCCCCAGGTATTTCGAGCTTCTGTTCGCCGCGGCGCTGTTTACGGCCGCGGTGATAGCTGAGGTGAGCTGCGCCAACTCGCTATTCATTGGCTGCGAGGCTGCGTGCGATGCTATTTGCCCCGACGTAGGTGGTGCCGCTGTCTTCGATGCTTCGACGCGGGGCAGCGGGGAATCTTTCGGCGGCTTGGGGCCCGCCGATGACGAGAACGGAACTATATTCCCCGACGGTTGCTCGACGATCTCTATATTTTCCTCGGGTGCCGTGTTACGTGGTGGCGGCGGCGGGGCTTGCGAGACTATGAGTGCTCCCGCCGGTAACGAAGGCGGCAGAAGAGGCTGGTTATCTATATGGCCCTCTTCCGCACGCTGATTTTCCAACCACGATGTCACTCTCTCCTGTGCACCCTCGGATTCGTTGTCTGTGTCCTCGTCCGATTCTGCTTCGAGAACCCTCATCCGGGCGATGGCGAGCTCCAGTTTGCGCTTCGCTATTTCTTCGGCAGCGCGGGCGAGTTTCTTCGCCTTTTCCGCCTTACTTGAGGCGCTCCTGGACTTCGCTCTCGTCGGCGCGGCTTGTACGGTAACCGACACCGACGGAGACTTCGGCGGGTCTTCTTGTCGTAGCGGAAGCGACGGGTGGGACGTAGGTGCTTCTCGAACTGTGAGATCCGCTTCTTCCTCGATGGTTGGTTGGTCCTCTTCACGGGGTGCCGACGTAGCTATTCCGCTCTGCGATCGTGTGATGGGCATGGCGACGAAGTGTTGACTATGTTCAACTATCCGGCTCGAACGTGACCAAAATGTACAGAAGATCCGGCTCGAAGGACCAAAATGTACAGAAGATCCGGCTCGAAGGACCAAAATGTACAGTGTTGCCGTGCGAGAATTTACTCGAGAACGGCTTCTGCACTGGGTGTGGTCGAAATAAAACACTTCGTCGCTATGTACTATTAGCGGGGGTCGAGGTAAACGCGATTCCGGCCAGCCTTCCTTCTATATGATGAGGATCCCAACCGAACTATTTCCCCAGTTCTATTATTCGATGTTGGCGGTAGGCTGGCGCGGAGCGGACTGAGCGGTCTGCCGGCGGCCGGCCCGACCCTATATTTTTACCTGGCCGGCTGCCTGGCCAGCGATCCCGCCATTCCCCCGGCCCCTGCTAAACTTTATTTATTTCTTAAAGCTATTTTTCACTATTTTAAAACACATAATAAATATTTCTATTGTAAATAAACTACGCATCTGCTAGCTTTCTTAAATATTGCCGAACGCCTATTCCTAAATATCCTTTGTTTATTGTTTGACAATAAACAAAGGATATTTGCTTTATTACTTTTAAGGTCTTTACGGAACACAATAATAACGCATTTAAACTAACGAAAATATAGTCAAAGGGACCGAACATGTGGCGATTTCAAAATAAGCCATTTTACTATTGAAATTAAATAAATTTACAAATGAAATCATACAAAACTTAACTATTAAAATGCGACTATTAACTATTGACTATATTTGGGAATAAAACACACGCTATCAGATGATTTATTTGAAAATTACTGTCTCTATCTGACTTTTACACTAACTATTACTATTCAATATTTTAGACCTATTGCTATTACAAATAAACTAAACTATAAAATACTATCTATATGCTCACTATAACCTATCTAAATATATTTATTGTCTCGTACACAAATTCACTAAACTATAAACGTTCTTGCACTAAACTATAACCTATCTATTTTTCGTCGTCTCGTACAAAGGGTGTCTACTATTAGTTCTTGAAAATGTAAAAAAACTTAATAGATGACATGGATCTCATCTTTGAGTTTTGCAATACATACTAAAGTTATTTTGTACTTTATTCTACTGCAAAAATCATCACTAATCTCTGAAAATAATATAATCCTATTAATAACAATCTAAGAACTTAGAACTACTGCACCTAAAAATGGACGTGTCTAATATTAGACCTTGTACTGATCTAAAAATCGATTGCTTTAGTTTTTAGCAGTAATAAAAAGAAAAATGAGAGCTGAGAAAAGAAAGAGGAAAAAAGAAGAGACAAAAGAAGCACGGAGACTAAAGACTGAAAATAAATTTGCTAGGAAAAAAAAGACAGGTTGCACTCTGGGAGTGCCGGCAGAAGTGAAAACTTGATTATTAACGTTGTGCATTTTTAACACATTTTTTATGAAAATCGATTATTAAAAAAACGATTATTTTAATTAATCGAAACCATTATAATCGATTAAATTTTTAACCCATTTTTTATGAAATAAGATTTAAAAAAAAACGATTTTTTTAATTAATCGAAACCCTTACAATCGATTAAATTTTAACCCATTTTTTATGAAAATCAATTTTTAAAAAATCGTTTTTTTTTAATTAATCGGAACCCTTACAATCAATTCGAGTTCGAGTTCGAGTTCGAATTCGAGTTCGACACAAAACACTACTCTCCAACCGTCTTACGGTTTTTCCAAGGTTTTTCGATCAGCTCGAGAATCTGACGCGAGTTTCACAGTTTTTACCCATCCCACAAAAGTTCTCAACGCCGTTAAGAAGTTTTCACTTCAAAAATATGAAAAATAAAAGGAAAGATAGTTTCAGCATGGAAGAAGAATGAATAGTATCTGGAGACAACGTGGATAATATTTATGATGCATGTAGTGACTATGATGAAGTAAATGAAATCTTTTGAAAAATGGCAAATAAAGACTTAATTTATTAGGAAAAAATATGTTAAATGTAATGTAATGTTCTATGTCAACTATTAGTTCATATTGGTGTCTACTATTAGTGATGTTCGTTTTTTGTGATGTCATCTATTAGTACTTATGACTAAGTTTACAAAAAGACCAATAATATATTTTTTAATTGATTTCTCAGAGAATAATTATAATAGTTTTATTTTGTTAGAGTTACTGAAGACATGGAAGAAGTTATCAATCCTTTATTTTCATAAATATATATTTTATAACATTCAAATGTTGCATGTTTCCTTAAAGTGTCTGCCATTAGGTCTTCTCCCTTAATATTGAAAAATTTAAAATGGCATGGTGTAAAAAAATCTTGAATATCACCATATAAATTACACTTCTAAATTCTAATTCGAACATCTCGTAATTTTCAATGACAATGATAGGTTTTTTATACTTCTAAAGAAATAACCGAATAGTTTTTAGTTTTATATGATTCTAAGTATAATAAATGAGTAATAAAATAAAATGTATAATTATTAATTTTCAGCGAGGGGGGGGGGGTTGCAGACCATGCTGCCCCCCTAGCGGAAATCCTGGGTACGCCCACGCCAGGCCTATATAGACTAGCTGTCCCGGCAAACTTAGTTTTGTCATAATATATTGTATTTCGCCCATATTATTTTATTGAAGTGACTAAATAAGTATGTCACCATGGCAACGTCCATCGCTATCCCGTTGCACAATCAATGGTCGCTTCAGTCTCGAGTTGTAATAATTTAGTATTTACTATTAGATATTATTCAACAAATGCACTTATCAATATAAAAAGTAGCCAGTAGCCGATTATCAGACCTACTGAATATGCATATAAAATTTGGTAAAAATCAGTAAACCCGTTTCGAAGGAGTACGGTAACTAACATTGTGACACGAGAATTTTATATATAAAACTAACTGTCCCGGCAAACGTTGCTTTGCCATAATATGATAAAGTATTTCGCCCATATTATTTTATTGAAGTGACTAAATAAGTATGTCGCCATGGCAACGTCGATCGCATCTGGTCGCACAATTAATGGTTGCCGTCAGTCTCAGGTTCTAATAATTTCCTATTATTTAATCAACAATTATTAATGCACTTATCAATATAATATAAAGTACCCAGTGGCCGAATCTCAGACCTACTGAATATGCATATAAAATTTGGTAAAAATCAGTAAAGCCGTTTCGGAGGAGTTCGCGGACTAACATTGTGACACGAGAATTTTATATATAAGATAATTATAAAATGAAGCGTGTATAGTGGGTCATACTGACGTTGCGAGGAGGAGCGGCGGATGATGTTCTCGAGAAAGGTGTTCTGTGGGGCCACGAGCCCCCGGCGGCCGCCCGGCATGCCCCCGTCGTCAAGTCACGCGCGCCCGCAACACGCCGCCACACGCCGCAACACGCCGCAACACGCCGCCCACCTGCAACACGACACCGTCGCTCGTCACTCTCCTGTCAAGACCGATGAGCGCTAGCACATCAAAAATGGCAAAAGGTTAAAGTTATTAGTGGGCACTAGGTGGCGCAGCGGCTTAAGCCGACAATAATAACATAAGTAAATTGAGGTAGTACCTAAACCATTTGCTCGACGAACCCAGCGCCGACAGTATAATATTCGTCGGCGGTAGGGCTAACTAATAATAATAATTAGCCCGACGAGTACACGTTACTTACTGATACCAACCCACAAGTCGAGGGAAATGTCACCGGGTCACCCGGTTCTAATGGACTACTACTGTTTACTACTGTTTAGACTGTAATAATTTTCTATTGTTAATTTTGCATGCCCACAGAGGCCTATGTGTTGAACCTAATATCAAATATAAGACCTATATTATTGTAACACACATATGCAAAAATAAATGAATTTGAATTTGAATTTGGACTTTATGAGCAACTGATCATCAGAAAGAAGAAGGAAAAGAGAGCAAGAGGTGACACTCGGACGACGACGTTCGGGACTCTCGATTCGCTAAAGATAATAATGTTTGTAGAGTCTACTTTGATATTCTGATACGAGAGCTAATCAGCATAGCGAAGTGCTCTCTGGCGCGCGGAGAAGTGTCAACGGAGCTCTCGTCTCGCGGCTCGAGTGGCCATCGCCGCCTCGACACGAGAGCCGGCGCTGCCTCCGACGAACGGGCATTGGGCACGATTAGCGGCGAGATAAGTAGCGCTCAACGGGCCGAGCATTAGCAGCCGGGCGGCGGGCCACGGGCGCGCTCCGCCTGCCGCCCGCCGCCCGCCGCCCGCGCGGACATCGATTACCTATTGTTAGCGTGCACGCCAGTCGCCACCACGACACATTTTACTTTTGTTTTGTACCGCGACGATTTTGAATTATTATGTAGATTAGCATTCGGCACATCGATGCAGAGTCCACCTCCAGTCCTGAAAGTCCTTTAAGACTAGTAAAACGGCTCCTTTTCTGGCCCATTTGTGTTATTATAGTTAATTTCTAAAGTAAATGAATGTAAGAAGTTTATAAAGTTTATTGGTATCTTTATTGTAAGAGTCCGTATACGAAATTTTGCCGATTTCGCTCATTTAACAGACGTGATTTAACAGTTAAAATACAATATTTCTATAAGTTTTAATGCACAACATGTAAGATCATTTCAATTATAATCCAATGTTGGAGCTAGATTTTTTATTTTTTTTAAGTATCTTTAAATAATTCAACTAAAACACGCGACAGTTTTGTGATTTTTGCTGTAAAAGGTTTAGAATATCACCTTTTTAACCGACTTCCAAAAAACAAGGAGGTTATAATAATTATGTTCGGCTGTGGATATTTTTTTTTTGTACCTTTGTTCAACGATTACTCCGCCGTTTGTGAACCGATTTTCGAAATTTTTGTTTTGTTGTATTAGGTTTCACTCCAATTTAGTACCATGTTCACAAAAGTGGTGACCTAATGATGGGATCCATGAGTAATCGAGGGAACTCTTCGAAATTTATATGGAAACATATGGTGATTTGGGTTCTATGTGAAGTGTACTAAGAATACGCTACCAAAAAGTCAAATATTGGGTCAAGGTATACCATGGTTTCGAAGATGCTGAGAGAACTCCTGACTCCATATATATACACGTTTGGGAGTTTCGGCGTTGTTTTAAGAACAGAAAGCATAAACTACTATGCAATTCATATTCATCATCATAATCATCATCATCATCATCGTCATCATCATCTTTACCACGTCGTGTTAAGGCCATCAATGTCTCATGGCACAGAATAGATAATAGTACAAGGCATAGGTATGGATATACTAATATAATAATTATGTACTGTATAACAACACCTGTTTGTTTTTAATACACGGCGCTCGGCGTCGCCGCGCCGCGCCGCCGCGCGGCGCGTGATGGCAGAAGATACTTTATGCCCGCTGTACACTCTCGCCGAGAGCTCTCGGGCGAGAGTCTCGTGCGAGAGCCCCTTGCCCGAGTGCGATCATGTACATTCTCGCTTAGTTTAATCGCAGTTAAGAACTCGGACAAGATGGACGAAAACGACCATTCACCATTCACCATGCATCGAAAGATATCATTGTAATCCAAAGATTTATAATCATATTTAATTTTATTTCTCACAGATAATGACTGATAATGTCGTTTATTATTGTTATTTTTCTGTTCTATACTGTCCAACGGCGAAACTAGTACTGAAAGACGCGAGAGTGTTCAGTAGTGCGCTCGTTTTCCTCGCGAGACCCTTTGTCTCGGGCGCAAAATACCGACAACGGACCGAGAGGGTCCGAGACAGGCGAGACGAGGCGAGCGCACCCATTTACACTCTCGCACTCGGGCCGCCTCGCTGTGTCTCGGCGAAAGTGTACAGCCGGCTTTATATACAGATCGAATACTTTACTACTTTATAAAATTTTAATAGACAAATAGAATTAAAATAAAGTTATTTTAAAAAGAGCATTTAAACAAAACAAAGTCATTAAGTGTCTTTTTAATTAGTTATACTTATTAATCGATAGATGGTGCACTAAGTACCTATCGATATGAATTCTTGATTACAAGAACAGCTGTCAATAATTATGATAATATTAAATATTATGCTACGCTACATCCTATGCAAGTTTGTACAATTTTTTATCTGATAGATCCTTCGATCGTGAAAAAACGAGACACAATAGCCTTTCTATTGTTATCGCAATCGCCGGTGACCGCTTCGGGCTTGAAGTATTAAAATTGTTAAATTACTTAGCACAATATGTTCACTTCACTGATAATATTATATTATTTTGTGAGTGTGAGTTGTGACTCTTAACAAATTGTAATAAGATACGTAAAATATACGCGAAGATTTACCTACTAGTGTAACTAAAAAGAGTGAAATGATTATTATTTTTAACAAAAAATTAAAACCGACTTCCAAGGTAAAACAATAATAACATTAATATGACCTAAAAAGTATTAAATAATTTTTACTATCTAATTGTGCCTTTTTCCGAATTCGGCTAAACCTCAACTATTTTTGTACTCAATCTTCATAATTTTGAAGTCGGTGCCAGTTCCAAAAGTTTCAAATATTCTGTCAGAGGACTGAAGATTCAGCTATCTGGTACCGACTTCAAAATAATGAAGATTGAGTACAGAAATAGTTGAGGTTTAGCCGAATTCGGAAAAAGGCACTATTAGATAGTAAAAACTATTTAATACTTTTTAGTTCATATTATTGTTATTATTGTTTTTACCTTGGAAGTCGGTTTTAATTTTTTGTTAAAAATAATAATAGTTAGCAGACTGAGCGATGTCATGATTCGCGCTGCTGCCGCGCCGCCCACGTCGTAGCCCGTAGGTCGTAACATCACTAACGAATGACCCGACGTGACTCGAGTCCTGAGGTCAGACCTTCAAAACTTCAAAACATGTTTACCGCTCGCAGAAGGCTTATATAATATATTCGTATTAAGAAAATACGATGCCGATCGTCCGATAAGTCGTGTGACTATAATATAGACCTGGGGCCAGTGACAGATTTTCATGACCAAGTCCCTCCCAACCGAAACTTCGTAAAATGAATAAGGTCACTAGTATTCATAGTATAAGTATACTATGAATACTAGTGACCGTCAGCTGCGACTCTGTGGGTGGAGTGGAGAGTGGCAGCCTCCCAAAAGTGAAGAAAAAAATTTTTTTTTCAGTCATTTCCTCTCATTTGAAAATTTATCAGAGTATTGTTAAAATACTCTAGTAAACAATTTAAAAAATCAGCTAGCTGCAAGTCAGTGCAAAAACTGTCAGAGCATAAGTTTTAGTAGGATATAGATGCTGTTGCGTTACACCTTTCAAGGTACCAGCTGACAAGCATTCCACTGAGATACAGCAAACTGACATTTATTTTCATTCATAGTACTCTACATAGTACCACTATAGTAGTAACCTTATATATATGTTACGCTCAAAGACCGAAATCGCTCAGTGAGCGAAAAAATAGCTCACAACGCGTTGTGGTTACAGTGAAACAGCCACGACGCGAAATTCGCGTTGTGGCTCTAATGAAAACGGCCACGACGCGTTCTGGCAATCACAAAAAGACCATAACGCGAAATTCGTGTCGTGGCTGATATGCTATTCGTTTTTCTTGATTTGTTCTTGATTGATTAATCGTCCATAAGTATGGAAAATTATATTTGAATTGCCATGCGTACTACAAAATATTTTTTCTTTTACTAAATCACTGCATAACGTGTTTATCATTAGGTATTATAAAATATCCATAGTTCCATACTATCCATAGTAATATTATGACTGTCATTCTGTCTGTCTGTCACAACGTGTTGTTGTTTTTTTTAATATAAAGTAATCTGACCTCAATAAATAATAAAAATATAGTTTTATTTTAATTTATATAATTTAAACATACTTAATACTACTAGTTGATGCCCGCAACTTCGTTGCGCCAGCCAGATAGACAATAATAATATTTGTACGGATAGTTATAATATGGAACTATGGATATTTCATAAACAATAATGATAATTTACACATTATGCAGTGATTTAGTAAAAGAAAAAATATTTTGTAGTACGCGTGGTAATTCAAATACCTACATTATATTATAATCTTCCATACCTATGGAAGATATATGATATCGAACGTACCGTAACTTCTTGGTGAAAATTCATGTTTCACAGTAATAACTTACACTTTTTATACACTTTTTCCACTTTTATTAATTTATTTTATTGCAATTTTGTTTTACACGACCGGTTTCGATAAAATTCGATAAACACCTGATGATGATTTTATCGAAACCGGTCGTGTAAAACAAAATTGCAATAAAATAAATTAATAAAAGTGGAAAAAGTGTATAAAAAGTGTAAATTATTACTATGGAAGATTAATCAATCAAGAACAAATCAAGAAAAACGAATAGTATTTCAGCCACGACACGAATTTCGCGTTATGGTCTTTTTGTGATTGCCAGAACGCGTCGTGGCCGTTTTCATTAGAGCCACAACGCGAATTTCACGTCGTGGCTGTTTCACTGTGACCACAACGCGTTGTGAGCTATTTTTTCGCTCACTGAGCGATTTCGGTCTTTGAGCGTAACATATATAAATTCACTGACAAATAAACGTTTAAAGAATGGAAGAGTGGTATCCTATAAAGACGACACTGCAATGGGCATTGTCCAAAAAAAATCACATGTACTTTTATATTTTTTTTCATTAAAATAGGGTATTTTAAGAATATAAATTAAATAATTTTGAAATTCATTGGCTAGTTTTTTCTCAATAAATTTTTAAAGTTTCGCTCTGACGTCATCATCGGCAGCCAATTGACCTCTGCAGTATGTTTAAATTTCCTTTCAATCTTATTATAATGGCTGGTTCGTCAAATGCAAGTTCTCATTATGTGAAAACTGATACGAAAAGCTTACCAAAAGTTCGAAACGTAATATTGGTCGAATTTATTGCTAATTTAACGCCATTGAAGGTCAAACTAAGGTTAAACATATTTGTTCAAAAATGTAAGTAATTAATGGGTATTTGTTTCGTTTATGTACAGAAAAACGATCACTGACCTTATTCCTCGAAATGTTTTTGTAATGAGCAAAATTTAAAAAAAATGGACAATCCCCATTACCTTCAAAGGCAAGACATGGGAATCAGTTTTTCAAAGCGTTGAAGATGGTCTCATATTAGTGTCGCAGTGGTTGGCTAGCAACCTCCTAACTCTTAATGTTGCCAAGACCTATTATATCTGCTTCTCTATAAATAATAAAACACAACCTAAAAGTAACCATAACTTAAAAATTCACCAACGCCAAATAACATTATAACGAACTGTTCGTGTAGTGAAATAAGCAGAGTAATGTCAACTACGAGTAGGTAGGTAGCGATAGAATTAGAAAAATGATATGGACTTAGATGCGTAGCTTCAAATGAAACAATCAAACAAGTGTACATTGCCCTAGTACAATCTTTAATAAACAGCTGTGACTCGACCTGGGGTGGTGCAGCAAAAACAAAATTCTTAGAAGTTGAGAGAAGCCAGCGATGTCTAATAAAAGTCATGTATAACTGCAAGCCTTTCCGCTACCTAACTGACGACCTTTATAAATCTTGCCAACTATTATCAGTCAGGAAACTTTACATTTTAAATAGTACCCTAAGACTCCATAAAACAGACTAGAAAAAGCGGCTATACCACCAAAAGTTCACACACAATTCGCTCAAAGGCAGTATTATTCACAGTCTGTCCACATATATATAATAAACTAGATAAACATCTCAAAATTTACCCACTAAATCTAAATAAATGTAAAAATGTAATCTTACATTGGCTATTATGTCTGTCGTACGAGGAGACAGAATCAATATTGCAATATATCACCTAAAACCTAAATATTCAAATTTTTTACTTACCTTTTTTCTCCCTTTTAAATTTAGGTTTTAGGTGATATATATATATATATATATATATATATATATATATATATATATATGTATATATATATATATATATATATATATATATATATATATATATATATATATATATATGTATATATATATATATATATATATATATATATATATATATATATATATATATATATATATATATATATATATATATATATATTAGACTATAAGAGCTATTCAATTGAGACTTTGTATGTTTAATAAGTCTATTATTGACATTATATTCTGAAAATATGAAGTATCTGCTACAACGGAAACCAATTCTATGAAGGTTCAAAAAAACGGCGAAACACTTAGAGAAAAGGTAGGTAGTGCCCTTGCGCTTCGCTTGGCTCATCTCGACGGGTGCATTACCGTGCACCCAGATTAGCCCTACTGTGGATACCACAAAAAAACCACACCACTCACTCCGCCTCATGGTGGTGTGGAAATGAGTTATTTGGCTAAAACGCGTATTGGAGTGAACTTTGCGGCTCGCGTACGCTGAAACTATTGATTTTACAAAAAATCGGTTACAACATAAAGTGTAGGAAATTTTCTCTACTTTAATGTATTTTTCCAATATGGCGGCGCGAGCGGCAAAGATACGAGGCGGCAAAGTGAAAATTCGAAAAGAGCACGTCGAAATCTATAAAACCACAAATTTTCAAAACTCCCGGAAAACTTTCCAGGTAAAACTACCAAATTACTGTAGTATACCTGTTATATTTTATAGTTAAATGTTGTTAAGTATGATTATAGTTTATGGAAGAGCGGGGCTGCCTAATACAAGTAATAATACTTACCAGGTGGTCCCAATCTCTGCTTAATTTGTTAAGTTTAAACTGTAAATGTAAAATACATAAATACTTTTTCATTTTTTTTTTTCATAGTAGCATACAAAATTACAAACGATCACCGTAAATTTTTATCCGAGAGGAAATCATTGAAAATATAATATTTTTGAAGTGAAAACTTCTTTAGCGGCGTTGAGCACTTTTGTGGGATGGGTTAAAACTGTGAAACTCGCGTCAGATGCTCGTGCTGATCGAAAAACCTTGGAAAAACCGTAAGACCGTTGGAGAGTAGTGTTTTGTGTCGAACTCGAACTGATTGTATTGATTGTGACGAATTCATTGTAAGGGTTTCGATTAATTAAAAAAATCGATTTTTTAATAATCGATTTTCATAAAAAATGGGTTAAAAATGCACAACGTTAATAATCAAGTTTTCACTTCTGCCGGCACTCCCGGAGTGCAACCCGTCTTTTTTTTAATGTTCAAGGAGCCAGCTGACGTATAATCCACCGTATTATGATTTATGGTTGCCAGTGCCCACCCCACACTGAGTCGCAGCAGTCACAGTGACGGTCGCTAGTATTCATAATATAAGTCTCCTATGCATTGTACAAAGTTTCGCCCGGCAGGAAATCATTGACCAAAAATTTACCTGGCTCCCGGGCCAATAGTATCCTGTATCAGTTTGGAAGAAAGAAAATGTAAATAATATTTTAGTTTTTACTTCCCATGATTCATGAAAAGTAAAAATGTGTAGCCGAGCGTGCGTTCGCGTTGGAATTGGGACTTCGAAGCTCTTTGCGTGATCAATAATAGTTTCAACTTTCAAGTCGAAACGGAAACTGTTCGCGGAGTATTTGTGTTTGGGGTCGCGGCCCGCGGGACCGGGGCCGCACTGCGCGCCGGTCGGGTGCTACGGCCTACGTGTAACTTTTTTTTTGATGCGCAGTGGAAACTCGTCATGGATCCCCCGGGTTGGGGATGTGTCTCAGTTAGCTGAAGCACCCCGGGGGTATGTGGGACTCTTACCCACTAAAACCACCTGCGGTTCGCCTTCAGCCTATAAAGGAGGGATGTCCCAGATCTAACAAACACAGGACTCCCTCCACGACCAGCCGGTCTACCTCAGAATGGACCGAACTTCCACCAGTAGTTATTAGGTACCTACCTAGTTACATTTTAATATTCGACCTACAATTCGTAACATTGTTATAGCAGGAAACGAAATATTTAATATTACCTATGTGAAAATTTCAACTCTCTACCTGTAACCATTCTTGAGATACAGCCTGGAAACAGACAGACGGACATCGAAGAGTTAATGATAGGGTCCCGTTTTTACCCTTTGGGTATGGAACCCTAAAGAAATTTTTTGTAAATGCAAGGAAAATTGTATGTTGGGTATGTTCTAAGGTGATTATAATAGAAAGTTCGTAGGCTCAGATAAATGTTTATTAAAACACTACACAAAAGTTACAATACTATACTTAGCGGCTAGTACAATATATTGCGCACGGGCACGCTTTACAGCTCCTTAAAACATACTCGCTTCAAAAGTTAAAACTCTAAAGGAGCATTGTATTTAGCTCCGTGGTGTGAACTTTGCACTCTACATGTTACGACTTACGTCATAACGACCCTTACAATATTCCCCCCTTTTTTTAAATAAAGGAATACAAAAAGAAAATATTAGCACAGTACTAACTGCAATAAATCTGCTAATCAGTAACGACACAATAGTCAATATGTCATGTAACATTTTTACGCAGTAAGTGCAGGTTCACTCTTGAAAAAAAATCACAAAAAATGGTTGTTATACTTGAAATAGCGGCTCGTGTTCACACTTCACACTTCACTTATGTGTTGGCACTTGGCGGCATTTGTTTGCCTCTTTGTTTAAGTTGTAAAAAGTGTAACAATTAACAAAGGATTGCTATACTGTGACAAAGGAGAGAAACAATAATAAGCTGGCTAATGGCTTACAAATTACAATGCTTACTTATATTAGGTCGTGTTACGAAGTTTAAATTGGGCGTTGTGACAGACGAGAGGTTACAAACAACAGTATTACAATAATATCCCTGTTATAAAGTATATTTAACACTCGGGTACTAACCACAAAAGTAAAAGTAAACTTATACAGTAATCTAACTCTTAACTACACAATACACAATAGAAAAAAAAATTTTAAAGGTGTATAATACTTATATCAATGTATAAAAATAATGTGTTAAGTACATATAAAAATGTTTTTCTCTTAATCTTAGGTACTTACTTAATTAAATTTTTTAGGTGTTAGGTATAAATGTATTACATTAATTGTTAGACTATAATTGTTACATTCAAAAGTCAAAACGAACTGGTCGTCTCACTGTCCGACCACTCCTCGTAATTTTGTTCTGTGGCACGGATCGCATTACCGTGGCGTTACTATTGTTTTCTGAACTCGAATCTAACTCGTTACTAAGTGCTAAATTACCCTTACTATTTTCGCCTAAACTCGAACGTAAATTGTAACTACTTTCACTTTCGATATTTTCCTTTAACAAATATGCAGGTTTTAACCTGTCAATAGAAATATTAACTTCTCTGTTACCTTTCAAAATTTTGTAGACCTTTAAACCCCTATCGAGGACTCGGTAAGGGCCTTCGTATGGAGGTTGTAAAGGCTTACGAACATGGTCAACTCGCAAAAAGATGTGACTACACTCCTTCAAATCCGGATGCACGAATAAAGTTTTAGAACTAGGATGTTTAGTCGATATAGGCCTTAAATCGTTAAGCGTATCGCGTAATTTTTTGACAAAATTATCATCCGAATGAAAATTCTTTGACGTACTATAAAAATCGCTAGGTAAACGTATGGGGTGTCCGTATGTCATTTCTGCGGTACTAATGCCATTATCGTGTCTAGAAACTGCTCTCAATCCTAACAAAACTGTTGGCAACTCTACAATCCACGATGATGATGATTGCAAACGGGCAGTCAGGGCTGCCTTCAATGATCTATGCCACCGCTCTACTATCCCATTGCTTTGCGGGTGGTAGGCTGTGGTACGTGACTTCTGTATACCCAAAATTTTCATGAGTTGAGCGAACAGGCTGCTTTCGAATTGCCTGCCTTGGTCGCTAGTTAACTTTACAGGGCATCCAAACCTTGCAATCCATCCTTCGTAAACTACTTTCGCTACTACCTCAGCTGTTATCTCTTTAACGGGAAATGCTTCCGGCCACCTCGTACGTCTATCTATCATAGTCACAAGATACTTATATCCATCGCTAGTTGTGGAAAGCGGTCCCACAATATCGATGTGGACGTGTTCTAGGCGTTCACATGTTGGAAATTCTTGAATATCTGAAAATGTGTGTCTACCTATCTTAGCTTTCTGGCACTGCACGCATGCTCTAGTCCATCTACTTACATCCTGATTCATGCCTGGCCAAAAGAATTTATCTTGAACCATCCTGCGAGTACAACGGATGCTAGGGTGGCTCAAGTTATGAATTGATTCGAATGCAATTCTACGAAACGACTCTGGTAGATAAGGTCTAATATTGTCAGTAGACATCTCGCATAACAAAGCTTTGTTGCAAAAGGGAAGCACAACCTTTTTTAAGTGAACGCTACAACTTTTCTTATTAGAAATGTTTAATGGTTCTTTTTCTTGTTCTAATGCTAATTCTTCCCAATTAATAATACTTGGGCAATCTATTGTTTCTATACGCGACAAACTATCGGCTACTACATTCTGTTCTCCTTCAATATGCCTTATATCCGTCGTGAATTCGCTAATAAAAGATAAATGCCTAGTCCTTCTGGGAGATTCTTTCTCAGGATTAACGTTGTTAAAAGCATAACTAAGGGCTTTGTGATCAGTATATACAATTAATTCCCTACCTTCTATCATACCTCGAAAGTGTTTTATCGCTAAATAAATTGCTAATAATTCACGATCGTAGGTAGAATATTTTTGCTGCGCACTAGTCATCTTCTTAGAAAAGTAACCCAATGGTTTCCAACAACTGCCTATACGTTGTTGTAAAACTGCACCTACTGAAAAGTTTGACGCGTCGGTCATAAGTGCATATGGCGCATCGTCGCATGGGTACGATAACGTGACTGCATTTTTGAGTGCTAGCTTGCATTGTTCGAATGCATCCTCAGCACTTCCTGTCCATGCTATGAGACTTTTGTCTTTTCTTTTAGAGTTATGCAAATAATTATTCAAAATTGACTGATATCTAACTGCATCTGGAATATGAGAGCGATAAAAATTGATCATCCCTAAAAATCTGCGCAATTCTTCTATAGTTTTAGGTAGAGGGACTTCCATAATTGCTTTAATTTTATCGTCAAGGGGTCTTAAACCTTCTGGCGATACATGATAGCCTAGAAATTCTATTGAAGACTGATTGAAAGAACATTTTTTTAAATTTAACGTGATACCGTACTCTGTAAATTTATCGAATATCTTTTTTAAATGTAATTCATGCATTTCTGCGCTAGTACTCGCTACTAATATATCGTCTATATAATTAAATAAACAAGAATTTTGATTTTGATTTTGACCTTTGTTTTGACTAGTTAAATTGTCTATTCCTTGTAAAACCGTGTGACTCATGAATCTTTGAAACGTCTGAGCTGCGTTTCGCAGTCCGAACGACATTCTCGGAAATTCGTACAAGCCAAAAGGCGTTATGATAGCCGTTTTTTCTACGTCACAAGGGCTTACAGGAATAGCATGATAGGCACGACAAATATCAATTTTAGAAAATATAATCTTACCTGTCAATAGGTTCGTGAAATCCTGTAGTCTGGGAATCGGATATCTGTCAGGCTTAGTAACCGCATTGAGACGCCTGTAGTCGCCGCATGGGCGAAGCTCGCCGTTCTTCTTTACGACGACATGCAGCGGGCTCGCCCACGGAGATTTAGACGGGCGACAGATGCCCATCTCCTGCATGACCCTAAATTCTTCCTTAACTAACTTATATTTATCTATGGCTAAAGGACGGGCACGCGCATGTACCGGCGGACCTACAGTCTCAATGTGATGAAATATCGAATGTTGGCTACACTCTTTAAACGAAATTGGCCTCGTAATTTCAGGGTAACAGGAAAGTAAATTATATAAAGGATGCGAATCATCTAAAGTCTTAATACTAGGTTGATCACAATTAATTAATGAGCCATTAGTTTTTAAGTTTGTTATGGTGTCTAACAATCTATGCGACTTAATATCTACTAATAAACCATAATGACTCAAAAAATCGGCTCCAAGGATGGGCTGCTTAATATCGGCTACAACAAAAGTCCAACGGAACGCTCGTCTTAAATTTAAGTTTAACTCTAGAGTTCTGAAACCGAACGTTTTAATTTCCGTTCCGTTAGCTGCGTACAACTTATAGTCTAAACTTACGCTATGATCTTTTCGCGAGGATCTGGGTAGCACCGAAACGTTAGCACCGGTGTCCACCAGGAAACGTAAACCACTTTTTGAGTCGGTTACGCACAGGCGGTGAGACTTCATACCGGCACAAACTTCCGCCTCCATTCGCGCCGGAACTAGTTTTCCGCGGTCTGCTTTTTGCTCCAGCTGCACGGCTCGACGCACCGATGGGCTCGCTCCTTGTATCTGAAGTGGTAGCTGCAGAGCCAGTCAGGGCTCGCAGGTGTCCGTCGGTGTGTAGACGACGCAGACTGCCCACGGTACCTCGGACGTGAACGAGAACGGGAACTCGAACGTCCTCTTCTCCAAGGTCGACACGAACGCTGCAACTGCTCGAGCTTCGCCGTCAACTTCGCGATCTCTCTTTCGAGATCGGCAGGATCTCGACTGCCAGGTGAGGTAGCAGAAGTCATTGATATTTCTGCCATGTCGATCGGCCGCATAGTTTCGACGATCTTTCAAACTGAGCCTAATATTCACGCGTCCGGGGTCACCAGTGTTGGGTATTTTCTAAGGTGATTATAATAGAAAGTTCGTAGGCTCAGATAAATGTTTATTAAAACACTACACAAAAGTTACAATACTATACTTAGCGGCTAGTACAATATATTGCGCACGGGCACGCTTTACAGCTCCTTAAAACATACTCGCTTCAAAAGTTAAAACTCTAAAGGAGCATTGTATTTAGCTCCGTGGTGTGAACTTTGCACTCTACATGTTACGACTTACGTCATAACGACCCTTACATGTAGAAGAAAGTGCGGATATCGAAAAGCGGGCTTGAAACTTGAAAGTTTTTGTTATTTGTCAAAACTGTGGTGATCTCTCTCGAGTCTCATGAAAAATTTCTTTCAAAAGAACTTCCAGAGGTATTCGATGATAATGAAGAAGGTGCTACTGAGACCTCTAACTGGAGATACCACGTAAGAGAAAGGCGCCTGGAGGTGCACCCCAGCGTTAGTGCCGAAAAGGGATTAAAATATATAGATTAAGTACTGAATAAAATCATAACAATCAAAGTTAGAGGTAATTAAATTATCTACCTACAACTTTAATTCTGTAATATTTTTAACATAATAATCGAGATATAATAGGTCATACAGGCGAAATTATACTTTGACTTGTTTTTAACCAACTTCAAAAAAGGAGGTTATCAATTCGACACTTATATAATATTTCCAGAACTGCCCAGTTTTTGTATACCTATGTTAATCTATAACAGCTTCAGAACAAATGTGCCAAATTTCAAAAGTGTATGTATGTATGTTTTTATGTTTGTGGACTACAGGTCCGATCTAAATGATTCTTTTTTTTTTGTACTAGATATTGTTCAACTTAGGGAATACTACAAGTTCCATCAAAATCGGTTCAGTAGTTTTTGAGATAGGGAATTTTAATTCTCAATTACGTACCATTTTATTCATTTATTTAAAAAACTTTATGCACATATAGGTACAAAGGTGGACTTAATGCCTTATGGCATTATCTACCAGTCAACCTTTGGGCGATACAAGAACAAAGTTGTATAGGTGCCAGTCGAGTTGAAAGTGGAAAAGTAAAAAAAAAAACAAATATTAATAAATAAATTATACTTATAAAAACTATATAACATATTGCATAATATTATACTATACTTATAATATACATACATAAACTATATTATATAAATAAAACCAATAACCATATTACATAATATTATATATTATTTAATAGGTGTATATAATATATATATTTGATCATGCTTAAGATATTATAAAATATATTAAATTATGCCATAAATTATGAAAACTAAGAGTCTGCCAACTGTTTCAAGTAATAGTCACGCACCCTGCGCTTAAAAGTGTCTCTGGTTTTTATCATCCTGATTTCCGGAGGAAGAGCATTCCAGAGGCGAATAGCCTGGACATTAAAAGAAGAGTGGACGGAGCTGGACTTATGGGAAGGGCAACTTAAAAGCTGATTTGAAGTGGATCGGAGGTTTTTATCGTGCCTGCTGCAACGATATTGAAAGTGAAGCGCGAGATATTCGGGAGAATGGGGATGATGCAGCAGTGAATATAGGCCGCATAGTGCCCGCACAGAGCGGGGCTGACGTACTGGTAACCAGTGTAGCTTGGAGCGATACACAGAAACATGGTCGTGTTTTCGAAGGTTGAATATGAATCGGAGGCAATTATTAAACAGTCGGTCGAGTTTATCGAGTTTGTCGGCATTAAGATCTAAATAGCACACGTCACCATACTCAATTATAGGGAAGATAAGGGACTGGACCAGCATCTTCTTGACTGGAATGGGAAGGAAATTTTTGAACCGGTAAAAGGATCGTAGTATGTTAGCGACTTTGCTGGACACATTAGAAACATGGGATTGCCAAGTCAGAGAGAAATCGATTTGTAAACCAAGATCTTTTACGCTTGTACTAAAAGTAATTACAGAACCATTGTAGATAACAGGTGGAAGAGCGCGTGTGTCCACTTTACACAAGCATTTTGGACTACCTAACAGCATTGCGGGATTTACTGATAATCCAAAGTTATCGCACCAGTCTTTTATTGCTTTTAAAACCTCGTTTAATTCTGCGATAGCTGCTGATAACTGATCTAATCCTGCCTGGATATAGAGTTACAGGTCGTCCGCATACAGATGATACGCAATATGAAGTCTTTTAGTGAGTAGATTTATAAAAATACAGAAAAGTAGGGGAGATAAAATACCGCCTTGTGGAACGCCAGCGTTGAGATTGCACCACTCGGACGATGAGCTCTCCGTTCGTACCGACTGCTGATGACCACGAAGATTGGAGGAAATCCAAGTTACTACTTCAGACGAAATCGGAAGTCCAGAGAGTGCTGCCAGCAGGATGTCATGATTGACATGATTAAATGCGTTAGAGAAGTCTACCAGCACTAAAATGGTAAGCAAAGAGTTCTCAAAACCAGCTCTTATACCACCTGTTACTTTTAACAGAGCAGTTGTTGTGCTGTGTCCAGGTCTGAATCCCGATTGAAGTGGGGAAAACAAATTATTTCTGAACACAAACCCGGACAGCTGCTTATGGACACAAGCTTCGAGAACCTTTGATAGGAAGAGAAGAATGGAGATAGGACGAAAATGTGACGGATCAGTTGAATTGGGGATTTTTGGAAGCGGGCGTACAAATACTTTTCGCCATAGATCTGGGAATTCTGAGGAAATAAGGGAGAAATTTATAATGTGGGAGATAGCTGGCAGAAGTTCGTCTTGGATGGTCGTGATCATACGACGACTAATGTCATCACAACCTACTGCTTTAGATACTATGGACTTGATGGTCTTGTCGATCTCGTCTAAAGCAACTGGAGAAAACTGAAAGGGGTCTAAATTAGGACGAGATAAACCGTTTAGGTAACTAATGGTCTGGAATTTTGTATGGTCATCTAGTGTAACTGTGGAGGAAAAATGGAGGTTTAAATCGTCAAGGCTAATAGAACTGGGTAGTTCCAAAAGTTCTTGCGACTTTCCAACACCAATAGTTCCTAGGAATTTCCAAATATTAGGAGGGGATAGAGAAGCTACGTTTTCGAAAATATGGCGGCGTTTGGCATTACGTATCATCTGATTACAACGGTTCCTGGCTGACTTAAAGCTATCCCAATTGGACATCGATCGATTTCTTTTAAAATCCCTATATGCACAGTCCCTACGCCTCATCACTTCTCGAATTTCTGAAGTCAACCAAGGAGCTGGCGGATGTTTTAGCTTAGCTTTCTTTAGAGAAGCGTGAGAATCGTACAGTTTTTTCAAGATGTCGTTGAAGATCACAACTTTCCTATCGATGTTAGGCGCATCGTACAATGGTTCCCAATCAATTTTAGACGCGTCGATTCTTAATTGTTCCATATCAACCCTCCCATAACAACGCTTAAAAATAATTCTTGGCGATGGTTTTGGCGGTTTAAGGTTATATTATAAAGATTGGGTCATGGTGGAAAAAACCAGGAGCGGGATGTTGACCGTGAGTTTGAACTAAGGATGGATTGGAGGTAAGGATCAAATCAAGCCAGGTATCGTCTCCGGTAATATTATGATGAGTAGCGGAGAGTGGCAAAAGATGAAGACTGACTGGTTCTATTAAATGGGAGAGTTTTTGGGAACGAAGACAGGACGGGTTCAGAAGGTTAGTATTAAAATCGCCCATAATGACATGATGTGCATATTCTGAACTCAATGCTTCCAAGACAGGTTCTAACTCTGAAACATATTCAACAGACGGGGGACAGTAAACTACTCCAAGAGGCAATTTAGCTCCCTTTACAAGGACCTCAATGAAAATGTACTCACCAGCAGAAGAACCGTCAGATGGAGAAGCGGCTATTATTTTATGTGACAGATCACTCCGTAGATAGATGGCGACTCCTCCGCCTCGCCTACCGATCCGGTCATTTCGAATTAAAATGAAGCCAGGCAGAGCGTATGACGTTGAGAGAAGGTGAGGTTTAAACCAGCTCTCAGAAATCAGGATGGCATGAACGTTATTCCCAAAAAAAGTTTCGATCAAGTCACTAAAATTTTGAATTCAAAACAATTTTGAAGTCTGTTTTATTATCTTTTTTTTTAAATACAGTTATTCCCTTATATTTTGAACAAATCTTGTAATTTACCTACTTCTTCATCTGGCTAATATAATATGATCTATCATCTAGCTATACATAGAATTCACATTCATCCACTCATGTCTTCAATTATTTTCTTATTGTACTATTTTTAACCGACTTCAATGAAAAGGAGGTTATCAATTCGACGCGTATGTATGTAATATTTCCAGAATTGCCCGGTTTATGTATATGTTAATCTATTACAGCTTCTGAACAAATGTGCCAAATTTCAAAAGTGTATGTATATTTGTTTTTATGTTTGTGCATGCATATCTCCGGAACTACAAGTCCGATCTAAATTAACAATACCTAGTAAGGTGTTGTTCAACTTAGGGAATACTGCAAGTTTCATCAAAATCGGTTCAGTAATTTTTGAGATAGGGAATTTTAATTCTTAATTACGTACAATTTTGAAGTCGGTTAAATTATCTTTTTATTATTATTTTTAACAAAAAATTAAAACCGACTTCCAAGGTAAAAACAATAATAGCATCCTTATAATATTAACTAAAAAGTATTAAATAATAATTATTCCTATCTAATAGTGCCTTTTTCCGAATTCGGCTAAAACTCAACTATTTCTGTACTCAATCTTCATGCTATTATTGTTTTTACCTTGGAAGTCGGTTTTAATTTTTTATTAAAAATAATAATTTCACTCTTTTTAGTTACCTAGTAAGCCATCGCGTACTATAAGTAGAATAATACACCTGTATATTATTCTACGTAGGTATCTTATAAAAGTCACACTTACAAAATATAATATTAGCTGCAGCCTGCAGATAATTTTAAACAATATATTTAAAAAAATCGAAGTGAACACGTGTGACGTGCTAAGTAGCCGGTCACCGGACTAGTTTCAATAGGCTGGCACTCGCTCGACTTGTCGCACACGCGGACACCTCGCACTGTATAGTGTTACATAGTACGGTAGGTACCCGGCCCGCGCCGCCGAGCCGCGGCTCTCGCGACTAAACGCGATGCAAAAGGTTGAAATTAGGTTGTTTTCCAGAATATCTCGGCGAAGTGAGACAGACTGTTACATGGTCGAAGCAACTTTAACTTCTCAGAAGTAATGTCAGTTAATGTGTGCCTTATGCTCTGGAGATAAGGTTGAATTTGGTGACATTGGTGACCCTGACTTGGTAATGATGATTATAATGATGATGATAATGATGATGATGTTGATGAATGTAATTTGCATAGTAGCATATGCTTTCATTGTTCATTGGTGTTGTTCTTAAAACAGCGCCTAAACTCCCAAACTTGTATCTATAAGGAATCCGGAGTTCTCTTAGTATCTTCGGAACCATATTATACCTTGGTGAAAAATCTTGCGTTTTGCTAGCATATGCTTAGGATGCTTCTTATGAAACCAAAATCACCATATGTTTCCATATAAATTTCGAGGAGTTCCCTCGATTACTCATGGATCCCATCATCAGGTTACCATTTTTATGAACATGGTACCAAATTGAAGTGAAACCTAATACAACAAAATAAAAATTTCGAAAATCGGTTCTCAAACGGCGGAGTAATCGTTGAACATACAAAAATAAAAAAATATATCCATAGCTGGACATATAACCTCCTCGTTTTTTGTAAGTCGGTTAAAAATACAGTTATTGCAATAATTACTTCCATAAATATTGAATGTCCGATGAAAATCACAAGAATCAAACTTGTAGGGAACTACATTTGCAACAACTTTTTTTTGTCATTTATGTAAAAAAAAGGACGATCATTTTAGTAAAAAAAGGAAAATAAAGATGTGGTCAAAAATAGGCTTACCGATTATGGCGGCTTACGCACCCGTCGGATTTGGTCGAGTTTTCGAATTTAAGCAATAGCTTTTTTGCGTCAGTCTTTAGAAGGGGTCATAAATATAATATGACCCCTTCTAAAGACTGACGCAAAAAATCTGACTATAAATAATTTGAGCAAAAATCTAATCCTTAATGTGTTGTAAACAGTAAATGACATACCGAAACATGGCAAGGAGACACGCTGTCTGGCTGCGTAGTGACGCTCCCGACCTCCTGTCTCCTCGCGCCGTACGCGTCGTCTCTCTCGAGTCTCGATATACTGATATACAATGACAAGTTCTGTATGCAACATGCATCGCGGTAACAGTAGAGTAACAGTAGAGGATGTAGTAAAAATGTACGGTACTTGTAGAGTGGAGACTGTAGAGAACCAGTTGGTAAGACTGACAGTCACCAGTAGTCTGACCGCTGACGTTGAACCTGCCCTAATAATGTCAAGTCGTCAATTTGTTGATGCTAAAAAGGTAATCATGCGTGGTTACCTTGTCAAAATGTCAAAATTAGGTAATACTTATAGTGAAAATATTAAAATTAAAGATTAGGACTTACGTCTCTCTAACTCTCTCTTAAGTCTTAACTCTTTACAATAAGGAATAACAATGAAATAATATATAATTACTAAGGAAGAAAATATCCTGAAAGCCATATTGCTATAATAGTATTTTTTATTATTATATTATATACCTACCTACATACGGGCCTCCTTTTTTGAAGTTGGTTAAAAAACAGTCGTCGCATGCTTTCGCGCAGAAGAAAAACTCACAAGAAGCCGTGTTGAGAATGGTAACGTAACGGTAACTCCTGCACTTACATAACCGCATCCTTCCTCACTCAAACGTCTATGTAATGACCGCAAAACAATCGACAGGCTTCCGATCTAACGCGGACGTTGGATCTACACAGCTACACTCTACTAGCTGCAGTCATATACGACCGCTAAATTGCGATCAATGATCACGGAAATTATTTTACTAACGGTAAAGAACTACCCCTACCATGTAGTTTCCCACATATTGAGAATCTATACGGTAGGTTCAGACTGAGACTCGTTCGTTTCAGAGATTTATGTGCGCTCCACCGATCTGCTCGAGACGGGCCGAGGTGCGAGATGTAGACGGCGATCTGCTACACGATTGAAGGTTGTCGTAAGCCACTTACCCCCCACGAGTGTTACACAATACGGTCGGTGTACGGGTCCGAGCGGGGCTCCACCGGCCGCCGCTCGCCGACCACCATCACCCGCGGCCGCGGCCAACACTTCCACCGACACTCGCGTTCGTCGTCTCCTGTCCTGGCGGCCCTCGCGGCCCTCGATGCCGACGCCCGGCGGCGCGCTCGCGACACCACGACCGTCCCCGCGACGTTAAGGTCGACGGCTCGGAGCGAGGTCGCGGCGATCGGCCGCCCGTGCTACTGGTCGCGCGGTCGCAGCGCAAACGGAAACATAATTTGTTTTCATGGCGAAACGTGCAGCGGAGGCGCTCGATCGATACGTAATGTTTACGTGAGCGCGGCGCCGCACGTGCCGCTGCACTCGCGTCGGGCGCGATCCGGCGCGCGGTCGTCGCGGTGGCCGCTCGGTAGGCCGTCTCCGGCGGGGCTGCCGCGGCACCGCGCCCCCCGCCCGCGCGCCGCCCGCGCCCGCCTTCCGCGCCTGCGCCCTCCTAATCCGTTTAGCATACGGTGACGTCCGCGATCTCAGTATCGACTCGAGAGGGACCCACCTTACGTCACTCGGCCGAGCGCTCCGGACGTGTCGACAACCGTGCGGTGTGCCAGATCCGCCGGCTCACGGGCTCACCCCGCCCGGACCTGCCCGACTACATCGCCTTCTCCACGACCGCGACATGCCCGTGTTATGAGCAATTTGAACGTCTTATTTATTATATTACTATAGCGACCCGCCCCGGCGTCGCACGGGTATAAAATATATAGCCACTAGGGAATGTTATTATTCGAATAATTCGAATATTATTCGAATAATTCAAAAAAATTTAAAATGCTGAAAACTCTGAATAAAAGTTACAAGAAGCTTCGTACAACCATGTACAACCTATTTTGTTACTACTATGAAGTAAGCAATTCTTATTTTTACTTTTATCAACATAAATCTTTGTAAATGACATAGTTAATTTTTATTGTTAAACACTTAAAAAATGTATATTTTAAGGTTACAGCCTGGCAATAAAAGAAAGGCTGTAAAGTGTAAACCGTTATCGATTATAGCACCTTTTACCTTTCTCATGTGATTATGCTTAATCTTACTAGGCATTAGTTGAGATTAAATAATAATGTGATATTCGACGTTATGATATCTGTTCATTACATAATACTAAGCTAGCCCACATATCTTTTTGATATTTTCGATCCACATTCACCTAGTTCACCTAGTCGGCTTCACCTGTCTCAACGTGGCTCGAAATTATAAAAAAAGGGCCACTAGAAAACAAACATCACTACAAAGAAAAAAAAAATGCAACGAAGCCCTGGGGAGGGTGAAACAATCCTACAGCTGGTGATTTTAGTAAATTTAAGTTTGATAACGCCAATAACATGATATATTAAGGAGCCATCGACATTTTTAGATACTGTACTAACTGTTTCAATTATCAGTCGAGGACTGCCGCGGTAAAGCTATTTAATAACAAATTTTTATCAACTTGTCGAATAATAGATCACATATCACATATGTTTTTTTTTTTTTTTTGTAATCACACACATACACGCACACACACACACACACATACACATACAAGAACCCTAGTAGAACTAGTTTTCTGATCCCAAGACTTTTGTCGTAGGGCTAGGGTTCTAAACATACACTTTAATTTTATGTAACATTACACACGAGTCACGACCCCCACACACGATCAACCAATGTTTGTAATTTTTTTTTAATTTTAATTTAAGAACCTAAAGGTCTTTTTAATGTTAAACTTATATGTAAAAGTGCTTTATCATATGACTGTATGTTGTTCTGAATAAAGAAAATAAAAAAATAAAAAATATCGCGAGCTTCAAGCCAGAAGGGCGTATTAAAAAAATGATCTTTTGTATTTTAACTACATATGTATTTTAAAACTCTCAATATTTCACTTACATCTATTTACCTTCTTAAAAAACGAGTTTGTTTTGTATACACCCTTCTGGCGTAATACCTCGATCGTGGGAATCGCAGACACAATAGATTTTCAATTGTTATGCCGTATGCGACAGCCGGGTGCCACTTGGATATTGATGGATAGAAGCCCGCGATATATAGCTATCATGGTCACGGCAAAAAATTGAGAAAGCTTGAAAGAAGTCTATGGATACAGATCGTGAGCGACCATTATTGACGATAGTGAAATCCATGACTGAAAGGAGTTTATATCTTCATTTGCATGTCTTTAGGCAAAATAACGTCTTAAACATGGTCAACGGCGACGATGAATTGTCGTATACTCATTTGTTAGAATAAAATAGATTCAATTATATCATTAAAGATGTAGAATATTCATAAATAATATTATTTTTCTAAAATAAACTTAATTTGGTTCTTATTCCATGTTAATTTTACGTTTAATAGCATTTTAAACAAAAAAATATATATTTTATTACTTATTCGAATTATTCGAAAAATAATTTGGCGAATATTCGAATAATAAAATCGTCGAATATTCGAATAAAACAAGTATTCGAATATTCGAATAACATACCCTAATAGCCACTGAAAAAATGATTAAAATCGATAGCCTATGAATCTATGATCCTTCAAGTGGTCTACTTCTTATCTGTGCCAAATTACGTAAAAATTGCTCCAGTAGTTCGCGAGATACGCCCTTTCAACTAATTTCCCCCGTTTTTTCAACATTCTCTCATTAGTCTTGGCGTGATAAAATATATTATAGCCTATACACTATAGCCGCTATCCCCAACCCGCGGCCCGCCCGGACTTTATTTGTGGCCCGCGTGATGTTAAACAATTTTGAAATTCACGCCTACCGGCAAGATAACGTAAAGTCTACGTGATAGTCGTTAAACTTTTTCCACTTTAAAATTGTTAATTTTGAAGAATGTTATTTTTTAACCCTAAAAAATTTTTGTTGCGGCCCGCGACACCAAGACCAAAACATGTTTGTGGCCCGCATGAAAAAAAGGTTGGGGACCACTGCTCTATAGTCCTATAGCCACAGCCTTCCTCAAGAAATGGGCTATCTAACACTGAAAGAATTTTTCAAATCAGACCAGTATTTCCTGAGAGCGCGTTCAAGTTAGCCCTTTCAAATAATTTCCCCCGTTTTATACACATTTTCCTCTATTTCTTCGCTCCTTTTAGTCTTAGCGTGATAAAATATAGCCTATAGCCTTCCTCGATAAATGGGCTATACATATAACACTGAAAGAATAATCAAAATCGTAGTTTAAAAAGATTAAAGTGAACAAAGGGACATGAGGGAAAAAAGCGACTTTGTTTTATATTATAGTAATATAATATAAAACAAAGTAAAATTATAGTAACATCCGACCAACAAAGAAACGTCAATACCTAATCCCATATTGAATATTCCCTACCTACAATTCCTACAAAGAGAACTTTCACTCTGATTATTATTATATTTTAGTTTACTGACCGAATCTACCATTTAATTTAAAAGAAGGGTTACATTCAAATAATATTATTATCACCGATGTCGGTAGCAGAATATGATAAAAAATACATAAATTGTCAAAAAGGAAGAAAATATCGTTTTGCTTTTTTCTAAGGTTGTCCTTGTCAAAAATTACCTACGAGCAGCTATCACTCAAGTTGACTCGAGTCATAAGTGGACTGTGGAACTTTGCAAGTTGCAACGCGCCGCTGGTGCTATCGTTTCGGCCACGCGCAAAAACATCCTTGTGTACTTGTAGGACAGTATCCATTCATCCAACAGCGGTAGGTACTGGGTACAGAACTACTTGTATGAATTTATACTTACACAAAAAGAAAATTATTACAAACCTCGTCTAAGAAAGAAGTATCCTGATGCCGCTGCGTCTAGGATGGGTCCCGCAGCACGTGGGTTTTCGTGACAATTCGTCCTTTGCCCTGTTGTTGCTTGTCTGGGCCCCGTACCTCATCGCTCGTCTGTCCTGCGACTTGCGACTTGCGGGGCGATCGCGATGAGCGTAACACGAGATAGGAGTCCTATCTCGTGTCCTATCCTAGGACGTTTTTTGACTAAAACATGCAATTCAAAATTCACAGGAGACAAAACGTTTACGTTAATGTAGAACTAAGAAAGGATCTAAAAATATAATATGAACCGAAAACCGAAAATCGACGTTAATGAGATGCGAACCGATAGATTGACATTGAAATATACTTAATATAAAATATTACCGAGGGTGCATGACTAAACTTTTTATAGTATAGGAGCTAGGAGCAAAATTTCGTTTAAAAAAGTAATAAAATAAGTTTACGTCACATTGTGGCTTACCATGACGTTGTTATAATGATATTGTCAGTTTAGTTTAACATGATAATTGATAGGTAATAATTATTATCATGAACACATTTTACAAGCAACAGCGTTAAATTACAGCTTATTAAAGACTCTGTTTTTGGTAAGTACATATTTTATTACTTTTTTAACAAATTATACTTTAATATAATAATATATTTATTTATTACTGATTTTATTTTGCTCCTAGCTGCTATACTATAACGAATTCAGGGTTGCCGTTTTCAAATCAATTTTAGTCTACTCTTGTCAATTCTGGGATCATTTTTTTTGGAAAACCTTTTTTGGCTATAACAGTTTGATACTAAAGGCGCAAGAAAGTCTGAAAATTGTCTACTACCGGTCTCAAGTTTAATAAGCGTTTAACGTTTAGTATCTATGAGTTCCTATAAAAGTTAAAACTAATACCTAAATTAAAATGCCACTTAATGACATGGTAAGACATGGTAATGACTTACCATGTCATTAAGTGGCATTTTAATTGGATTTTTGGCGGTCGCGATTAGCCGCGGTAAAGATCGGAACGGCACCTTAAGTTTATGTCCACAGTTTGTCTATATACTTTCGCATTTCTACTGGTCGCCGTGCTAGCGCTACTGGTCATCATAGCATAGATCTTGTTATTTCAGATTCTTTGCGACCTTTCGGCCTTTAAAGGCTGGCAACGCACCTGCAGCTCTTATAATGTTACGAGTGTCCATGGGCAACGGTAGTTGCTTTCCATCAGGTGACCCGTTTAGTCTTTTGCCCCTTTATTTTGTTATAAAAAAAACCTACCTATTCGTTTTATTAAAAATTTCTAGATACAATAGGTACAGGAATAAAATATTAAGGTAAAATATTTAGCTCTTCGTCATATTTTACATTCCCTGGTACAGTTGTAACTTGTGGCGGACAGAATACATTCCCTGGTACAGTTGCAACTTGTGGTGGACAGAATAAGTTTTCTCTTCATATTGGGCCTGAAGTTTATATGGTATCCCATCCCATGGACACTCGTAACATTATAAGAGCTGCAGGTGCGTTGCCAATTAAATAGGATAATGCTACAGTACGGGTTATTATTGCTAACGCTTAACGCTCTGCACAGAACAGCCAACTTCCAGTCGGTCAGTTAGCCGCTGGATAAAGCAAGTGCTGTGCGAGAGCGGCGCGGCGTCGATACTAGCGTCGACACGGGGATTGATACTGGATACTATTAGTAAGACTACAGTCGACAGGCAGGAGTCAGGACTTGCGATTCCGATACTTTCGCTATTTTCCTCAACCATAATTTTATCGACGAACAAAGTTTCGCTGAATCAGTTAAATAATCACCATGATCCCAGTATAACTGTTAACATTTGAATCACAAACCATAGAGGTCTCTTACGTTTCGTTTCTACTGAGTATTATTAAATTTATGGGCATAATGTTAAATTTTTTCTTGAATATATTATAATCACTACTATTCATAATGTAATCTATTGAATTTTGTAAAAAAAAATATCTTTCTTTCGTTACTCTGGAAATCTACTTGGTTAATTATATATAGAAGAATGAAGCGAAGAAATATAATAAATGATCAAACGAACTTACCAAGTGAAATTCGATCATTATTATATGAGTCGCTTCATTCGAAGATATAATCTCCCTCCCACCCAGTCTGCACGAAACTATGTTTGCTGCAGTAGCCAAAGAAAGAAAGAAAGATTTTTTGCATTACTTCTCTCTAAACATAATGAAGCCAGAAGCACGTCGGAGTGTCGAGTGGGCGAGCGAGCGCGGAGCGGGTAATTTTTAAAAGGGTAGTATTTAATCGAGTGACTGTAAATTACCGTTTTAAGTGTAAAAATTAATTAATTGAGGTTATATAATTACTATTTGAGCGACTGACTGTGAGCGACGAGAAATTACAAAACAGCAACCTACAAATTATTTAATTGAGTAACTAAAAATACAAAATGAGCAGCTTCTTAATATTTGAGCGACCTAATATCTGTTTGAGTGTCAACGTTACGTCCTGCATTTTTTTCAATATTTGGCAAATGTATTTTTTATACTGAGCGGTATTTTATCTTAAATGAAGTGTTTCGAATACTAAAACCACTTTGAAAAATACACTAATGAGCAGAGTATAATGAACTCATATTAAAACAAAAAAAAAAGAAAAATGAAATAACTATTTGATGAAACAATATTAATCAGGGATCCCTAAAACTTTTTTTTAATTACTATCAAACAAATTTTTGAAGTGAAAACTTCTTTAGCGGCGTTGAGCACTTTTGTGGGATAGGTAAAAACTGTGAAACTCGCGTCAGATTCTCGTGCTGATCGAAAAACCTTGGAAAAACCGTAAGACGGTTGGAGAGTAGTGTTGTAACATCGAAATTAAAATTAAATGATAATTAAAATTAAATAATAATTAAAATTAATTTAATCATTAAAATTAAGTAGCATTTAAAATTAAATAAAAATTAAATAAAAATAAAAATTAAATAATATTTAAAATACATAAAAAAATGGTTAAAAAAGCACAACGTTAATAATCAAGTTTTCACTTCTGCCGGCACTCCCGGAGTGCAACCCGTCTTTTTGTGAGTAGCTTAATTTGGATAAGAGGAACAGCGGTAAAGGTTCGGAAACCTACCCCAAAATTGATGGGAAGTGGGGGTGAGGGGAGGAGGGGTAAACACCCCCCGTACCAAATCCACACTGAGAAACCCCCCAGTTTTGGAGCTACTCATCTTTGAAATTTTTGGAATTCTGAGGCTACATCTAAGTCTTTTGGTCGCCTTTTTTAACACCTTTAGCCTAACCTACAGCGTGTTTTGTGACGGTCTCCGGCTGCTGCAGTGTGCTGTGGCACAGTCACAGTTCTGACCTACTTTTGGACTTTCCGGATTGTGTTTGTTTTTGTTTTGGTGGCCCCCCTGTGCCCCCCGAGCCACCCTTTTATTTTATGACGGTCGCCGGCTGCTGCCGCAGCACGCTCGCTGCGCTCGTTCGGCTCCCTCTGTGTTGTGGTATAAGTTCTAACCTATCCTAATCTACTTTTGGATTTCTGGATTGTGTTTGTTTTTGTTTTGGTATTTAACATGTTTGAGTCACATCAAGACACAAACAAACGCACAATGCTGCGTGCGAGACAGTGATGCAAGCCTTGCATTAGGTTAGAATTGCAAGCTGCCTGATTGCAATCGTTAAGAGGCCGGGTACACTTGGAATTTCTCATACATACGTAATTCCAAAATCATTTTCTCATACGAAAATATTTAACATGTTTGTTTTTTTTCAGTTTAAAATAGTAATTACCTAGGTTCCTGCACAAAAATTTACTTCAAAATATTTAAACACAATTTTTTTTTGCTTTAATTTTTTTTTTAGTAAATTTACTACAAAATATTTAAACACTAAAAATATAGTAAAACACTAAAAAATATATAAATAAATAGTAAATTTACTACAAAATATTTGAACTAAAAATATTTTTTTTGTATTTAAATATTTTGTAGTAAATTTACTATTTATTTATATATTTTTTAGTGTTTTACTCTATTTTTAGTGTTTAAATATTAGAAACCTAGATAATTACTATTTTAAGCTGAAAAATAACTGAAATATGTTAAATATTTTCGTATGAGAAAATGATTTTGGTATTACGTATGTATGAGAATTTCGAGGGTACCCTGTGTCATGTGTGTGAACTTTTTAGTAGTTCGTAATGTATAACTTCACTTAGAAAAATTGAATCTGTCTTTAATATTGCAGTTGCCCGCTATGTACTCGTATTTCCAGTCGCTCACTTAGTAAATCAGTCGCTCGGATTGAATTTTTTATATCTGAAATAGATTAATCACAATCCACTTCTTGTAAGCTCGTTCTGGATTTTATTATAAATCAATAATAGTCGTTAGTTTAGTTTATTTTTCGCTTACTCTAATTCATACCGCTCAAGTTATTAAAACAGTATGTTCATCATCAGTCGCTAAGTAATTTTTTATTCGCTCGTTTTATTATTTCCCTTTTTAAAATACACACATACGTCTTTAAAAAAACGCGATTGTCTAGCAGATAAGCAAAGGTAATGTTATATTATACTTGGTTAATTATATATCTTCGAATGAAGCGACTCATATAATTTTTTTAACCGACTTCCAAAAAACGAGGAGGTTATATGTTCGGCTGTGGATATTTTTTTTTTTTTTTTTTTTTTTTTTTTTTTAATGTTCAACGATTACTCCGTCGTTTGTGAACCGATTTTCGAAATTTTAAGTGGTGACCTGATGATGGGATCCAGGAGTAATCGAGGGAACTCCTCGAAATTTATATGGAAACATATGGTAATTTTAGTTTTATGTGAAGTGTACTAAGAATATGCTACCAAAAAGTCAAATATTGGGTCAAGGTATACCAAGGTTTCGAAGATGCTGAGAGAACTCCTGACTCCTTATAGATACACGTTTGGGAGTTTTGGCGTTGTTTTAAGAACAGAAAGCATATTATGCTACCACGCAATTATAATTCATCATCATCATCATCATCATCGTCATCATCATCATTACCACGTCGTGTTAAGCTCACCAATGTCTCATGGCACAAAATAGGTAATAGTAAAACTTACAAGGCATAGGTATGGATACAATAATAATTATTATGTACATAACAACACCAATTATTGTATTAATATAGGCTGTTTATACACGGCGGTCGGTGCGGCGTCGCCGCACGCGCGCGGCGTTTGCGTAAACATCGCGGCATTGCGTCGTACCTATTCAAGTTCTAATGTCAGGTAATGCCGCGCTGCGAGCATTTTGAGTGTCATAATATGATTTTAAACTTTATCTTCATTCATTAATGTAGTACAATATAGTATCGCTTGAGAAAGGCGCAGGCGGCCGCGAGGCCGGCTTTCCAAGTTTCTCATGCGATAGTACTATGTATTACAATAATGAAGGTAAAGATTAATATCATAATATTATTATGACACTGAAAATATACTCGCCGCGCCGCTGGGTGTGATTCGGCTCATCCTTCGATCGCGGATTCTTGGAAATCCATTGTTCTGGCGGCCGCTTTGGAGTTGAAGCGTTAAATTGTTAAATTACCTAGCACGCATAGGGTTGTGTTCACTTAGATTTTTTAAAATGTATTATTTAAATTTATCTACCTGATATTTGGGCCTTGGGGTATTACAAATTGTAATAAGATACGTAGAATAACTAGTACCACCGACGACCACTTATAAACTCGCGGACTATGACGGAGGAGTCGAACCGACTTCGAAATAATGAAGATTGAGTACAGAAATAGTGTAGGTTTAGCCGAATTCGGAAAAAGGCACTATTAGAAAGTAAAAATTATTTAATACTTTTTAGTTCATATTAATGTTATTATTGTTTTTACCTTGGAAGTCGGTTTAAATTTTTTGTTAAAAATAATAATAATTTATTATTTACCTTATACCCCTACATGGGTTCCATACAAAAATGTCCTTTACGGGTGTACGGGGAGTGGGGACATAAATAAAATACCATTTTGTCCTAACTTTAATATATTATAGAAAAAGAAATATTATAACATGAGTAGCGGCTGGGCTCGCAGAGTCGCGCGGAGCGGCGCGTCGCGGGTTAACTTGATATATTGCGGGGGGAATTTTAAAATATTTACATATTGACCGGCAAAATTTCATATAAAAATGCGCGACATCGAACTTCGGCGGCGACGCACCGTCCGCCGCTACTCACGTGCGAGAATATTTATACAAATGCAAATATAATATACTTACGGGCTAGGGCGGGCTGTACAGTGGCGGGGGGGTGGTGGGGGGCGGGGCTAGTGGCGCGCGGCGGGCTGGCTGAGGTGCGCCGAGTGCGCGGACGAGCACAGGTCCTGGTACGAGAACTGCGGGAAGTGCTCCTCCTGGATGAGCGCCAGCGCCGCGTCGCCGTCCGGCGGCGTGAGCTCCACCGACTCGCCCGTGAACTCCGAGTCGAAGTAGCGCGTGTCCGTGTCCGACTCCACCTGCGGCTTGAACGGCGGCGGGATGCGCTTGGCCAGCAGGTCGGCCCAGTTGATCGTCGCGAAGAAGGGGTGCGCCATGACGTCGGCGGCGTCGGCGGGGCCCGCGCCCAGGCGCCGCGCCGGCTCCTTGCACAGCAGCGCCGCCAGGAGCGCGCGGCACGGCGCCGACAGCGCGCGCGGGAAGCGCACCTCCTCGCGCACGATCAGCGCGAACAGCACGTCGTGGTCGCGGTTGTAGAAGGGCAGGCGGCCGCACACCATCTCGTACAGCACCACGCCGCAGCCCCACCAGTCCACGGCCGGCCCGTAGTCCGTGTCCTCGAGCACCTCGGGCGCCAGGTACTCGGGCGTGCCGCAGAACGTCTTGGTGGTGCGGCCGTACGTGATGTCCACCTTGCACAGCCCGAAGTCGGCGATCTTGATGTGGCCGTCCTGGTCCAGCAGCAGGTTCTCCAGCTTGAGGTCGCGGTAGATGATGCCCTCGGCGTGCAGGTAGCCCAGCGCCGACACGATCTCCGCACCGTAGAAGCGCATGCGCTCCTCCGGGAAGCTGCGCACGCGCGCCAGGTGGAAGAACAGCTCGCCGCCGTTCGCGTACTCCATCACGAAGCACACGCGGTCCGCCGTCTGGAACGACCAGCGCAGCGACTGCAACAACAGGAGGGGCATCAGTGGGTGGCGGGAGGAGGGACGGGGGACGCGGGGGACGCGCGGGGCTCACCGTGAGAAACGGGTGCTTGGTCTTCTTGAGCACGCGGTTTTCGGTGATGGTGTGCGCGAGCTCGTCCTTCTGCAGGATGACGTTCTTCTTGAGGATCTTCATGGCGTAGAGCTTGCCCGTGCCCTTCTCGCGCGACAGCACCACCTTGCCGAACGTGCCCTTGCCCAGCACCTTCACGAACTCGAACTTCTCCAACGTCTGCGGAACGGCACGTTTAATGCAGCGACTGCTATCGTGTAATTTTATACTCACTTTATACTTTATTAATATCATAACAGTTTCTACACCATGTATGAAGACTTTAAAAATTTTAATCGTTGCCAAATTCCAGATATAAGTCGACAAATGAGGTTTGCCGTTCGACGAGTCTAAAAATTGTGCAATTCAGTCGATGGCCCACATCATGACGCTCCCATCTCTAGTTACCGTCCTGTCCAGTACTCACGATACGGCGAGGGTCGCGGAAGCTCTTGCCGAGCTGCGCCATGTCGTTGTCGTCCGTGGCGGAGAACGGGCCCCCCTCCCCGCCCAGCCCGCCGCCCCCCGCGCCGCCCTCCCCGCCGCTCAGCCGCGACGACACCTGGCGGATGGCGTCTACCCACTCGCCGCTGTAACACAGTCGAAGGGTGCTCGTTATTCGATACTTGTATTTTACAATTTACAAGCTCACTCTTCGACGCTTCCGTAATACATATTATCATGGCGGAAACTGTAAACTGATGTGGTCTACCGGAGGCTCCGGCGGAGACTTCGAAATGGGGCGCGGGTCACGTTGCATTCAGCACGTGACAAACTGCGGCCGTCAGAGATGGATATTAATTACTTAACTGTCATTAAACGAACATTTTGACGTAAACCCCATACATTGTCTATTAAACTCTACATTAAATTAAAGTTTAACTCTGTGAGTGCGGGCGAATGTGTAGTTTTATTGGAGCGACATAGTCAACGATGACTAAGCTCCCTAAATAATATTAGTCTATAAGGCATTCATAATAATATGGGACATGTAGCCTGAATTATATAGTAAAATAAACAAAAGGAAAATTACAAAAAAACTTTTTGATCGAAATAGATGTATTAGGTCAAGGCTTAAACCTTGACATCATGGGTTCGATGGGGTGCAGGGTTCCTGAGATATAATAAAAAAATCCCTTGAGGTCACATGAGACCTATGCGGCGCTGTAGTACGGTAAAGACGCAATCATTATCACTGCGCCGGTCCCGTCAGGTTTCCGGTCACGGCAGTCTGTCTATGACTATTCTGAAATTTTCATAAATTATGTATTTCTGTTGCCGCTATAACAAAAAATACTAAAAACAATAAAATTAATATTTAAGGGGGGCTGCCATAAAACAAACTTAATTTTTTGACCTTTTTGGCTCATAATCAATAATGGCAACAGCTAGGCACTTGCTTAATTTTATCTGTTGTCTAATAAATAATAATAAAATTAAAATAAAATTAATATTTAAGGGGGGCTCCCATACAAAAACACAATTTTTTGCCTGTTTTTCTTCTATAACCTTACAGAACCCTTTGTGCGCGAGTCCGACTGGCACTTAGCCGATTATTATTTAAAAGTAACTTAATATACAACATAATACTGATTAAAAGATAAGTGAAATTATTAATATCATTATTGATAAATGAATAAGTAGTTATTTTTTCCAGTCCTTTGGGTTTCTGCATTAAAATTTTCACGTATAATGAACATAGGTGAATACCATGTGAGAGTATTGCTACAGCGCCGCACCGGTCATATACTACAGAGAAATGTACTATACACGTGTCCTATGGCCTATGAGTTCGTTTCAAAGACTTGATACAGGTATGGGTCCCGTCGTCAGTGACCTAGGCGGCAGAGAATGTGTTAAATACTACTTAATCTCTGAAAGACGAAGTCTAGCTATAGCGGTTCTTGAATTACAGCCTGGAGACAGACAGACAAACAGACAAATGGACAGACAGGCATCAAAGTCTTAGTAATAGGGTCCCGTTTTTACCTTTTGGGTACGGAACACTAAAAATGCCATAATATTCAAAAGCACATTGTTTTGTCTGAAATAAATATTTTCATTCATTCATTCAAAAGCAAATGTTGAAATAGAATTAACTGTGCTTGAAAATATTGCTATTTTGAAACTTATTATATATTATTTTTACATATCAATATAAGTAATATTAAGAATAAGTTTCTTAAAAATTTAAAAAAATTAAGTTGTAGTAATGGGGAAATAATTTTGTGATACAAGAATACAGAAGACCCCATTAATACAAGAAAAGTTTTGCATGGCTGTGTAGTGTGTCGGATTAGCAAATTTGTCTGATATTATCTACGAATAATAAAAACTAAGGAAGAGTAACTCCGTCAAAAAACATGCTCCAAAATATGTACTTGTCAAAAAAGTGTACCTTAGGTTCACTTTTCATACATTTGCAATATTTAGGTGACCTTGAGCGGTATAAAGGCTGACGTTACATGACAGTTCGAATGGAACCAAATTTAAAACTGTATTAGTATGGGAGTTACATTTCCTTAGGTTTTATTATTTGTAGGATATTATAGAGTGCTGCCTACATTTTTAACATTACAATATATTACAAATCAAAATGCTAATGTTTTATCGGAACTACAAATAATTTTCCCAAAGCTTATACTCAGTACTCATATACTCATAGAGCCCAGCTTAAAGTAGTCTCCAGTACAAAGCTAGGTACTCATATCCTAAGGGGATAAACTAGGGGTTGAAAGATTATATATAAAAACTAGCTGTCCCGGCAAACGTTTCTTTGCCATAATATAGTATAAGTATATCGCCCATATTATTTTATTGTAGTGACTAAATAAATATGTCTCCATGGTAACGTCCATCGCTATCATGGTCGTCGTTTTTCTCGAGTTGTAATAATTTACTATTATTTATTCAACAAATGCACTTATCAATATAATAAGTACCGAGTAGTCGATTCTCAGACCCACTGAATATGCATATAAAATTTGGTAAAAATCGGTAAAGCCATTTCGGAGGAGTTCGTGGACTAACATTGTGACACGAGAATTTTATATATAAGATACTTCTTAACATGAGCAAAGCCGTGGGCAAAAGCTACTAGTATTAAATAAGGCTTCAAAATAAGGCTCCCCAGATATTTTATGTCAGGCTCTACTAAATGGTTTTGTCCATTAACTATTTTTAAATATATTATCTTTTTCTAAGCTTAAAATGACTATAGCCTCCTATTTAATACCACTAAAATAAAAAAACAATTCTTATATTTTCCATACTATACTTAATTTATTATGTAGAAATTGCATACTTGTCTTTAGACAATCCAAAAATTTAATAAAGATTTCACATTAATCCTTCAAGCCCCATACGAGCACCAGTGATCGCATAGAACAATAGAATACAATAGCAATAGCATTTCCAAGAATCCCCGATCGAAGGATTAAAGTTGGAAAGTATATTTGAAGTAAAGCAACTTAGTAAAAGTATGTTATATCCTACTAGATATTAATTATTTTGAGCATTATATTTCAAAATAAATAATGGTGCTCATCTTAGATCAATAATTTTAACAGCAATTACCATAACTTTAAATCCCAATTCCTAATGATATTTCAAGCACCAACACACAGACACTAGTCAGTCAAGGGAGTCAGTTTACTTAGGGTGGAAAATATTACACACAATTTTATACTATCAAACAAAATGTAAATAAACAACAATCTGGACTTTGAACACTCAACCGCTCACAATTTACACTCGTTTACTTGTATTTCATTGACGTAAGGCATGTTATGATCAAAAATGCTCATAGGATTTAGTAAAATTGAGTAAGTATTTATAATTATACGTGTGCAAGTCGGAGGTGGTCAGTTTCTCACCGTTCTTTCTCGGTGTCGACGGCGAAGTTCCGCTCGATGACCGTGGTCCACTGGAGGCCGCGGATGGTGAAGACGTTGGGGCGAGGCTTGTCCACGGCCATGATCTGGCAGTCCCGCACCGTGAACTTGTTGAGCGGGTCGCGGTAGTTGTTGCGCTCCGGCTGCGACTTGAAGCCCACCAGGTCGCCATTATCGAACAGTATGAAGTAGCGGTCGCGCCAGTTGCGGATGTGCTCGCCGCGCTTCAGCAGCCAGCCCTCCTTCACGATGTTCCCCGGCGCCGCCTCCGCCATCCCGGCCGCCCGTGCGCTCCCCGCTCGCGCTCCCGCGGGCCTCGCGAGCTGTTTGATAACAAATGTCCGCCCGCCACACCACCACCACGTTTATTTTGCACGGCGATTCTCGGATAGGCTCGCGTGTGATCACTTGTGTCGCGACGACGACGAAAGATCTTTTCCAAGCATTTCCGTAGTATTCACTGGATCGATTGTATTTCTTGAATTACAAAAAGGACGCAAAATAACGACGTAGGCCAGACGTAATGTGAAGTTAGAAGTAATTTATTAATAAAATAATACTAAGTGATCGAATGAGGATAAATGCAAAATATATGTGCCAGTTTACACGAGTAAACCCATAAGTGCGAAAGAGAGATCTATATAAAATAAAGACACAAACATGAACATTAAATTTAGTAGGATAATCTATTTCAAACTATTTTGACCAAATAGTTCCTCAAGTCTGCCACCAGGTGAAAAAAGGGCGCTATTTAAACGGTCCATCACATTTTCGTAGTATGTTTACATCTTCTTTCCCTGCAGGCTGCAACACAATTGTGACATTAGTCTATGGTAATCTCCCTTTGCCTGTCTCGACCGGGACGAATTAAAAAAAAGTCTATGGTAACGACCACAGATTAATATATGTAGCAAGCTAGTAACGACTAGAGAGTTTTGGCGGGCATGTGAAAGAGTGCTGTTGTGTTTTTGTATTATTTTCCTAAAATTGTGTTAGCTGGGTTTTTAATATGTAATATTGGTAGAATATTAACCATTAGATATTCGTGTTCATGCACAAGTGTAGGAAAGTGATGTAATATCCAGAAACGTGCTATTTTGTGTTCCCTCCAAAACTCCATTGAAAGTTTCAGTTAAGCGTCTACCACTTTACTGAATCGACCGACTTGACTCCTTGACTGTATTGACTTTTACTTAGACTTTAACTAGACTTTAGACCTGACGATACATGAAAACGATGATGAAAAGCATAGAAATGGCTGCATGGGCGGCGCTCCTTTTGCCTATCCCGACCGGGACGAATTAAAAAAAAAAAACTAGTAACGACTAACGTCAATGTCATTATTGAAAATTCCTCAATTCTCAAAGATTTTCACGTAGGTAGTTCGCGAGTTTTTAACAGTTTTTTCAGCTAATTTATTTTGCAATAATTCAAAAACATACAAATAGTGAAGTGAAAAGGAGATTTTGAATGTATTATATTAAGTACAAAGTCGCCATGTCGGCGGCGACGCTAATACGACCTGTAGTAGGTAGTATTATGTTTCAGATAACAGTTTACAGAAGAATTTGCAAATGAAGTCTCAGTACATAAGTGTAGTTTTAACGCTATGTTGTGGCTTTGATGAGGTGGCCCTAACGGTGTATATAGGTATCCTTAGGCCCACTTGTGCCAGACCGGGTTAACACGATTAATGGCTGGTTTACACGTATTAAGTAGATAAGTAGTTAACTAAATTTTAACTTAAATTTTAAGTTACTGTTGCGTGTAAACACACAATTTAGTAGCAAGTAGTAAGTTAAATTTAGTAGCACTAAATTTTAACTTGTAACTTGCTACTAAATTGTGTGTTTACACGCAACTAAGTAACTTAAAATTAAGTTAAAATTTAGTTAACTACTTATCTACTTAATACGTGTAAACCAGCCTTAACTCTGAGTTAAATTATACTTCGGAGTTAAATTGTCATCATATTGTCTTGCACCACCGAGAGTTAGGAGTTAACCTCGTCTTAATTTTAAAATTTTTAACCCACCGATGTGGGAAGGTATCGACTAACTCTGGGTTGGTAATGCCAAAACTGCGACTTTTAGGTTATGTAGTCGATAATTTCTTAACTAATAATATATGTTAGTACGGGAGCCCTAGAACTAATTTTTTTGTGACTACTAAATAGGTAATTTTTTGTGAGTACATTTCGTTAAGTCGAATAACATTTTTATTTTCGAAAAATCTCGAAAGTGGTAGCTAACAGAGGTAGAAAGGATTTCATACTTTGACTCGACAGTTCTAAAATATGGATTGTTTTATTTGAAGAACAAGAGTACTCTTAATTAGTTAATAACTATTAACCTACAAATATACAAAAAATCAGCTGGTTAGGATTCCGTTTTAGGGTTCTGTAATGAACAAAACTTGGTTGACTACTGTATCTTAAAAAGTTAAAAAAAAAAAAATTTGTTCTAGGGCTCCCGTACTATGTAATTTCATTTAAATTTATAATTTAATAATTTCTTGACAAATGTATTCATTCTCTCTATAACACTCTCTCTATATTATATAACTTCTCTCTATAATATTCACTCTTATAACAGAAAGATTGCAGAACGGACTGATCTTTTTTACTGACAAAGAGACAAAGATTTTCATCGAGGATTTCGCCTAGAAAAAGAAACTGTTCTCTCTGGTTTAGTGTATAATAAAAGTGAAAATAAATTGCAATATACAAATGAGAATAAAAAGTAAGTAGGTAATTATTAGGGATTAATGCGTGTTTAGTGAACTCCTTATTAAATAGGTAGACTAGATACCTATACATTGGACACAAGTGCAATGATTTAAATACCTACAATTAAGTATATTGTTTAATTTTATATTTCTAGTAAGGCTGCAGCGCCTATGAACTAATCATTCAGCATTGTTCTATTATATTAGGCCGGATGGGCAAAAAAATGTGACAAACAACCACGTGTCATTTCAAATTTGACAGAAAGAGATAGCCTTATTTAAAGTACTGTGTAGCGAGCTGGGATAAATTCTTCTGGTGCAACATACAGTATAAGTTAAAAATTAAAAACGTTAACACTGAGTTAGTAAGCCCCGAGTTATTTATTTAACTCAAAGTTTTGGCACAAGTGGGCCTTAGGGGCGTCATAGAAAAAAGTCGAAAGGTAAGACACGTAAGTTAATTAAACATCTGATACACGGTCGTCAATGCCGGTTGTCAACAACAAAAACGTGTATGCGCGTTGCCAGCGGCCAGCCACACTGTTGTCAACCACAGTGTTGAATAGATTTTGCGTGGTCGTCAACCTCCGTTGACTACCGTGTATCAGATGTTTAAATCTTTTTACTCTTGTATTCTGTGAATAACAGATGTAAGTATCTATATAGATACTAGCTGTCCCGGCAAATGTTTCTTTGCCATATAAAGTATTTTTTTTAAATTTGGTCGAAGCGCTAACTGTCGGACAGACTAAAATTAAAATCCGAATTCGAATATTATTTAAAATTTGACACTGTGATGGCAGCCGACTGTCGGATCCAATGTAAAACATTCCAAAATCAACAACTACTAATAAATTAAAAAAACATTGTCCAGCGGACAAAATTGTGAATCTAAACCATTCCCAGATCCCCTTGAACACACACAAAAAATTTCATCAAAATTGGTCCAGTCGTTTAGGAGGAGTTCAGTCACATACACACACACACAAGAAATATATACTTATATTAAGATACGGATCCAGTTATTGACTTATTAAATAAGGTGATACTGTTATATTCGAACATAAACTGGAGATAACAATAAAGTAAACTGAATTGTAATTTTTTACATGTACGCAACGCTATCGGGAGCGGGCGCGCGCCAGATTCCTGAGTCCCGACGCCAATGTGCGGGCCTGCAAACTGCGGCCAGACGAGCTATCTGTGCGGATGAGCAGCGGCTGCCCGGAATACGTTTCGACTTTGATTACAATAAATGATACCCAAGAGAGTCTCGTTATTTAGGCTGGTTTTACAGTCACGCGTTTGGCAGCGCCGTTGGAGCGCGCGCGTTTGAAGACGAAGAAAACGTACGGACGAACGGCGCTGCTCAAGCGCGCGACTCTGAAACGCTACTACTACCCCCATACATCTTCGAACGCGCGCTCTCCAACGGCGCTGCCGAAACGCTTAACTATAAAATCAGCCTAACCCTTTTGTTTTGTAATACTTAGGCAGGTGACATAAGTCAAAGTCAATTTGACAGCTGTCAAAGTGACTTTGATGCCTAAGATAGGTTCCTCCGGGACCGCTAACCTAACAATTAAAATTAAGACGAACCTACGCAAAAAAAAATTAGACCTAACCTAACTATAGTATTGTCAAATATTATTTTAAATGTCTAACAGCGTTTGGTCTAACACTGCAATACTTGCCGTGTTTATCTAACACCGAGTTACCCTAACACCGTGTTACGACACGCGTGTTACCCTAACACCGTGTTACGACACGCGTGTTACCCTAACACCGTGTTACCCTAACACCGTGTTACCCTAACACCGTGTTACCCTAACACCGTGCTAACCTAACCTAACCTAACCTAACCTAACCTAACCTAACCTAACCTAACCTAACCTAACCTAACCAGACCACAGCCGCCAAAGTTGACCAGCATCTCCATCGGCTGGTAACGAAGGAGAGCCGACACTTTAGGAGAGAGCCTCAAGAAGGTCTCGAGGAACAGCTGCTCTTGCGACCGGACACTTTCCGCAGCCCGGACACCCAAGCAAACGCGCTCAGCAGATTTACCAATGCCCCAAAACCACCGCAGACAACACAAACAAAACAACACCGAACAAAGGCACAGAAAGGTCTGGTCAAGAGTCCAACCCTAAGGAAAGTGGTACGACAAGAAGACCATATGATCAACGCATTCCTTGAATACATAGCCGTATTAGAGGCCAACAAGACCATTAGGATCAAGGAGTGCGAAGACATCATGAAGTCGTACCAACAAAGCAAAGATGGCCTCCTACAAATCCAACTAGAGGAGGCCCACGCTACGGTCTATAACAACAACACGGCGACCGTCCTTAGGGGACAGGACATGACTACCCATATGGCGGCATACAGCGCCACCTCAGGAATAGTCCTCCTGGACGAAGACCGGACCAAAAGAAGAGGACAACCAGTCTACAACATCCCATCTCGCGACCCCATCGTCGTCACCACCAGGGGGACAGAAATATGGCTGGAGGACAGGATCCTACAAACATCCCAGATCCTGTCCGAGGTAGAGCCCCCCGACGAATGGACGATCCCAGCAATAACCTGGATAAATGGAGTCCCGGGTTGCGGGAAAACGACGTGGATTGTCCAAAACTTCAACACAGAAGAGGATGTAGTTGTAACGACAACGATCGAGGCCAAGAAAGATCTCGTGGAGAGAATCCGGGAAAAGGCAGGCCACGAAGCCACGAAGAGGGTGCGCACAGCTGCATCTCTCCTGGTAAATGGACCGAAGGGACTCGAAGACCTGGTACTCAAGAGGCTGCTCGTAGATGAAGCACTCATGAGTCACTTCGGATCCATAATACTAATGGCACTTATCACCAAAGCCAAGAGCCTGCTGTTAATAGGGGACGTAAACCAGCTCCCCTTTATAGACCGAGATAATCTCTTCGAGATGTACTACTATCGCCCGCATCACCTCGCAGACGTCACCGAAGATCTTCTCTGTACACATAGATGCCCGCAAGACGTCGCCATGGCGCTCAAGCAAATACACAAGGGCATCTACTCCTCAAGTAACATCGTTAAGTCCCTGGAAATAGCACCCATGACCGGGACGGAGATCCCTAAATCCGACAACAACACCTTGTACCTGACTTACACACAGCTGGAGAAGTCAACGCTGAGAAAGTCAGGTTACGGAACCGGAGAGGCCTCTAAAGTACTAACCATCCATGAGGCCCAGGGATTGTGCTACAAGAGAGTATACGTCATCAAACACCAGAAGAGGAAGTTACAGCTACATCACAGTGCTTCACACGCGGTGGTTGCCCTGACGCGTCACACGGAACATCTTGTCTACTACACTGACGACACAGATGACGCGCTGGGCAAACTTATAAAGGGAGTGATTGAAACATCAGCAAAGGACATTATGGACCACAACGCCAAGATGGCAATTAAGAACCGTGACCATACCACCATCAAAAAATTGGTCTCGTTAAAAGCTCCATAATGGCAATAAAACGACGAAAAATACCGGACATGACAACCGCAGCCCTGGCCCAGACGGTTGAGCGGCGAAGGCGCAGCAACACAGTGCCTTTGCCGGCTCCCGTCCTCTCCAAGGGCTGCACTCACCGACCAGTCCATCGTGGAACTACAAAATGTTATCAAGAACCGGGCCCCTTACACCTGGCCGGCAACATCCCACGATGGACAGAAGCAGAGGACACCACTAGACTAGACAAGATCAAGCCATCGATGACAGCCCCGTCAAGCAGATGGCATCCGATTGATGACCTCAGCCACAACCAGTGGCCAACGGAGAGACGACTGTGTGACCAGACCGGCCGGTGGAATCGGAAAGCCCATTTACAGCCAAGCGATTCCACCGACTGCCTGCCGGCGGACACGACATTGAACGGTACCTTTTACCATCCCAGGAACTCCACCCAGCTTGGGTGACCCCTAAACACCCGAGCCAATGCCACAACATCTAAAGGCAAAGGGTGGAGCATCATAAAACCTGAGGGTAGCGGGAAATGTCGGGTCCGTCAACAATCAGATGGAACACAGTAAAAACCCCTTCAGGGAAATTATAAAAATAACATGTATAAACTATTATAAAATATAAAAAAAAAAAAAAAAAAAAAAAAAAATTGATTGTAAACCGACGCAAATGCGATAAGATCCAAAAGAAAATAAACCAAATTGAAAAAATAATAATCAGAGCACGGGCCACCTAGGCCTGTGGACAGAAAAAAAAAAAAAAAAAAAAAAAAAAAAAAAAAAAAAAAAAAAAAAAACCTAACCTAACCTAACCTAACCTAACCTAACCTAACCTAACCTAACCTAACCTAACCTAACAATTAAAATTAAGACGAACCTACGCAAAAAAAAATTAGACCTAACCTAACTATAGTATTGTCAAATATTATTTTAAATGTCTAACAGCGTTTGGTCTAACACTGCAATACTTGCCGTGTTTATCTAACACCGAGTTACCCTAACACCGTGTTACGACACGCGTGTTACCCTAACACCGTGTTACGACACCCGTGTTACCCTAACACCGTGTTACCCTAACACCGTGTTACCCTAACACCGTGTTACCCTAACACCGTGCTAACCTAACCTAACCTAACCTAACCTAACCTAACCTAACCTAACCTAACCTAACCTAACCTAACCTAACCTAACAATTAAAATTAAGACGAACCTACGCAAAAAAAAATTAGACCTAACCTAACTATAGTATTGTCAAATATTATTTTAAATGTCTAACAGCGTTTGGTCTAACACTGCAATACTTGCCGTGTTTATCTAACACCGAGTTACCCTAACACCGTGTTACGACACGCGTGTTACCCTAACACCGTGTTACGACACGCGTGTTACCCTAACACCGTGTTACCCTAACACCGTGTTACCCTAACACCGTGTTACCCTAACACCGTGCTAACCTAACCTAACCTAACCTAACCTAACCTAACCTAACCTAACCTAACCTAACCTAACCTAACCAGACCACAGCCGCCAAAGTTGACCAGCATCTCCATCGGCTGGTAACGAAGGAGAGCCGACACTTTAGGAGAGAGCCTCAAGAAGGTCTCGAGGAACAGCTGCTCTTGCGACCGGACACTTTCCGCAGCCCGGACACCCAAGCAAACGCGCTCAGCAGATTTACCAATGCCCCAAAACCACCGCAGACAACACAAACAAAACAACACCGAACAAAGGCACAGAAAGGTCTGGTCAAGAGTCCAACCCTAAGGAAAGTGGTACGACAAGAAGACCATATGATCAACGCATTCCTTGAATACATAGCCGTATTAGAGGCCAACAAGACCATTAGGATCAAGGAGTGCGAAGACATCATGAAGTCGTACCAACAAAGCAAAGATGGCCTCCTACAAATCCAACTAGAGGAGGCCCACGCTACGGTCTATAACAACAACACGGCGACCGTCCTTAGGGGACAGGACATGACTACCCATATGGCGGCATACAGCGCCACCTCAGGAATAGTCCTCCTGGACGAAGACCGGACCAAAAGAAGAGGACAACCAGTCTACAACATCCCATCTCGCGACCCCATCGTCGTCACCACCAGGGGGACAGAAATATGGCTGGAGGACAGGATCCTACAAACATCCCAGATCCTGTCCGAGGTAGAGCCCCCCGACGAATGGACGATCCCAGCAATAACCTGGATAAATGGAGTCCCGGGTTGCGGGAAAACGACGTGGATTGTCCAAAACTTCAACACAGAAGAGGATGTAGTTGTAACGACAACGATCGAGGCCAAGAAAGATCTCGTGGAGAGAATCCGGGAAAAGGCAGGCCACGAAGCCACGAAGAGGGTGCGCACAGCTGCATCTCTCCTGGTAAATGGACCGAAGGGACTCGAAGACCTGGTACTCAAGAGGCTGCTCGTAGATGAAGCACTCATGAGTCACTTCGGATCCATAATACTAATGGCACTTATCACCAAAGCCAAGAGCCTGCTGTTAATAGGGGACGTAAACCAGCTCCCCTTTATAGACCGAGATAATCTCTTCGAGATGTACTACTATCGCCCGCATCACCTCGCAGACGTCACCGAAGATCTTCTCTGTACACATAGATGCCCGCAAGACGTCGCCATGGCGCTCAAGCAAATACACAAGGGCATCTACTCCTCAAGTAACATCGTTAAGTCCCTGGAAATAGCACCCATGACCGGGACGGAGATCCCTAAATCCGACAACAACACCTTGTACCTGACTTACACACAGCTGGAGAAGTCAACGCTGAGAAAGTCAGGTTACGGAACCGGAGAGGCCTCTAAAGTACTAACCATCCATGAGGCCCAGGGATTGTGCTACAAGAGAGTATACGTCATCAAACACCAGAAGAGGAAGTTACAGCTACATCACAGTGCTTCACACGCGGTGGTTGCCCTGACGCGTCACACGGAACATCTTGTCTACTACACTGACGACACAGATGACGCGCTGGGCAAACTTATAAAGGGAGTGATTGAAACATCAGCAAAGGACATTATGGACCACAACGCCAAGATGGCAATTAAGAACCGTGACCATACCACCATCAAAAAATTGGTCTCGTTAAAAGCTCCATAATGGCAATAAAACGACGAAAAATACCGGACATGACAACCGCAGCCCTGGCCCAGACGGTTGAGCGGCGAAGGCGCAGCAACACAGTGCCTTTGCCGGCTCCCGTCCTCTCCAAGGGCTGCACTCACCGACCAGTCCATCGTGGAACTACAAAATGTTATCAAGAACCGGGCCCCTTACACCTGGCCGGCAACATCCCACGATGGACAGAAGCAGAGGACACCACTAGACTAGACAAGATCAAGCCATCGATGACAGCCCCGTCAAGCAGATGGCATCCGATTGATGACCTCAGCCACAACCAGTGGCCAACGGAGAGACGACTGTGTGACCAGACCGGCCGGTGGAATCGGAAAGCCCATTTACAGCCAAGCGATTCCACCGACTGCCTGCCGGCGGACACGACATTGAACGGTACCTTTTACCAACCCAGGAACTCCACCCAGCTTGGGTGACCCCTAAACACCCGAGCCAATGCCACAACATCTAAAGGCAAAGGGTGGAGCATCATAAAACCTGAGGGTAGCGGGAAATGTCGGGTCCGTCAACAATCAGATGGAACACAGTAAAAACCCCTTCAGGGAAATTATAAAAATAACATGTATAAACTATTATAAAATATAAAAAAAAAAAAAAAAAAAAAAAAAAAATTGATTGTAAACCGACGCAAATGCGATAAGATCCAAAAGAAAATAAACCAAATTGAAAAAATAATAATCAGAGCACGGGCCACCTAGGCCTGTGGACAGAAAAAAAAAAAAAAAAAAAAAAAAAAAAAAAAAAAAAAAAAAAAAAAAAAACCTAACCTAACCTAACCTAACCTAACCTAACCTAACCTAACCTAACCTAACCTAACCTAACCTAACAATTAAAATTAAGACGAACCTACGCAAAAAAAAATTAGACCTAACCTAACTATAGTATTGTCAAATATTATTTTAAATGTCTAACAGCGTTTGGTCTAACACTGCAATACTTGCCGTGTTTATCTAACACCGAGTTACCCTAACACCGTGTTACGACACGCGTGTTACCCTAACACCGTGTTACGACACGCGTGTTACCCTAACACCGTGTTACCCTAACACCGTGTTACCCTAACACCGTGTTACCCTAACACCGTGCTAACCTAACCTAACCTAACCTAACCTAACCTAACCTAACCTAACCTAACCTAACCTAACCTAACCTAACCTAACAATTAAAATTAAGACGAACCTACGCAAAAAAAAATTAGACCTAACCTAACTATAGTATTGTCAAATATTATTTTAAATGTCTAACAGCGTTTGGTCTAACACTGCAATACTTGCCGTGTTTATCTAACACCGAGTTACCCTAACACCGTGTTACGACACGCGTGTTACCCTAACACCGTGTTACGACACGCGTGTTACCCTAACACCGTGTTACCCTAACACCGTGTTACCCTAACACCGTGTTACCCTAACACCGTGCTAACCTAACCTAACCTAACCTAACCTAACCTAACCTAACCTAACCTAACCAGACCACAGCCGCCAAAGTTGACCAGCATCTCCATCGGCTGGTAACGAAGGAGAGCCGACACTTTAGGAGAGAGCCTCAAGAAGGTCTCGAGGAACAGCTGCTCTTGCGACCGGACACTTTCCGCAGCCCGGACACCCAAGCAAACGCGCTCAGCAGATTTACCAATGCCCCAAAACCACCGCAGACAACACAAACAAAACAACACCGAACAAAGGCACAGAAAGGTCTGGTCAAGAGTCCAACCCTAAGGAAAGTGGTACGACAAGAAGACCATATGATCAACGCATTCCTTGAATACATAGCCGTATTAGAGGCCAACAAGACCATTAGGATCAAGGAGTGCGAAGACATCATGAAGTCGTACCAACAAAGCAAAGATGGCCTCCTACAAATCCAACTAGAGGAGGCCCACGCTACGGTCTATAACAACAACACGGCGACCGTCCTTAGGGGACAGGACATGACTACCCATATGGCGGCATACAGCGCCACCTCAGGAATAGTCCTCCTGGACGAAGACCGGACCAAAAGAAGAGGACAACCAGTCTACAACATCCCATCTCGCGACCCCATCGTCGTCACCACCAGGGGGACAGAAATATGGCTGGAGGACAGGATCCTACAAACATCCCAGATCCTGTCCGAGGTAGAGCCCCCCGACGAATGGACGATCCCAGCAATAACCTGGATAAATGGAGTCCCGGGTTGCGGGAAAACGACGTGGATTGTCCAAAACTTCAACACAGAAGAGGATGTAGTTGTAACGACAACGATCGAGGCCAAGAAAGATCTCGTGGAGAGAATCCGGGAAAAGGCAGGCCACGAAGCCACGAAGAGGGTGCGCACAGCTGCATCTCTCCTGGTAAATGGACCGAAGGGACTCGAAGACCTGGTACTCAAGAGGCTGCTCGTAGATGAAGCACTCATGAGTCACTTCGGATCCATAATACTAATGGCACTTATCACCAAAGCCAAGAGCCTGCTGTTAATAGGGGACGTAAACCAGCTCCCCTTTATAGACCGAGATAATCTCTTCGAGATGTACTACTATCGCCCGCATCACCTCGCAGACGTCACCGAAGATCTTCTCTGTACACATAGATGCCCGCAAGACGTCGCCATGGCGCTCAAGCAAATACACAAGGGCATCTACTCCTCAAGTAACATCGTTAAGTCCCTGGAAATAGCACCCATGACCGGGACGGAGATCCCTAAATCCGACAACAACACCTTGTACCTGACTTACACACAGCTGGAGAAGTCAACGCTGAGAAAGTCAGGTTACGGAACCGGAGAGGCCTCTAAAGTACTAACCATCCATGAGGCCCAGGGATTGTGCTACAAGAGAGTATACGTCATCAAACACCAGAAGAGGAAGTTACAGCTACATCACAGTGCTTCACACGCGGTGGTTGCCCTGACGCGTCACACGGAACATCTTGTCTACTACACTGACGACACAGATGACGCGCTGGGCAAACTTATAAAGGGAGTGATTGAAACATCAGCAAAGGACATTATGGACCACAACGCCAAGATGGCAATTAAGAACCGTGACCATACCACCATCAAAAAATTGGTCTCGTTAAAAGCTCCATAATGGCAATAAAACGACGAAAAATACCGGACATGACAACCGCAGCCCTGGCCCAGACGGTTGAGCGGCGAAGGCGCAGCAACACAGTGCCTTTGCCGGCTCCCGTCCTCTCCAAGGGCTGCACTCACCGACCAGTCCATCGTGGAACTACAAAATGTTATCAAGAACTGGGCCCCTTACACCTGGCCGGCAACATCCCACGATGGACAGAAGCAGAGGACACCACTAGACTAGACAAGATCAAGCCATCGATGACAGCCCCGTCAAGCAGATGGCATCCGATTGATGACCTCAGCCACAACCAGTGGCCAACGGAGAGACGACTGTGTGACCAGACCGGCCGGTGGAATCGGAAAGCCCATTTACAGCCAAGCGATTCCACCGACTGCCTGCCGGCGGACACGACATTGAACGGTACCTTTTACCAACCCAGGAACTCCACCCAGCTTGGGTGACCCCTAAACACCCGAGCCAATGCCACAACATCTAAAGGCAAAGGGTGGAGCATCATAAAACCTGAGGGTAGCGGGAAATGTCGGGTCCGTCAACAATCAGATGGAACACAGTAAAAACCCCTTCAGGGAAATTATAAAAATAACATGTATAAACTATTATAAAATATAAAAAAAAAAAAAAAAAAAAAAAAAAAATTGATTGTAAACCGACGCAAATGCGATAAGATCCAAAAGAAAATAAACCAAATTGAAAAAATAATAATCAGAGCACGGGCCACCTAGGCCTGTGGACAGAAAAAAAAAAAAAAAAAAAAAAAAAAAAAAAAAAAAAAAACCTAACCTAACCTAACCTAACCTAACCTAACCTAACCTAACCTAACAATTAAAATTAAGACGAACCTACGCAAAAAAAAATTAGACCTAACCTAACTATAGTATTGTCAAATATTATTTTAAATGTCTAACAGCGTTTGGTCTAACACTGCAATACTTGCCGTGTTTATCTAACACCGAGTTACCCTAACACCGTGTTACGACACGCGTGTTACCCTAACACCGTGTTACGACACGCGTGTTACCCTAACACCGTGTTACCCTAACACCGTGTTACCCTAACACCGTGTTACCCTAACACCGAGCTAACCTAACCTAACCTAACCTAACCTAACCTAACCTAACCTAACCTAACCTAACCTAACCTAACCTAACCTAACAATTAAAATTAAGACGAACCTACGCAAAAAAAAATTAGACCTAACCTAACTATAGTATTGTCAAATATTATTTTAAATGTCTAACAGCGTTTGGTCTAACACTGCAATACTTGCCGTGTTTATCTAACACCGAGTTACCCTAACACCGTGTTACGACACGCGTGTTACCCTAACACCGTGTTACGACACGCGTGTTACCCTAACACCGTGTTACCCTAACACCGTGTTACCCTAACACCGTGTTACCCTAACACCGTGCTAACCTAACCTAACCTAACCTAACCTAACCTAACCTAACCTAACCTAACCAGACCACAGCCGCCAAAGTTGACCAGCATCTCCATCGGCTGGTAACGAAGGAGAGCCGACACTTTAGGAGAGAGCCTCAAGAAGGTCTCGAGGAACAGCTGCTCTTGCGACCGGACACTTTCCGCAGCCCGGACACCCAAGCAAACGCGCTCAGCAGATTTACCAATGCCCCAAAACCACCGCAGACAACACAAACAAAACAACACCGAACAAAGGCACAGAAAGGTCTGGTCAAGAGTCCAACCCTAAGGAAAGTGGTACGACAAGAAGACCATATGATCAACGCATTCCTTGAATACATAGCCGTATTAGAGGCCAACAAGACCATTAGGATCAAGGAGTGCGAAGACATCATGAAGTCGTACCAACAAAGCAAAGATGGCCTCCTACAAATCCAACTAGAGGAGGCCCACGCTACGGTCTATAACAACAACACGGCGACCGTCCTTAGGGGACAGGACATGACTACCCATATGGCGGCATACAGCGCCACCTCAGGAATAGTCCTCCTGGACGAAGACCGGACCAAAAGAAGAGGACAACCAGTCTACAACATCCCATCTCGCGACCCCATCGTCGTCACCACCAGGGGGACAGAAATATGGCTGGAGGACAGGATCCTACAAACATCCCAGATCCTGTCCGAGGTAGAGCCCCCCGACGAATGGACGATCCCAGCAATAACCTGGATAAATGGAGTCCCGGGTTGCGGGAAAACGACGTGGATTGTCCAAAACTTCAACACAGAAGAGGATGTAGTTGTAACGACAACGATCGAGGCCAAGAAAGATCTCGTGGAGAGAATCCGGGAAAAGGCAGGCCACGAAGCCACGAAGAGGGTGCGCACAGCTGCATCTCTCCTGGTAAATGGACCGAAGGGACTCGAAGACCTGGTACTCAAGAGGCTGCTCGTAGATGAAGCACTCATGAGTCACTTCGGATCCATAATACTAATGGCACTTATCACCAAAGCCAAGAGCCTGCTGTTAATAGGGGACGTAAACCAGCTCCCCTTTATAGACCGAGATAATCTCTTCGAGATGTACTACTATCGCCCGCATCACCTCGCAGACGTCACCGAAGATCTTCTCTGTACACATAGATGCCCGCAAGACGTCGCCATGGCGCTCAAGCAAATACACAAGGGCATCTACTCCTCAAGTAACATCGTTAAGTCCCTGGAAATAGCACCCATGACCGGGACGGAGATCCCTAAATCCGACAACAACACCTTGTACCTGACTTACACACAGCTGGAGAAGTCAACGCTGAGAAAGTCAGGTTACGGAACCGGAGAGGCCTCTAAAGTACTAACCATCCATGAGGCCCAGGGATTGTGCTACAAGAGAGTATACGTCATCAAACACCAGAAGAGGAAGTTACAGCTACATCACAGTGCTTCACACGCGGTGGTTGCCCTGACGCGTCACACGGAACATCTTGTCTACTACACTGACGACACAGATGACGCGCTGGGCAAACTTATAAAGGGAGTGATTGAAACATCAGCAAAGGACATTATGGACCACAACGCCAAGATGGCAATTAAGAACCGTGACCATACCACCATCAAAAAATTGGTCTCGTTAAAAGCTCCATAATGGCAATAAAACGACGAAAAATACCGGACATGACAACCGCAGCCCTGGCCCAGACGGTTGAGCGGCGAAGGCGCAGCAACACAGTGCCTTTGCCGGCTCCCGTCCTCTCCAAGGGCTGCACTCACCGACCAGTCCATCGTGGAACTACAAAATGTTATCAAGAACCGGGCCCCTTACACCTGGCCGGCAACATCCCACGATGGACAGAAGCAGAGGACACCACTAGACTAGACAAGATCAAGCCATCGATGACAGCCCCGTCAAGCAGATGGCATCCGATTGATGACCTCAGCCACAACCAGTGGCCAACGGAGAGACGACTGTGTGACCAGACCGGCCGGTGGAATCGGAAAGCCCATTTACAGCCAAGCGATTCCACCGACTGCCTGCCGGCGGACACGACATTGAACGGTACCTTTTACCAACCCAGGAACTCCACCCAGCTTGGGTGACCCCTAAACACCCGAGCCAATGCCACAACATCTAAAGGCAAAGGGTGGAGCATCATAAAACCTGAGGGTAGCGGGAAATGTCGGGTCCGTCAACAATCAGATGGAACACAGTAAAAACCCCTTCAGGGAAATTATAAAAATAACATGTATAAACTATTATAAAATATAAAAAAAAAAAAAAAAAAAAAAAAAAATTGATTGTAAACCGACGCAAATGCGATAAGATCCAAAAGAAAATAAACCAAATTGAAAAAAAAATAATCAGAGCACGGGCCACCTAGGCCTGTGGACAGAAAAAAAAAAAAAAAAAAAAAAAAAAAAAAAAAAAAAAAACCTAACCTAACCTAACCTAACCTAACCTAACCTAACCTAACCTAACAATTAAAATTAAGACGAACCTACGCAAAAAAAAATTAGACCTAACCTAACTATAGTATTGTCAAATATTATTTTAAATGTCTAACAGCGTTTGGTCTAACACTGCAATACTTGCCGTGTTTATCTAACACCGAGTTACCCTAACACCGTGTTACGACACGCGTGTTACCCTAACACCGTGTTACGACACGCGTGTTACCCTAACACCGTGTTACCCTAACACCGTGTTACCCTAACACCGTGTTACCCTAACACCGTGCTAACCTAACCTAACCTAACCTAACCTAACCTAACCTAACCTAACCTAACCTAACCTAACCTAACCTAACCTAACAATTAAAATTAAGACGAACCTACGCAAAAAAAAATTAGACCTAACCTAACTATAGTATTGTCAAATATTATTTTAAATGTCTAACAGCGTTTGGTCTAACACTGCAATACTTGCCGTGTTTATCTAACACCGAGTTACCCTAACACCGTGTTACGACACGCGTGTTACCCTAACACCGTGTTACGACACGCGTGTTACCCTAACACCGTGTTACCCTAACACCGTGTTACCCTAACACCGTGTTACCCTAACACCGTGCTAACCTAACCTAACCTAACCTAACCTAACCTAACCTAACCTAACCTAACCAGACCACAGCCGCCAAAGTTGACCAGCATCTCCATCGGCTGGTAACGAAGGAGAGCCGACACTTTAGGAGAGAGCCTCAAGAAGGTCTCGAGGAACAGCTGCTCTTGCGACCGGACACTTTCCGCAGCCCGGACACCCAAGCAAACGCGCTCAGCAGATTTACCAATGCCCCAAAACCACCGCAGACAACACAAACAAAACAACACCGAACAAAGGCACAGAAAGGTCTGGTCAAGAGTCCAACCCTAAGGAAAGTGGTACGACAAGAAGACCATATGATCAACGCATTCCTTGAATACATAGCCGTATTAGAGGCCAACAAGACCATTAGGATCAAGGAGTGCGAAGACATCATGAAGTCGTACCAACAAAGCAAAGATGGCCTCCTACAAATCCAACTAGAGGAGGCCCACGCTACGGTCTATAACAACAACACGGCGACCGTCCTTAGGGGACAGGACATGACTACCCATATGGCGGCATACAGCGCCACCTCAGGAATAGTCCTCCTGGACGAAGACCGGACCAAAAGAAGAGGACAACCAGTCTACAACATCCCATCTCGCGACCCCATCGTCGTCACCACCAGGGGGACAGAAATATGGCTGGAGGACAGGATCCTACAAACATCCCAGATCCTGTCCGAGGTAGAGCCCCCCGACGAATGGACGATCCCAGCAATAACCTGGATAAATGGAGTCCCGGGTTGCGGGAAAACGACGTGGATTGTCCAAAACTTCAACACAGAAGAGGATGTAGTTGTAACGACAACGATCGAGGCCAAGAAAGATCTCGTGGAGAGAATCCGGGAAAAGGCAGGCCACGAAGCCACGAAGAGGGTGCGCACAGCTGCATCTCTCCTGGTAAATGGACCGAAGGGACTCGAAGACCTGGTACTCAAGAGGCTGCTCGTAGATGAAGCACTCATGAGTCACTTCGGATCCATAATACTAATGGCACTTATCACCAAAGCCAAGAGCCTGCTGTTAATAGGGGACGTAAACCAGCTCCCCTTTATAGACCGAGATAATCTCTTCGAGATGTACTACTATCGCCCGCATCACCTCGCAGACGTCACCGAAGATCTTCTCTGTACACATAGATGCCCGCAAGACGTCGCCATGGCGCTCAAGCAAATACACAAGGGCATCTACTCCTCAAGTAACATCGTTAAGTCCCTGGAAATAGCACCCATGACCGGGACGGAGATCCCTAAATCCGACAACAACACCTTGTACCTGACTTACACACAGCTGGAGAAGTCAACGCTGAGAAAGTCAGGTTACGGAACCGGAGAGGCCTCTAAAGTACTAACCATCCATGAGGCCCAGGGATTGTGCTACAAGAGAGTATACGTCATCAAACACCAGAAGAGGAAGTTACAGCTACATCACAGTGCTTCACACGCGGTGGTTGCCCTGACGCGTCACACGGAACATCTTGTCTACTACACTGACGACACAGATGACGCGCTGGGCAAACTTATAAAGGGAGTGATTGAAACATCAGCAAAGGACATTATGGACCACAACGCCAAGATGGCAATTAAGAACCGTGACCATACCACCATCAAAAAATTGGTCTCGTTAAAAGCTCCATAATGGCAATAAAACGACGAAAAATACCGGACATGACAACCGCAGCCCTGGCCCAGACGGTTGAGCGGCGAAGGCGCAGCAACACAGTGCCTTTGCCGGCTCCCGTCCTCTCCAAGGGCTGCACTCACCGACCAGTCCATCGTGGAACTACAAAATGTTATCAAGAACCGGGCCCCTTACACCTGGCCGGCAACATCCCACGATGGACAGAAGCAGAGGACACCACTAGACTAGACAAGATCAAGCCATCGATGACAGCCCCGTCAAGCAGATGGCATCCGATTGATGACCTCAGCCACAACCAGTGGCCAACGGAGAGACGACTGTGTGACCAGACCGGCCGGTGGAATCGGAAAGCCCATTTACAGCCAAGCGATTCCACCGACTGCCTGCCGGCGGACACGACATTGAACGGTACCTTTTACCAACCCAGGAACTCCACCCAGCTTGGGTGACCCCTAAACACCCGAGCCAATGCCACAACATCTAAAGGCAAAGGGTGGAGCATCATAAAACCTGAGGGTAGCGGGAAATGTCGGGTCCGTCAACAATCAGATGGAACACAGTAAAAACCCCTTCAGGGAAATTATAAAAATAACATGTATAAACTATTATAAAATATAAAAAAAAAAAAAAAAAAAAAAAAAATTGATTGTAAACCGACGCAAATGCGATAAGATCCAAAAGAAAATAAACCAAATTGAAAAAATAATAATCAGAGCACGGGCCACCTAGGCCTGTGGACAGAAAAAAAAAAAAAAAAAAAAAAAAAAAAAAAAAAAAAAAAAAAAAAAACCTAACCTAACCTAACCTAACCTAACCTAACCTAACCTAACCTAACCTAACCTAACCTAACCTAACCTAACCTAACAATTAAAATTAAGACGAACCTACGCAAAAAAAAATTAGACCTAACCTAACTATAGTATTGTCAAATATTATTTTAAATGTCTAACAGCGTTTGGTCTAACACTGCAATACTTGCCGTGTTTATCTAACACCGAGTTACCCTAACACCGTGTTACGACACGCGTGTTACCCTAACACCGTGTTACGACACGCGTGTTACCCTAACACCGTGTTACCCTAACACCGTGTTACCCTAACACCGTGTTACCCTAACACCGTGCTAACCTAACCTTTTTTTTTTTTTTTTTTTGATTACGCAGGGGAAACCCATCATGGGTGCCCCGGGTTGGGTACGTGCCTCAGTTAAGCTGAAGCACCCCGGGGGTATGTGAGACTCCTACTCACTAAAACCACCTGCGGTTGCCTTCAGCCGTATACGGAGGGATATCCTGGTTCTCTCTACCACAGGACTCCCTCCACGACCGGCCGGTCTACCTCATAAGGGACCGGACTTCCACCAAATTAGGGAACACTTAGGCAAGCAAAAGTGTTCCCCTCGACGCCGGGACTAGCTAAGCCGGGCAGGTACCCAACCTGACCCGGAGCCCCGTGGGACGGAAGTTATTGGAGGTTCGCATAGCGACGCCTCCGCACTCCCGTCCTACGCCGGCGGAGCAGAACGGAGGAAGGGTCATCCTCTCTGTTCCGCTCCGCGGCCTCTTTCCGCGAAAGGACGGTTTCGCAGAAAGAGACCGCCGCCTGCCAGGCCTCATCACTCTCGAGCATGCAGCGAACCATGCTCGAGAGCGAGAGGTCCCGCCCAAGCACCGCCATGAGATCATGGCGCTGCACGGCCCAACGATCGCACACCTCGAGGGTGTGCTGGGCCGTGTCCTCCGCAGCGCCACAATCATGGCAGGCTGGCGTAGGCTCCCTCCTGGCGACCTTACACAAGTACGCACCGAAACAACCGTGTCCGGTGAGCACCTGTGTAAGGCGGAAGGTGAGGGGTTTTCTCTTGCGGCGCATCCACGCCGCAAGGACTGGACACAGAGCCTGAGCAGTACGTTGCCCGTACTGGGCCTGCGCCAGGTCCTCACCCCACCTCCTCAGCAGCCACTGCTCTCCCAGCCTTCGGACCCGCCGGAGTGCTAACCTAACCTAACCTAACCTAACCTAACCTAACCTAACCTAACCTAACCTAACCTAACCTAACCTAACCTAACAATTAAAATTAAGACGAACCTACGCAAAAAAAAATTAGACCTAACCTAACTATAGTATTGTCAAATATTATTTTAAATGTCTAACAGCGTTTGGTCTAACACTGCAATACTTGCCGTGTTTATCTAACACCGAGTTACCCTAACACCGTGTTACGACACGCGTGTTACCCTAACACCGTGTTACGACACGCGTGTTACCCTAACACCGTGTTACCCTAACACCGTGTTACCCTAACACCGTGTTACCCTAACACCGTGCTAACCTAACCTAACCTAACCTAACCTAACCTAACCTAACCTAACCTAACCTAACCTAACCAGACCACAGCCGCCAAAGTTGACCAGCATCTCCATCGGCTGGTAACGAAGGAGAGCCGACACTTTAGGAGAGAGCCTCAAGAAGGTCTCGAGGAACAGCTGCTCTTGCGACCGGACACTTTCCGCAGCCCGGACACCCAAGCAAACGCGCTCAGCAGATTTACCAATGCCCCAAAACCACCGCAGACAACACAAACAAAACAACACCGAACAAAGGCACAGAAAGGTCTGGTCAAGAGTCCAACCCTAAGGAAAGTGGTACGACAAGAAGACCATATGATCAACGCATTCCTTGAATACATAGCCGTATTAGAGGCCAACAAGACCATTAGGATCAAGGAGTGCGAAGACATCATGAAGTCGTACCAACAAAGCAAAGATGGCCTCCTACAAATCCAACTAGAGGAGGCCCACGCTACGGTCTATAACAACAACACGGCGACCGTCCTTAGGGGACAGGACATGACTACCCATATGGCGGCATACAGCGCCACCTCAGGAATAGTCCTCCTGGACGAAGACCGGACCAAAAGAAGAGGACAACCAGTCTACAACATCCCATCTCGCGACCCCATCGTCGTCACCACCAGGGGGACAGAAATATGGCTGGAGGACAGGATCCTACAAACATCCCAGATCCTGTCCGAGGTAGAGCCCCCCGACGAATGGACGATCCCAGCAATAACCTGGATAAATGGAGTCCCGGGTTGCGGGAAAACGACGTGGATTGTCCAAAACTTCAACACAGAAGAGGATGTAGTTGTAACGACAACGATCGAGGCCAAGAAAGATCTCGTGGAGAGAATCCGGGAAAAGGCAGGCCACGAAGCCACGAAGAGGGTGCGCACAGCTGCATCTCTCCTGGTAAATGGACCGAAGGGACTCGAAGACCTGGTACTCAAGAGGCTGCTCGTAGATGAAGCACTCATGAGTCACTTCGGATCCATAATACTAATGGCACTTATCACCAAAGCCAAGAGCCTGCTGTTAATAGGGGACGTAAACCAGCTCCCCTTTATAGACCGAGATAATCTCTTCGAGATGTACTACTATCGCCCGCATCACCTCGCAGACGTCACCGAAGATCTTCTCTGTACACATAGATGCCCGCAAGACGTCGCCATGGCGCTCAAGCAAATACACAAGGGCATCTACTCCTCAAGTAACATCGTTAAGTCCCTGGAAATAGCACCCATGACCGGGACGGAGATCCCTAAATCCGACAACAACACCTTGTACCTGACTTACACACAGCTGGAGAAGTCAACGCTGAGAAAGTCAGGTTACGGAACCGGAGAGGCCTCTAAAGTACTAACCATCCATGAGGCCCAGGGATTGTGCTACAAGAGAGTATACGTCATCAAACACCAGAAGAGGAAGTTACAGCTACATCACAGTGCTTCACACGCGGTGGTTGCCCTGACGCGTCACACGGAACATCTTGTCTACTACACTGACGACACAGATGACGCGCTGGGCAAACTTATAAAGGGAGTGATTGAAACATCAGCAAAGGACATTATGGACCACAACGCCAAGATGGCAATTAAGAACCGTGACCATACCACCATCAAAAAATTGGTCTCGTTAAAAGCTCCATAATGGCAATAAAACGACGAAAAATACCGGACATGACAACCGCAGCCCTGGCCCAGACGGTTGAGCGGCGAAGGCGCAGCAACACAGTGCCTTTGCCGGCTCCCGTCCTCTCCAAGGGCTGCACTCACCGACCAGTCCATCGTGGAACTACAAAATGTTATCAAGAACCGGGCCCCTTACACCTGGCCGGCAACATCCCACGATGGACAGAAGCAGAGGACACCACTAGACTAGACAAGATCAAGCCATCGATGACAGCCCCGTCAAGCAGATGGCATCCGATTGATGACCTCAGCCACAACCAGTGGCCAACGGAGAGACGACTGTGTGACCAGACCGGCCGGTGGAATCGGAAAGCCCATTTACAGCCAAGCGATTCCACCGACTGCCTGCCGGCGGACACGACATTGAACGGTACCTTTTACCAACCCAGGAACTCCACCCAGCTTGGGTGACCCCTAAACACCCGAGCCAATGCCACAACATCTAAAGGCAAAGGGTGGAGCATCATAAAACCTGAGGGTAGCGGGAAATGTCGGGTCCGTCAACAATCAGATGGAACACAGTAAAAACCCCTTCAGGGAAATTATAAAAATAACATGTATAAACTATTATAAAATATAAAAAAAAAAAAAAAAAAAAAAAAAATTGATTGTAAACCGACGCAAATGCGATAAGATCCAAAAGAAAATAAACCAAATTGAAAAAATAATAATCAGAGCACGGGCCACCTAGGCCTGTGGACAGAAAAAAAAAAAAAAAAAAAAAAAAAAAAAAAAAAAAAAAAAAACCTAACCTAACCTAACCTAACCTAACCTAACCTAACCTAACCTAACCTAACCTAACCTAACCTAACCTAACAATTAAAATTAAGACGAACCTACGCAAAAAAAAATTAGACCTAACCTAACTATAGTATTGTCAAATATTATTTTAAATGTCTAACAGCGTTTGGTCTAACACTGCAATACTTGCCGTGTTTATCTAACACCGAGTTACCCTAACACCGTGTTACGACACGCGTGTTACCCTAACACCGTGTTACGACACGCGTGTTACCCTAACACCGTGTTACCCTAACACCGTGTTACCCTAACACCGTGTTACCCTAACACCGTGCTAACCTAACCTAACCTAACCTAACCTAACCTAACCTAACCTAACCTAACCCAGTACGCCTCGTGCAGCGACATAAGTAACATCACGCTCCGCGTTAAAATTCAGTAAAAAATAGAAAAAGTGTAAATTCAGTGCTGCAAAGTTGAAAAAGTGAAAGAATAGTGTGTTGCCCACAAGCACAATTGGAGACCACGCGATCGGAGTCCTGGTTCCGGAGTTATAGAAGCCCAACTTTGACAGGGAACTACGTCCGGACCAGGTGAGTCCCCCAGGCGACACAATAACCCTCGCCTGCGCGCTGCTGAGACCTGTCTGAGGACATACGACAAGTCCCGATACGTGAAGGGGCTGAGCTGTTATTAAGCTCCGAAAATCACCGATTTCGGCACGTGTAAGCCAAAGTTCATCAATTTGACCCAGAACACGTGTCGAGCGTCACAGTCTGAAGACAGCCGGCGATCCGAAGGTGCTCACCCAACAACTGAAGACACCTTAGGCGCCCACCAGCTCACATCATCAGACCAGCTCACCAGCTCCAAAGGTAACACCCACAGACCATACAGCGTACTCAAAAGGGTAACGGGAGATACCAAGTGCGAGGTATTCCCAGCATCAGCGTAAGGAGACCCTTCCAGGGAACACACCCCCACCCCTAAATTTCATCCCCCTCAAAAAACTACACCCTCCCTAAAAAGTGTCAGAAACCACCCTAGGGGCCATTAGAAAACTTTTTTCAAAGACCACCCCAAACACTCCCCCACGAAACCTCCCCCCCCCCCCCCCGGGAAGAAAACCCCTCGGCTCAAAACTCAGTCATCTTAAGTCCTGGACCCATCGAGTAAGGGCTCATTGTAACCAGGAGAAGGCCCTCTACAAATTGGCCCCAACAGAATTCCCGATTTACAACCAGGGAAGAAGGAGAACTGCGAGGGACCCCCCCGACCATCATATAAGTACCTTGGGCAAGAAAACTCGAAGACATCACCAACAGCACTCTCGTGAAACCTGCCCCCCCCCCCCCCGGGAAGAAAACCCCTCGGCTCATAACTCGGGCATCTTAAGTCCTGGACCCATCGAGTAAGGGCTCATTGTAACCAGGAGAAGGCCCTCTACAACTTGGCCCCAACAGAATTCCCGATTTCTCGAATTACAACCTGGGAAGAAGGAGAACAGCGAGGGACCCCCCCCCGACCATCATATAAGTACCTTGGGCAAGAAAACTCGAAGACATCACCAACAGCACTCTCGTGAAACCTGCCCCCCCCCCCCCCCCTGGAAGAAAACCCCTCGGCTCATAACTCGGGCATCTTAAGTCCTGGACCCATCGAGTGAGGGCTCATTTTAATCAGGAGAAGACCCTCTACAACTTGGCCCCAACAGATTTTCCGAAACTCAGCCCACGGGAAATTTTACGAGGGAAACCCAAATCCTACATCGACTCATTGCGTACCCGTTACCCCCTCCGAAAAGAAGATGTCATCCAAATCATCATCCAAAACATTCCACTCCGCACAGTCATCAAAAGCAACAGAAGCGACTGCGAGTGGATCTACCAATACAGGAATGAGAACTACAGGGAGATCGTTAAGAGAGAAGGTCCTCTCAAAAACCTTGAGCTCCAAACCATCACTAGACGTCACCAAGAACCCCCTCCCAGAAGAGCTAGGGAGTCCATCAGATTTGCCTCAAGATTCCATCGAACGAGTAGAGAACTGGGATCAGGCAGAATTACCACCTCGCCCAATTGTGTCGGACGATGAAGAAGACAACTTGTCCGAGCTCTCAGGCTCATCGGTATACTCCGAGGCCTCGAAGAAAGGAGCATCGAGAAAAAGTATATTGTTCACCTCAAAAAGGGGCACTGGAATAGAAATGGACATGGCGAACAAAGCGGCAAACGGGATGCTGCAAAAAGGGAAGGAAGCACTAGAAGCAGCGGGAAACATGAAGAGGGAAAGCAAACTAACAGCCTTGGATTCCCTACAATCGCTGTATGAGACCGTCCTCTCCCTGTCCGACTCCCGGTCGAGACACAAGCTGAACCTGGAGAAGGAAAGAAGTCGCCATGCGCGGGAGCTGGTGAGCATTGAAAGAGCCCACAATAAAGAAATTTCCATCCTAACCCAGGAGATAATTCAATTGAGAGAACAGGCGGCGGCAAATCTGAAAGAAATTCAGGACGTGCGGAAGTGGTTGGAGTATGAAACTCAGGAACCGCACCGACACGTACGCGAAACAAACAAACTGGCGCCAATCATCAACACAAATATCACAAACCTCAGCAAAACAATCTCTGCTGAGATACTAAATAAAAGGGAGACGAGCACTTCCCAACAAGAGGATCTTAAACCGGAAATCACCAAATTAAAACACCAAATGGAGAACCTCCAAAAACAGCTAACAAAAATGGAGGAAACCAATACCAAGCTACTCAAAGACCATCTAAGGGAGTTAAAAGAGATACCCAGTTTAATTAACAAACCAGCAGATAGCGAGACACCACCGAATAAAGAGCTCACCAACAAGATTGTTGAGATCACAACAAAACTGGACGAGGTCAAAAGCAACCTCCAACTAGCGTCAGCAGCCAACCAGACAAACGGGTCAGACGATATTAAGACCCACCTCGAACCCATCTGCGAACGGCTCAAGATAGTATCATCCGAGATCAAGAGCCTTCGGAGCGAGAAAACGGATGCCCCACCACAGCCAGGGCTAAGTTTGGGAACGGAGCTGGCGATAGTTGAAATGATCAAGAAGCAAGCTATGCACCCACCAACTTACGCTGCTGCTGTTAAGAAGCCTCCACCACCACCACAAAGGAGAGAGCAGCATAGCGTTATCATTGCATCTAAAGATAAGAATGACACCAGCGACAAGATCTTGTCAAAAATCCGGACAGTGCTGGACCCTAGAAAGACAGGAGCCAGGGTCGACAGCCTAAAAAAGGTAAGGAATCAAAAGATCATTCTAAGTTGCGGAAATAAAGAAGACCTAGACCTTATCACGGACAGATTAAAGAATTGTGACCAACTTAAACAAGAACGAGCGCGGCAAAATAACCCGCTGCTAATAATCAAAAACGTGCTGTCGTACCACACCGACGCTGAACTAATAGAGCACTTAAAGGCTCAAAACAAACAAGTGTTTACCGGCGTCGGAAACGAGGAAGTCACATGCAGGATAAAATATAGAAAGAGAGCCAGAAATACACAAGAATGCCATGTAGTGCTGGAGGTGTCTCCCGTCCTACACAAAAAGTTCCTGGAAGCGGGGAAAGTCTACATTGATCTTCAAAGAAGACCAGTCGAAGATCAATCCCCCCTCATCCAGTGTGCCAAATGCCTGGGTTATGGGCACACAAAGAAGATCTGCGAGGAGGAGAAAAGCCGCTGCAGTTACTGCGGCAAGGACTCCCACGACTGGGACAACTGTGAGGAAAGGAAAGCAAAAAACCCGCCTACCTGCTTCAATTGCAAAGCTGCCTCCAAAACAACTTCGCCGCTCGACACTGCGCATATAGCATTCAGCAGTGAGTGTACCGAGCGGCACAAGTGGGACAACATAGCCAGATCTAAGATATCCTACTTGTGCTAAGGACGACAGCACGGACAACACGACAGAATCTCCCACGAAGCCGCCGAAGTACATCAAGGTGATCCAAGCCAACCTGCAGAGATCGAAAACGGCCACTCTAGAGCTGTTAAGGGTGGCCACCGAACAAAAGATCTCCATAGCCCTACTTCAAGAACCTTACGTAGGAAATGCAGGCACCCTCAAACAACACCCAGGGACAACAGTCATCCAGTGTACCCTGAACAGAGGAGGGCCCAACAAAGCCGCTGTCGTTATATTCGGCGACACCATCGAGGTGTTGCATGATCCACAGCTGGTCACGGAGACAGAGGCAGCGGCAACCATCAAAGTGGCGGGCCTAGAGCTTGGGTTAATATCGGTATACTTCGAGGGAGACAAAGATATAAACAACAATATAAATAAAGTCAGGAACACCATCGGCAAACTTCCAACTCAAAATGTAATAGTGGCAGGTGACGTGAACGCGTGGAGCCATTGGTGGGGAAGCGCCACAGAAGACCAGAGGGGCCAGGCCTACTCCACGTTCCTCGATGAGATGAACTTCCACATCCTTAACACCGGAGACACACCCACCTTCGAAACGGAGAGAAACGGCAGGATGTACACGAGCATAGTTGACGTGACAGCGTGCAGCATGCCGATGCTAGCGAAGGTGGAGAACTGGAGAGTCACCCGGGACGCTACAACATCAGACCACAACGCAATCACCTTCCGGATCAGGGTCGAGGGAAAACTTCTGCCACTCCCCCGACCAACAACCCGGAGGTACAACACCAAAAAAGCAAAGTGGTCAGCGTTCAGGGAGAAATTCAACAAGTCTCTGGTGGACACCAACTTAAGCAAAGATGCCATAAAGAAGTCGATAAAGACAACCAACGACTTGGAAGACGCCGTAAGTACCTATATAAACAACATCCAGGAAGTATGCGAAGAAACTATTCCGAAGATAGGTACTTACAAAGGCAAACCAGTGCCGCCGTGGTGGGACAAGTCCTTAGAACACCTCAAAAAGGACGTCCTGAGAAAGAAAAGACGGATAAGAAACGCGGCACCATCGAGGAAAGTTCACGTCATCGAAGAATACCGAGCCGCAAGACAAGAGTATAGGAAGAAAATGGAGGAGGCACAAACAAGCAGTTGGAAAGAGTTCTGTGCGACTCAAGAGAAAGAAAGCATGTGGGACGGGATATACAGAATCATTGGGAAGACATCAAGAAACCAGGAAAACGTGCTACTAAGAGATGCAGAAGGAAACACGCTAAGTCCACAAAGATCCGCGGACCTACTGGCCGAAACATTTTACCCCGACGACTCTGAAGAAACCGACTCACAATATCACAAACACCTAAGGGAAAACTACCCGGTAGAACAACTGGTAGAGGATGACCCACCATTCACCATGGCGGAACTGGAGTTAATCCTATCATCACTGAACCCAGGGAAAGCTCCAGGTCCCGATGGCTTCACATCGGACATCTGTAACGAGGCCATTATGTGTGCACCGGAGGTGTTCTTAGAATTGGCGAACAAATGCCTACAATTAGGACACTTCCCGCAACAATGGAAGACAGCACACGTGGTCATCCTGAAAAAACCGGGCAAAGAAGATTACACTCACCCCAAGTCGTACAGACCCATTGGACTACTCCCCATTTTGGGAAAGATAGTTGAGAAACTCATGGTCACCAGAGTCCAATGGCATATACTCCCCTCAATAAACAGGAATCAGTTCGGCTTCATCCCACAAAGAAACACAGAGGATGCGCTATTCAGCCTAGTAGACCACATCAAGGAGGAGGTACAGAACAACAAGAAGATCGTCCTCCTGATCTCCCTTGACATAGAAGGCGCATTCGACAATGCGTGGTGGCCGGCACTGAAGCACCAACTGATAAGGAAAGGATGCCCCTCCAATATATACAAGATGATCTGCTCATACCTCGAAGACCGTGGTATCGAGGTCAACTACGCCGGCAAAAAGAGTGCAAAAGGTACGAGTAAAGGTTGTGTCCAAGGATCAACAGGTGGACCAACCTTCTGGAACATCCTACTGAACCCACTACTCGACCAACTATCCAGATGTCGAGTACACTTCAAGGCATTCGCTGACGATATTACATTAATCTTCTCCGAAGAGACTATTGACGCCATAGAGGAAAAAGCGAACCGTGTGCTCCGGATCGTCGAAAGGTGGGGAGCCCATAACAAGCTGAGGTTTGCAGCTCACAAAACCAACGCAATGCTGCTCACCCGCAAGCTGAAAATTACCGCTCCCCAAATAAAGATGTCCGGAACTGAAATCAAACTCATGGACGAAATTAAACTTCTAGGCGTCATAATCAATAGATCCCTCACCTTCACCTCGCATGTGGCGGCAGTCTGCAAGAAAGCCGCGAACATCTACAAGCAGATAGCGCACTCCGCCAAGGTGACGTGGGGGTTAAACGGAGAGATTATCAGAACAATATATATCTCAGTTATCGAGCCGATCATCTTGTATGCCGCGAGCGTCTGGGCCCCAGCCGCAGACTTAAACAAGACTAAGGCGTTGCTGGACTCCATACAGAGGAGCTTTGCAATCAAGATCTGCAAAGCCTACAGGACAGCCTCATTAACATCCACACTGGCACTGTCAGGATTGCTGCCGCTGGACATCAGAATACACGAAGCGGCAGCCCTTTACAAGACCAAAAAAGGAATATCGAGTGACTACGTTCCGCCCGGGAAAACGCTACAGAAGACCTGCGACATTCTAACGCTACCCCACCCTTCCGACTTCACTATCACCACCTTTGAGAAGCTGGAAGACATGGAGCCCCAGACCATAGAAAAGCACAACATCAGAGGCCCACAGATCTACACGGATGGCAGCAAGATCGAAGGGAAAACAGGGGCCGCAATATCATGGTGGGAGAACGGGCAAGAAGTCAACAACACCAGACTGTCACTCGATAAAAACTGCACAGTGTTTCAGTCAGAGATGTTCGCCCTGTATAAGGCAGTAGAGATGGTGAAGGAATCCGAACACAAGGAAGTAAACATCTTAAGCGACTCAAGATCTTCGCTAGAACTGATTCGGAATCCCAAACCTAAAACTCAACTAGTGGCGGACATCAAAAGACGGCTAAAGGACATCGAAGAAGAGGGCAGAATAGTAAGACTCTTCTGGCTCCGCGCACACGTGGGGACGTCCGGGAACGAAAGAGCGGATGAGCTCGCAAAACAAGCGGCTCTGAATCCCAAAGAAATCCCGGATTATGATCAAATCCCCCTGTCCTACATTAAGAGGAAGATCCGGAAGGAATCAGTACAAAAATGGCAGGACAGGTATACGAACGCGGACACCGGAGAAATCACAAAGAGATTCTTGCCCGACATACAGAAGTCATACCGTTTCGTCAGAACAACATCTCTCACACCCACCCGCATCCAGGCCATGACCGGACACGGAGCATTTGCCCACTACCTGCACCGCTTCAAACTGGTCGAAAGCCCAGGATGCGAATGCGACCCAGACATTGAAGAAACGGTATGGCATATTATCTTCGACTGTCCCCGCTTCCTGCACCAAAGATACGATGCAGAGCAAAAGATGAATACCAACCTTCAGGAAGCGGACGTACATAAATATTTGGAGGACCAGCACGCCAAAGAAGTGTTCCTGGCTTATATAGACAAGATCTTTAATATCGCGAAAAGGAGATTCCAAGACCAACAAAGAGCAAACAGCACAAATAGCAACCTTCAAAGAACAGAACCCACGGACCCCAGAGTTCCACTACAACAAAGAATGGCAGCCCCCCTCTTCAATACTCCGAGATGGTTAAGAGAGGGAGAGAGTGGAACACCTTCGATCAGAACAAGGAAAGTGGTTCTGTTTATGAACAACAGCTATGAAAGATTGGGAATAAGTTTCTGCTCCACAGTTGGCAACAAGAGAGTCGCCATTTCACCTGGGCTGGCTCTCATACTCAAAGGCAGCACAACAAGGACGACCATGAAGAGGAGGAGGTACGAGGAACTGGGTGAGGAGGTGATTGACGGTAGCTCATGTAGGATAGTACGCACCAAAAACAAATCTGTGCTGCTATTCGACAAAACAACCGAAGAAACCCAATTTGCCAGAGCCTGCTCGTTCTTGTTGAAGCTAGCCGAAGCCAACGGCACTACCATCGGCCCAAGGACAATTAGTGTGGACACAATGAGCGTTGACTTAGATAGAGGAGAGGTGGCAGACTATCTCGGGTGCGTCAGAGCAGCAGAGAAACACGAGATCGTGGTGTACGAAGGAAGATCCCAAGATCTGAGCTTCCTAGTACCCAATAAAGCACCCGAGACAGCCTCAAGACTGACCACAGCGCAACTACACCAAAGCCCAACAACAGAAGTCCAACCCACAACACCATCAGAGGTGGAGCAGAGCCTCGATCCCAACTCCAGAATAAATGTGCTGCAAAGAATTAGAAAAAAGATAAGCTCGCTTACAAACTGGAAAAAGCCAAATACACCACAAGACGCAGAACATGCACTATCACTCCCAGGGCCATCTACTGAGACGCCGAAGTCAAGCGCGGAAGTCTGGGCTGAAAAGGAAAGGGAATTAAGGAAACAAAGGGCAGCTGAGAAACAAAAAGAGATCGCCTTAGCGGCAAAACAACAGACCACAGCCGCCAAAGTTGACCAGCATCTCCATCGGCTGGTAACGAAGGAGAGCCGACACTTTAGGAGAGAGCCTCAAGAAGGTCTCGAGGAACAGCTGCTCTTGCGACCGGACACTTTCCGCAGCCCGGACACCCAAGCAAACGCGCTCAGCAGATTTACCAATGCCCCAAAACCACCGCAGACAACACAAACAAAACAACACCGAACAAAGGCACAGAAAGGTCTGGTCAAGAGTCCAACCCTAAGGAAAGTGGTACGACAAGAAGACCATATGATCAACGCATTCCTTGAATACATAGCCGTATTAGAGGCCAATAAGACCATTAGGATCAAGGAATGCGAAGACATCATGAAGTCGTACCAACAAAGCAAAGATGGCCTCCTACAAATCCAACTAGAGGAGGCCCACGCTACGGTCTATAACAACAACACGGCGACCGTCCTTAGGGGACAGGACATGACTACCCATATGGCGGCATACAGCGCCACCTCAGGAATAGTCCTCCTGGACGAGGACCGGACCAAAAGAAGAGGACAACCAGTCTACAACATCCCATCTCGCGACCCCATCGTCGTCACCACCAGGGGGACAGAAATATGGCTGGAGGACAGGATCCTACAAACATCCCAGATCCTGTCCGAGGTAGAGCCCCCCGACGAATGGACGATCCCAGCAATAACCTGGATAAATGGAGTCCCGGGTTGCGGGAAAACGACGTGGATTGTCCAAAACTTCAACACAGAAGAGGATGTGGTTGTAACGACAACGATCGAGGCCAAGAAAGATCTCGTGGAGAGAATCCGGGAAAAGGCAGGCCACGAAGCCACGAAGAGGGTGCGCACAGTTGCATCTCTCCTGGTAAATGGACCGAAGGGACTCGAAGACCTGGTACTCAAGAGGCTGCTCGTAGACGAGGCACTCATGAGTCACTTCGGATCCATAATACTAATGGCACTTATCACCAAAGCCAAGAGCCTGCTGTTAATAGGGGACGTAAACCAGCTCCCCTTTATAGACCGAGATAATCTCTTCGAGATGTACTACTATCGCCCGCATCACCTCGCAGACGTCACCGAAGATCTTCTCTGTACACATAGATGCCCGCAAGACGTCGCCATGGCGCTCAAGCAAATACACAAGGGCATCTACTCCTCAAGTAACATCGTTAAGTCCCTGGAAATAGCACCCATGACCGGGACGGAGATCCCTAAATCCGACAACAACACCTTGTACCTGACTTACACACAGCTGGAGAAGTCAACGCTGAGAAAGTCAGGTTACGGAACCGGAGAGGCCTCTAAAGTACTAACCATCCATGAGGCCCAGGGATTGTGCTACAAGAGAGTATACGTCATCAAACACCAGAAGAGGAAGTTACAACTACATCACAGTGCATCACACGCGGTGGTTGCCCTGACGCGTCACACGGAACATCTTGTCTACTACACCGACGACACAGACGACGCGCTGGGCAAACTCATAAAGGGAGTGATAGAAACGCCAACAGATGCCATCACGGATTATAACGCCAAGATGGCAATCAAAAACCGAGACCATACTACCATCAAAAAACTGGTCTCGGTGAAATCAACATAATGGCAAATAAATAGACATAAGACAGATCACCGGACTGACAAAACAAATCAAGAAGACGACATCAACCACCAACAGGTGGCCAAAGAGTATGCCCTCACTACCATCAGAGGGCAGAGGACATCAGCCACCAACAGGTGGCCAACGAGTACGCCCTCACCACCATCAGAGAGCAGAAGACATCAGCCACCACCAGGTGGCCAATAAAACAAAACACAGGACTGACGACACCAGCCACCAACAGGTGGCAAAGACTAAAGACTATAAGCCTCACCCAGCGAGCAGGACCGGCATGGACCAACACCTTTAACATCCCAAAAACTCCACCCAGCTTTGGTGACCCCATAACACCCGAGCCAATGCCAAAACATCTAAAGGCAAAGGGTGGTGGTCAATCGAGAGGAAGTGGGAAATGCCGGACCTACCCACGGGGCTCCAACAGAGGCCCAAAAATCAGACAATCAAGAAGATGACATCACCCCGGAAGATCAAAACTTCGAAGACAGCCCAGTCAAGAAGATGACTTCCGGTCAGACGACAGCAGCCATCAACCAGATGGCCAACAAAATCAAAAAACCTAAATAGCATCTTAGGGTATAAAATTAGAGCCCCTTCAGGGCAAATTACTGAAATTGACGCGAAAATGAATGTTACTAAAAATAAGAATAAAAGAAACTAAACAAACATTAAGTTAAACAAGAGCATGGGCCACCTAGGCCTGTGGACAGAAAAAAAAAAAAAAAAAAAAAAAAAAAAAAAAAAAAAAAAAAAAAAAAAAAAAAAAAAAACCTAACCTAACCTAACAATTAAAATTAAGACGAACCTACGCAAAAAAAAATTAGACCTAACCTAACTATAGTATTGTCAAATATTATTTTAAATGTCTAACAGCGTTTGGTCTAACACTGCAATACTTGCCGTGTTTATCTAACACCGAGTTACCCTAACACCGTGTTACGACACGCGTGTTACCCTAACACCGTGTTACGACACGCGTGTTACCCTAACACCGTGTTACCCTAACACCGTGTTACCCTAACACCGTGTTACCCTAACACCGTGTTACCCTAACACCGTGTTACCCTTTTTTTTTTTTTTTTTTTTTTTTTTTTTTTTTTTTTTTTTTTTTTTTTTTTTTTTTTTTAGGAGGGGAAATACTTTACGTATCCCCCGCCCCCTCGGGGGAAGGAGGCGGGGGTATGTGGGACTCCCTACACGAGGTTTACCCACTAAAACCCCCCCAGCCCTTCGTCATGCGCCTAGTGCGGGAGGGACGGGCACCGCAGAGCAATTCAACTCCGCCCCATCCCGCGCGCAGCCGCAACCGGCCTCTTCTCGCAGCGGCTTGAGCCGCTGACCTCACCGAGGGCCCCCCGGGCCAAATGGGGGGCTTCCATCTCGGGACCCTTTATGCAAGACGGCGATCCCCCGATCGCCGTCTGCGGGTCTAGGCCTCCGTCCCGGCAGAGACAGGCGGAGCCCGCACGGCCTTAGGCTTCGGCTTCTGCCGAGCCTTTTTGGTCGGGGCCTTCTCGTCACGGGGGGCCGGCTTTTTGACAGACGGACATCTGTCCAGCACGTGCCCCCTTTCCGATCTGCCAGCGGCCTCGCACAGGGCGCAGTTAGGTTCTGCAGCCCCGCACTCAACCGCCTTGTGCCCCGGTTTCCCGCAGCGGAAACAAGTCCCACTGCGGTCCACCGGGCACTGGCACTTGGCAGCCACGTGGCCGATGTCTTGGCAGCGGAAGCAGCGCGTCGGCCTCGCGGCCAACAACGCCACCCGCGCCAGCACCCAACCAACTCGCAGCCGCCCAGAGCTCGAGAGCTTCTTGGCGGCCGCGACTGGGAGGCGGACCCAACACGATCCGTCCCCCCGTGGCCCCTCTCTAATTGGCCCGACCCGGACATCACCGGCCAGACACTCACCGTCAAGTACGACCGCCTCTTTGACTTCGGCGGCCGTCACGGCAACGTCGAGGCCGGCGACGCGCACCTCCGCGCAAGCCGTCGGCCTTCCCACCTTCACCTCTTGAGGCAGGACGCTTCTCAGCCTCGCGGCAAAGGCGTCCGCCTTCTTCCCGGCGTCCTGACCTGCGATGGTCAAGAGGCACCCTCCAGTGCGGGCACTACGGAAGCTCACTTGGGGAATATCAAATTCCCCAATGTTGACTGTCCGCTTTGCCGTCTCCATCGCCTTGGCGTACGTCAAACCCGCCTGCACCGCCGACTTCTCGATGGTGAGAGAGACGGCAGCGGTGGCGGGGACGCGGAGCTTCGGCTTCTTTTTCTTCTTCGGAGCGGCTGTAGATGACGTAGCCGCTCCCTTCTTCTTCTTGGCCTTGGGGCCTAAAGTGGTCCGTGGGGCCTCGGTACTGGGAGGGCTGGTGTTCTGCCCCCCCTGCGCCGCCTCCTGAGCGGCCATCAATGGCCGCTTCTTCTTTTTACGGGCCTTCTTACCCTTAGCCGCCGTCGACGTGGCAGGGGCCTCTTGCGAGGCAGCCGCATTGACTGACGGCTGAGCCTTCTTCGCCTTGGCCGGTTTCCCTTTCGCCTTTGGCAGAGGGGGTCCCGGCACTTCTTCCTCCATCGGTACGTCCGCGCTTGCGGGGACAGGCAGGGCGTCTCCACCCACAGTCCCATTCGACGCCAGCGGTGGCCTTCGTCTCGGCTCCGGCAGGAGTCGGTCCTCGAGTCCGGCGAGCCTGGCGTTGAGCATGTTGCCGAAAGTCTCCACGTTCGCACGGGAGACCTCGGCTAACAGCTCGCGCACATCTTCTCCGGCAGACTGCGAAGTCCGTTTGCGCATCTCGTCCAGCTCCTGGCGTAAAGCCGCCACTTGCTTTTCGAGACGCGCGTTCTGGGCCTCGAGTCTGCGTATCTCTTCGGATGAGGAACGACTCCTCATCTCGTCGAAGACCGTTGCGATGGTCGACACCGACTCCCTCAGGTACTTTTGAAATGTTCCCTTGAGGTTGGCGGATTTTTTGCCGACCATCTCAATGGTCTCCAACGCCTGCTCCACAGCCTTGGCCAAATCAGCGCCCGTCTTCTCCAAAGCCTCTTCTCGCGCAGGAGATGAGGTGGGAAGCGCGGCGAGGGCGGAGCTTGTGGTCTTCCACGTCTTCCTGGCCCTCCGCGCTGATTCGGCGACCTCCTCTTCGGCCTCTAGCCTAAGGGCCTCCTCCTTCAACCGGTTGTGCTCGGCCTGCGCCTTAGCGTAACCGACGTACTGGCCGGTTGTTGGTGGTCGGCCTCGTCCTCGCTTAGGTTCAGGTGCCGTCTCCTTGCTGGAAGACGGTCCTGCTTTGTCTGCTTCCTGTATTCGCCTCTTGAGAGGCGTTGTCCGTCCGGTAAAAGCGGGCAGTCCCACGGCGTCCAGCGACATAGTGCTGCTGGACGCCGAACAGGAGGCCTCGGCATCGTAATCTCCAGAGGGGTCGCGAGGCGGACGACGACCAAAGGCGACATCCGCGTATTCCGACAGTATGCCGTCCGTGTCGCCCCTCGCGATCTTCTTATCTATTAGGGCTCCGAGCCGCTTCGCCGCATCGGGCTGCAGCACGGAGAAATCCGTGTCCTCGTCAGTGAGTGGCCTACTGACCGGCGCGGTTAGGAGCGCCGGCTCAGGGTCCACGCGCTTTTTTGCGCCTCTCTCCTTCTTCGCCGCCTTAGCGGCCCCCTCATCCTTCCTCGCGGTAAGTGGCCCCTCCGTATACACGGGCCGGCCACCGTCCGAAGACGGCGCATGGGATTCCCCGGTTCCTGAGGAACCGGGACCCACCCGGAGAATACTTTTCTTATCGCGATCTGCCATCATCATAAACTCCGACACCCCGGGTCGCGGGCCCGTTCGTCATACTGCGGGCGCAGCCATACACACACACAATCACTCACGCATGCCGGCGTTCAGCCACCCCTCCCGTGTCACCGCGAAAAAGCTCGCGATGGTACGGGGGGGGTGCCCAGGGACACGAGCGTGGACGGACCGGCGTCGCCCCCAACACCGTGTTACCCTAACACCGTGTTACCCTAACACCGTGTTACCCTAACACCGTGTTACCCTAACACCGTGTTACCCTAACACCGTGTTACCCTAACACCGTGTTACCCTAACACCGTGTTACCCTAACACCGTGTTACCCTAACACCGTGTTACCCTAACACCGTGTTACCCTAACACCGTGTTACCCTAACACCGTGTTACCCTAACACCGTGTTACCCTAACACCGTGTTACCCTAACACCGTGTTACCCTAACACCGTGTTACCCTAACACCGTGTTACCCTAACACCGTGTTACCCTAACACCGTGTTACCAACCTAACTTCTTATAAACTAACGGCTAACCTCATTAAAACTAACCTCTTTTAACCTAACTTCTTTTAACCTCAACTCTTTTAACCTAACCTCTTTTAAACTAACCTCTTTTAACCTAACCTCTTTTAACCTAACCTCTTTTAACCTAACCTCTTTTAACCTAACCTCTTTTAACCTAACCTCTTTTAACCTAACCTCTTTTAACCTCAACTCTTTTAACCTCAACTCTTTTAACCTAACCTCTTTTAACCTTACCTCTTTTAACCTAACTTCTTTTAACCTCAACTCTTTTAACCTAACCTCTTTTAACCTCTTTTAACTAACCTCTTTTAACCTAACCTCTTTTAACCTACCCTCTTTTAACCTAACCTCTTTTAATCTATCTTCTTTTAACCTCACCTCTTTTAACCTCACCGCTTTTAACCTCACCTCTTTTAACCTCACCTCTTTTAACCTTACCTCTTTTAACCTTACCTCTTTTAACCTGACAGCTTTTAACCTATCTTCTTTTAACCTCACCTCTTTTAACCTCACCGCTTTTAACCTCACCTCTTATAATCTATCTTCTTTTAACCTCACCTCTTTTAACCTCACCGCTTTTAACCTCACCTCTTTTAACCTCACCTCTTTTAACCTTACCTCTTTTAACCTCACCTCTTTTAACCTCACCGCTTTTAACCTCACCTCTTTTAACCTCACCTCTTTTAACCTTACCTCTTTTAACCTTACCTCTTTTAACCTTACCTCTTTTAACCTTACCTCTTTTAACCTAACCTCTTTTAACCTAACTTCTTTTAACCTCAACTCTTTTAACCTGACAGCTTTTAACCTATCTTCTTTTAACCTCAACTCTTTTAACCTCACCTCTTTTAACCTCACCGCTTTTAACCTCACCTCTTTTAACCTTACCTCTTTTAACCTCGCCACTTTTAACCTCACCTCTTTTAACCTTACCTCTTTTAACCTCACCCCTTTTAACCTCACCTCTTTTAACCTCACCTGTTTTAACCTCACCTGTTTTAACCTAACTTCTTTTAACCTAACCTCTTTTAACCGACCTTTTTCAATATAACTCCATTCAACCTAAATTCTTTCAACCTATCTCCATTCAATCTAACGCCATTCCTGCACCTATCTCCATTCGACCTAATAATTTCTATTCAACTTTACCCGTTCAAGCTTAGCTTATTTAATGCAACCAACTTCAAAAAGCGTCGTTATTATTGTGCTTGCAGTTTTAATAATTAGTATCAATCATTCAAGTAAAACTTAAAACTATTATAGTTAGAATCAATTAATAAGTAAAGAAGGCTAATAAGGCTTGCCATAAGAGAGAGTCCCAAGACGAACAAAGACAGCGGACCTTTCCTTATAGGGTAAATTACTAGTAAATTGGACAGTACTAGTCATTGGACAAAGCAGAAAAACAATAATATTTATTAAGGTTGCTTTAAAAACTGCCTGTTTCTAAAGTAATAGAACGCCTGATTTTAAAGAAAAACAGGTAGTTTTTAAAGCAACATAATAAATATTGTGTTTTTGTACTCTGTCCAATGAGGAGCAAAACTGACTTTTTATGCTTGGTTTTAGTTTTATCCCGATAGGCGTCGCATCGTCGACTGACCGTAATTTGACATTAGAGCTGTCAAATCCCATATATTTTTTGTAAACAAGAGTAATAATTATCAATTTTCGTAAAAATGCCTCAATGTTGTGCTTTGAGTTTTAAAAACCGGAGAGTTCGTATATTTCCAAAGATCCAAAGTGAAAAAAAACTGGGAAAATCGTTGTGAATAAAAAATTTCAAAGAAAGAATATGGCACGCTTATGTTTACTTCATTTCACAGAAGATAATTATTTTGTAAGATGTAAATACACAGGTAAGTCGTGAAATTATGCTGTCTAGCCTAAGCCAAACTTATTATTTCCTAGACATGCCTCTTAAAAACAAACCAATTACAAATTCTAACATATATTTTCAGATGCTGAGGTATATGAAACATTTTTAAGAAATACATACAGAGCTTCTATTGTCTTACTGTTTATTAGCATAATTATGCAAGATCTATAAGTAATTGACAAACAATGGGAATAGGCTATCTTATGTCAAAGCAAATTCAAGACATGTTTGCTAATAGAAAAGTTACTGTAAGGATTCCACAACTTGTTGCACCACAGTTGCAGCAAGTACTAAAATGTGTTCATACTGAGAGGATTATAGGATTAACCAATAGCAAGTAAAATATTTTTTATGTTTCATGTGTTATGACACTTTAGATAATGTATTATGGAAAAATAAATAAAAGCAGATATGATCATATAAATGATTGTTTGGTTTTATTACATTTCAATAATTTTTATACAATTATTTATCAAAAACTGCTGGTTGAAGATGGTAGATGTAAACCATGAATGACCATGACACATACATGTTTGCACTTAGCAGATGCACCACTTCCTGCAGCGCATTCACAATTATAGCATTCCTCTATAAGTCTACACCTCCTTCTTGAGAGACTTTAGTGTCTACTAAATACATCACTTTTGCAAGTTTTGCACGTTCCTGCAAGAATGTATAGCATCCCATGAGTAAGGGGCGGTCAGAAGATGTCTAGATTTGTATAAAAGTTGGCCTTTGGTTCCGTGTTCAATCTGTAAAAAGATGTATAATATCTAAATATTTCACGTTTATCTGTGATAGTAAACAAATGTTAATAATGTATATACACATACCTTTACAGATATTCTATTATTTCCTGCTTGCTGATGCTTGGAACAGGTTAATTGGCGTTCATGTCTCTGAATGTATTAGGGTGTGGATAGATAAGAGAATTGTTCTTTTGATCGCCCAAATCACCGTCAAAGTTTTGGTTCCGATCATACGCCTCCAATCTTGAAATAAAAACTCCTTATGAGAATAACATATTTAATCTCTAAAGACCGAAGCTAATTTTTGCTGAGTACCAATTATCACCGAACGTACTTTCAGAAGAACAAACTTTTTATAGTCGGTAACGCCGAGCATTTCACATGATGTTTTTTTTATGTTAGCTATTTTCTATCGTGCTCATATTTTCAGGGGTCTTATATAATAGTGTAAAGAATGTATTATAATTATAAGCAATAATACTAATATTTAAAATAACTTTTAAAAGAACACTCGGTATTTTCTATTTTAGAATGTTATAAACAATAATATTGTTTAAAAAAAAAAACCCAGTTCAAGTGTGTTTAAATAATGTTCAAAATTTTCTTCTATCTCCTTTGCAGTGAGTTCTAAAAATAAACGAAAAAATTATCAATAAACCCAGACGTGCATAATATTTCCTACCGTACCTAGCGACCAAATTGCTGCGGCGCGGCGTGCAGGTATTGCGTTCACTTATTATCATCGTGAACCGCGCGCAGCGACTGCACGCCGCCGCGCAGTGTTGAAAAAGTTTCGGGTTCAGTTTGCTCTAATATGTCTTCAATCTCTTTCTACAATAGCTAGGTAAATACAAGTTGTAGGCACTTACTTATAACCGATAGTTCTTTGCAAGGAACAATTAATTAGCAAAGTTAAGGACTCAAATATCAGGTTACTGGATGCTGATGCGTCCTCAGGCATCAATGAGTTGCAGAACATTATCAGGTGACCAGGGGTTGTCGAATCACCGGGTATTATTGGGAGGGCAGGGCGTGTTGTCGTGTTGTCGTGTGGTGGTGTGTTATTCATTGAAAATTTATTGTTAAGTTAACCGGGTGCCATATGTTATTATAACTTGAGTCACCAGGAGACACCAGGTCACCGGAAGTCGCCAGTGGTCACCGGCAGTCCCCGGGTCACCGATAGTCACCGGCAGTCACCAAGTCACCGGAAGTCACCGAGTCACTGGGAATCACCAATGGTCACCGGGAGTCACCGGATCACCGGCAGTCACCATGAGTTTCCAGGAGGTTAGGTTTTTTTTTTTTTTTTTTTTTTTTTTTTTTTTTTTTTTTTTTAATATAAATTCCCCCCGTACATTATACAGGACAATTGCTACATGATTTTACCTGATTACAATTTGTATGATTTTGATTTTCTCACATATTTATTACATATTATTATATCTTTATTTATTACATATTATTCTATATTAGATTCTTTATTATTTACAATTCATTTATCACTTTCGATTTACTTCGATCTTATAATTTATTTTTTCCTTCCTGTTTTCATTACAGTTCTTTATTTTTCTAGACAATAGTTGTTCCCCTTATTTGTTATATCAATTCATCTTATTTCTAGGATTTCATTTGTGCCATTCAAGTGTGTCCAATTCGACGTTGATTAATACATTTTACTATATCAAGTGGTTTCCATTTTCATGTAATAGTGCCAATTTTTATTTACAATATAAACTATAATTCTATAAATATTCTAAGTTATAATGATACAATACAAAATATAGACTTATGTTACAGAATACAATGCTAATTACAATACAAACAATACAATATAATACTGACACAGACAACCTGCGATTTACATTTGTTGTATTTGTATCAACAAATACTTACAAAGTTGTAAATACAATTTTTATATATAATATTATGGATATAACATTTCAGATATAAATACACTACAGTCACTCACGATAAATATAGACTTGTTACAATATACAATAATAGTTACAATACAAACAAAACAAAGACAAGATAATACAATATGATACAATACCAACATATTAACAATCTGCGATTTACATTGTTGTATTTGTGTCAACAAATACGTACAAAGTTGTAAATACAGTTTTATATATAGTATTTTTGGAATAACCGTTCAAAGTATAAATATTATACACTTTTAATACAATATACAATAAGTTACAGAACACATACACAGTTACAACCCTTACAATTATTGTAGTATACATTTGTTGTATTTGATATCAGCAAATACATCCAAAGTTTAATATATATATATATATATATATATATATATATATATATATATATATTTTTTTTTTTTTTTTTTTTTTTTTTTTTTTTTTTTTATTATCAATACTTATAGATACTTAATTATATATATTTTGATATATATTATTTTTATAACTGGTTGTACAGTAATTGCTGTCGTAAATTATCAATATTTATCACCAACAATTTTTGGGACGTTAGGCACTATCGCGTAGCGGCGGGAGGTTAGGTTAGGTTAGGTTAGGTTAGGTTAGGTTAGGTTAGGTTAGGTTAGGTTAGGTTAGGTTAGGTTAGGTTAGGTTAGGTTAGGTTAGGTTAGGTTAGGTTAGGTTAGGTTAGGTTAGGTTAGGTTAGGTTAGGTTAGGTTAGGTTAGGTTAGGTTAGGTTAGGTTAGGTTAGGTTAGGTTAGGTTAGGTTAGGTTAGGTTAGGTTAGGTTAGGTTAGGTTAGGTTAGGTTAGGTTAGGTTAGGTTAGGTTAGGTTAGGTTTTTTTTTTTTTTTTTTTTTTTTTTTTTTTTTTTTTTTTTTTTTTTTTTTTAAATGCCATCCCCCTAACATGATCAGGGCTTGTTGTATGCTGTATTTTTCATTTGCTCTTTTTTATATTTTTTTATATCTTTTCTTTTCTTTTTTAAAACACTTATATCTATTAATTACAATCTCTTGTATTTTTTTCGTTGTTTTCTTACAGTTGTTTTTCATTATTTTATATTATTACAAAGTTTGTTCTTACAATTGTAATCGTCATTGGTATACAATATTTTATACTTCCAGTACATGTCAATTTTAATATAACAGGGATCAATACTTTTCCATAAAGTTTGTACAATTTCAAAGTTTTTACATAAGATTTATAATGAGCAAATTTAAATACAATACAATGTGTAATTATACACAGTCATTAAAATACAATAAAATAATTAATAAAATCCAATAAAATTAATACACAATAATAATTCCAATAAAATTAAATACACAATAATAATTCCAATAAAATTCAATGTCAAAAGTAAAACAATAAAACTACGGCACAAACATTCAATCTAACCCTAATATCACAGTAAACATCACACTAGTTTATCACAGTTTTTCTTATTGCAGTATTCTACAATTCTCTTACAGTAAGAGAGAAATACTTCCCTCTTTTTTCCCCCCAGGATGGAAGGCAGGTTCTCACCCGTAATCGATGTGCCCAATTTCTGTTCAATATCATATCTATTGCTAGCAAAAATTGGGCACTCGAGTAACAGGTGAGGAACCGTCTCCTCAACTCCGGGCTGACACGAACACGACGGATCCTCCTTCAACTTGAATCTGTTCAAGTAGAAGGCGAATCCGCCGTGGCCAGTCAGAATCTGTGTCGTGTGATGTGTAATGTCTATTTTCTTGACGACTTTGTGTGCAGCAGCAGCGCTTGGGAAAAAGAGCTTCGTGACTCCGGCCGTCCCTCCCACTTCGTATCTCCTGTCCCATTCCCCAACCGTATCCTCTCTTAAGATACGCTTGACGAATGAAACAGGACACAGATCGTAGTCGGGCTTCCTTTTCGAGCCCAGAGCGGCTTCCTTGGCTAACTCGTCGACTCTCTCATTCCCTCTCAACCCTGCGTGCGCCTTGATCCAAAACAAGGAGACCTCCCGCCTCTGCAGTGCAGCTTTTCGGAGGGTCGCCCTTGTTTGCACCGCCAGGGGATGAGGGGAACTAAGAGTGACTGCCTGGAGTGCCGATCTGGAATCGCTAAGGATACCGACCTTTGCCATTCCACTCTTGCAGGCTTCAGTTACGGCTCTTTGGAGCGCTAGAAGTTCGGCTTGGTAGACGGTGCAATACGGCGGCAACGCAAGCTTGACGGCCTTCGTCTCGGCCTCACCCTTCCATACGGAGAGTGCGGCTCCGACTCGACCCTCAATCTTGCTGCCGTCCGTATAGATCCTATGGACGTGGCTGTTAACCACGTCAGCATATGAGTCCTCATCTACCAACCCGAACCTCAGCTCTACCTGCTCTGCCGGATGTGGGTCCTCAATCGCAGGAGCCATTCGCTCCACCTCCCTGTCTCTTAGCACCGGGTGTGGTACTCCCTTCTTGGCCTCATAAAGTCTCGATGCTTCGAGTATTCTGAGGTCAAGAGGGAGTATCCCAGCCAACAGCATTGCAGAGTTCAGGGAGACAGTCCGATATGCTCTGCAGATCTTCTGGGCAAAACCCCGTTGAACGGAGTTGAGCCTTTTTTGGACCCCCATCTTTTCCGCGGTGGGTGCCCACGCTGCTGCTGCATACAAAATCGTCGGCTCTATCACGGCCATATATATAATCCTAACTATCTGGGGGTTAAGCCCCCATCCTACTCTTGCCGCTTTTGCTAATTGCTTGTATCGTGCAATTGCCTTCTTGCAGACATTTGTCACGTGGGTGTTGAATGTGAGTCCGCTGTCAATTGTTAGGCCCAATATCTTTACGTCATCGTAATATTTTAAATCGACACCACCCATAGCGAGCCGCGGGATATCAAATTTTAATTTCCGCGTCGATAACAATGCGCAAGTTTTATGTGGAGCGAATTTCAATTTATTAAGCTCTCCCCATTTCCTTATTTTCTCCAACACTACATTTGCCTTTTGCTCTATTTCTAAGGCCATTTTTCCCTCGAAGACTAGCACGATATCATCAGCAAATGCCTGATTGAAAACATCCATCTCTTCCAACAGAGTTAGCAAGGGGTCCAACAAGAGGTCCCACAGGATCGGTCCTCCGATCGACCCCTGTACACACCCCTTGTCGGTCCCCCTGCCAACTTCCACTCCAGCATACCTCACGTTCACCCTTCTGCCGCTCAAGTAGCTGCTGAACACCCGCCTCAGGTTCCCCGGACACCCAACTTCAGCCAACCGAACCTTTATGGCCGGCCACCAAGCACTGTCGAAGGCCCCCTCTATGTCCAGTGATACCACAACAGAAATTTTCTTCTCCTCCCTCAGCTTTCTGATGTGGTTCACCAACCTATAGAGGGCGTCTTCGGTGCTCCTTTGGGGCATGAAGCCATACTGGTTGGGGCTTATTTTGGGCAACAGGTAGAACCTAAGTCGGGCGACCAGCATCTTTTCGAAGATTTTGCCGAGAACAGGAAGGAGGCCGATCGGTCGATAGGCTTTTGGTACCCGGTATGATTCCTTGCCCGGCTTTCTCAGCACCACCACTGTCGCCTGCTTCCACTTTTCGGGAAAGTAGCCGACAGTGAGGCACTTATTCAACAGGGCAAGGAACCATTCCGGGTTACAATCCACAGCGTGCTGGCAGATGTCGGACGTGAGACCGTCCGCCCCGGGGGCCTTCTTGGGGTTGAAGGACCTTACGGCTCTCTTCAACTCCTCCATGATGAAAGGAGGGTCGTCCGGGCCCGTCGGCGGCTCGGAGTCCAATGACTCCGCACGCCGGCGCGTCCGCCGATGTTCCTCGCTTTCATCACTTTCCAGGTCCGCGGGGTAGAAGGTCTCCGCCAACAGTTCTGCGGAGCTTCGGGCGTCGAGGGTCTCACTGCCCCTTGTTAGGGGCAGATCCTCCTCCCTCCCTCTAACTCTGTTCAGCACTCTGTAGATGCCCTCCCAGACCCCCTCCCTATCCTGTTTTCGGCAAAACTCCTTCCAGCTCGCTACTTGAGCCTCTTTCACTGCCTTCTCATACTTCTCTTTCGCTTCCAGGTACAGCGCAACCACGCGGTTTCTGCGATCAGGTGCTGCGTTCCGGATCCTGCGTTTCCTCGTGGCGACCTCCTTCTTCATCTGCGCGAGCTCATCATTCCACCACGACAAGGTGAATTTTTGCGTGTGTTTTTTGGTCGGCATAGTGTCTCTGCATGTCTGTGTTATGGCTTGTGTGTAACTGTCTATTGCATCGTCTATTTGTTGTGTGCTGTGTATTGAGTCCATCGCTTGTACAGTCAATTGTCTGTCTGACATCAACTGGGTCAGTTTCTCACGAAACTGAGTCCAGTTTGCCTTGTGAGTGTTAAACATGCGTGTGGTACGTATTATGTTCGTGCCTGTGGATTTATGTTGTGTGATGCCGAAGGAGATGCCGTTGTGGTCCGAGCTCGTCAGACCCTCCTCCACTCTCCAGTCGCCCACTCGGTCCAGCAGATCGTCGGAGCACGCTGTCACATCCACGAAGCTGGTGTACCTTTTACCCCCTCTGACGGTATCATACGTAGGTACGTCTCCGGTGTTGAGTATGTGTAAGCTCATTGCTTCCAGTACAGCAGACACTTCCCTTCCTCGCGGGTCCTCCACATCGCCACCCCACCACGGGCTCTTTGCGTTGGCGTCGCCTCCCAAGACCATCTTATCGGATCCCAACTCCCTTCCTATCCTCATAAGATGGTCCAGGTAGGGCCCCACAGGCTTGTCGGGCTCGAAGTAAAAGGACACGACAACCATCTCCCAGGCTTTGGTTCGGAGGGTGGCTACAACAATGTTGTTGTTGCTGAGGCGTGTGTGCAGCTCGACGTCCAACGTGTCGTCGAATACTGCAACACACGCCTTGACAACACCGCCCCCTTCCCCATCGCTCTGGTAGATCCTCACTCCGTTGTGTGTCCTCACACTCCGGGCCCCACCTATGTAGGGCTCCTGCAGCAGCGCCACGCAGGCCTTACGCTTGGTGGCTTCGAGCATTAGCTCTCTTGTGGCGATTTGGCTCCGCTGGAGGTTGGCCTGCAAAATTCGGTACTGGAAGTACTCACCGGGGGCAACCTTAGCAGTACGCTACCGCCGTTCTGGCCAGGGCATCCCACCTCTTCCTTTCCACACATCCTCTATCGAAGGCGCTGTGCTCCTCGTTGCCTCTCTTAGCCTTTGCGCAATTGATGCACTTGGGCTTCTCTCCCCGCAGCCACTTGTCGCAATCAGTCCTCATATGAGGACCGGCGCAGTGGCTGCATCGCACCTGGCTCTCCTCACAGTGCCTCCTCGTATGCCCATACCCCAGGCAACAGGAGCACTGCACCAATGGACTATGGTCCTCCACACGCACTCTGCCAAGCCCAATATGGGCATAGCCAACATCCACGCATCTCTTCCATACCTGTGGGCTGACTCTGGTCACGAGGTGTTTCTGCAGGGGGTTCCTTGCATTCTTCACGTATGCTACCTCAACCTTTCTTTCGTCCCCCTTCAAGCCCTCAAAGATGCCTGCATTTTGGTTGCAGAACGCAGTGATGAAATCAGCTACGTCGGCCTTCATCACATCTTTGAAGGCTAGAAGGGGGTTTTTATTCCTCACTTCTTCAACCATTAGCCCTTCGTTCGTGCCCAGTCTCTCCTTCACCTTGTTTCTCTCCTCCTCGTTAATACATCCTATTATTACTTTTCTATTTTTTATTTTCCTGACCCTTTCCACCTTTACCCAGCCATCTTTTGGATTTACCGTCGTCCTAACCTTTTCCAGTACTTCATCCCCATTATCTTGCCCGTCTCTGGAGGACACCACGACTGAATGCAGAGCTCTTGCCTCAGGAGGTTTCTCTACGACACCTCTCGAAGCAACGCTCGCATAACTCGCCGGTTTGGCGACAGTCGTGGTGCTCTCCAGCAACGAGCTCAACTTTCCCATCTTATCTCTATTTTCCCTTATGTGTTCTCCTATCTCTTCCATCTTTTTTATATTCTCTTTTATTAATCTATTATTTTCTTCCAGGTTTTTCACCAGTGCTTCGGCCTCTACATCCGCTCCTGCGCCGGCTGACCGGGAAGGGTGTATAGGGCCCTTCCCCGGCCTGCCATTGCTCCCGGCTCTAACACTGGTGAGTTCGTTTTCTAGCTCTTTAACTAATTCGAAGAGCCTCTCTATAGCGGCGAAGGCTCCTTCTTTAAGTTCAATCTTAAAATTTTTTGAACAATTTATGTGCTTCTTCGCTCGCTCTAGACAGGCTCTTGCCTCTGATGTCTTGGGTTTGGTTGGTGGAACAGGGCTATAAACTTTTTCTACGATTACCGGCTTTTTACTCGTTTTTGTTTTAGGTGGAACCCTTTCCTGACTTGGCTTTATCTGACTAGTTGTTGGTGTTTCATTAATTATAATCGTCTCAAAATTATCAATGCTCTTTCGCACAGCAGAGGGCTTTATCGGCTGCGACTGGGCTCTGCCCTCGTCGGCCTCGTTTCTCTTCGGAAATGAAATAATAAAAGTGTCGCTGGCTCGCTGTTGCTGGGGGGTGCGTGGCATCATTTTGTCAGGGGGATTTAGTCAAAATAAATAAAATTAAATGTCAATTGTAAAATAAAGTAAAAGAAAATAAATTAAAATTAAAATTGAATTAAAATTAAAATTTTAAATTGAATTATTAAAATAATTGTCAAATTAATAAAATGTCAAAATTACTAACCTAACAGTTTCCCCAATAGGGGGTTAACTGACCTACTCTAGCTAGATAAAATATCGTGTTGTGTAAGGGGTTCCCTATGCACACAATATAATCAAAACTTAACCTAACAACTACACCAAAAATGGGGTAGCTGGTCCTTATTCAAGTTCTTACACACTAGTCAGTAGCTCCAATAGGGCTACTGGTCACTAACGCTATTGACAATTCCTTCAATGTTTCAGTTTTTTACGATATTAATATTCCTATTTAATTCTTAAGCGAAAATGATTCGCCTGTCGATTTTTAATAGCAACCGACTTTTGTCTGTTGCTATGGTCAACTATACAATTAAAATAATTACCTATAGGAATTTTGTCAGTGCGTTAGCGTCAATAAATGGTACTGTTCGAATATATAACTAAAATAATGTAGAAGTAAAACCTTAGCCTAACGAATGCACCAAAAATGATGCACTCGATATATATCCTAACTATAACTACAATAAACTAAGCTCCTAACAGACGCCCCAATAGGGAAGCGAACTGGTCTTAAATTCCGAATATCACGGTTAGGCAATTAGACGAAGACTTTCGCCGGTCACAGTAACAATATTCTATATATATCCAACAGGGTTAACAATATTACAGTACCTGTAATTTTAAAATAGCAATATCGTATGATGTTTCTTATCAGCTACGATCTTTATAGTTCAAGATCCAGTGGTATCTCAGGTTAATTATTTTACACTACTGTCCTTTTTTAATGTTTTTATTTGTCAGTTAGTTTTATTTCTATATGTTTTAATTTGAATTTTTTATAATTTATCTAAGTTTATTATTATTAAAGTTATTCTGTATGTATTTTACTAATTATACTATCCGTTTTATTTTACAGATCTACCGAGCGACGGCTCTTGGACTACTAGACCACCCACAGCGCTTTGACTCCAAGTGGGCGTGTCAGGGCTGTCGCGCGCTAGAAAGTGTTTTTTACCTCAGCCAATGAGCGGGAGTAGCCTGATGGGAATTTGGACTTTTAAGAACTTCCCGTTGTACTATAATTAAAATAATATTTGTATTAGTGTTTTATTTCTATATCTTTTAATATATTATTGTAATATATATGAGTTTAATTATGTTTTCTGTGTTTTATGTTCAATATATATTTAATTATTTTATGATATAATTTGACTTTAATTTAATTAATACTACTATTTAATCTACTACCGCTTTAGCTAACCTACTGTTTTACCTATTTTTATAGTTTTAAATCGCGAAAAGTTTTATGTATTCTAATTATTGCTATATTATTGTTATTTATTATTAATTTACTATTTTTAAGTTGTTTAAGTCCGATATTTTTATAATTTTATGTATTTTATTAGTTATTAAGATTTTAAATTATTCTATTTGTTTTATAGGGTTAGCACTAAGTTTTGATTCGCAGCCCTGGGCGCGTCAGTGGGCGGGGCAGTGAGCGAGACGGGTATCGCGCGCGTCAACCCTACTTGTCTCGCTCACACTTATTGGCGTTATCTGTTATAATCTATGCAATGTAGTCAGGGTGTTAAATGTTTTAATTAAGTGTTATTTATTTGTTTTGATATAATTTTATAAGCCAATTTATATTGTGAAAAATGTATCAAAAGTGTAATATATTTTTGTAATTTGTGTTTTATAATGATTTTAACTTTTTAGTTCTTGATTTTTAGGTAATAAACTTACTTTTACTATTGAAAATTTCTTTTATTTTATTATTATACTATTTTTAGTTAGTTAATATTAATTCAATTTTAATTTTTTAAGTTTTTAAGTTATTTTTAATGTTTAGTTAGTGTATTTAATTTATTCTCTTTTAATATGAAACAAAATTTGTTGTTACCCCCCGGACTATGCAACGGCGGCCATCGCTTTATGGGCGGAGTCCCTTATCTGAGTGCCGGTTATTGGTGTTATCGGTAGAATAGGGTTGTCGATTTTTGAGTTTACGTAACAAATGAGCGGAAACAATCCTGATGGGAGTTTTGAAAAACTTATTATTTATTGTGTACTATTTAAAGTGATAATGTTAACTATAGATTATATATGTGTTATTTATACTATTTATATATAAAGTTTTATTTAGGTTGTTGTTTTTGTCGTTTTTTAATATATATTTAACCAAGTTTTAATGAATTACTACTTCTACCTTAATCGAGCTTATCTATGATTTATATATTTTAGAAAAAATTTAGTATAAAAGTATGTTAACCTGGATAAAAGTGTTGTCACTGTTAAGAAACAAAACGCATATAAAGTTGCAGACCGGCGAGAAACTTCGTCATGCGCAGCCCTGAATTCTACAAACTAATTGCAATGTGTGACGTCACGAAAAATTTACGTAAAACTGTGATTACTACTAAACTATCGAATAGATTTAGGTAAAATTTTATACTTATATTATGTGCTGTTCAATCTATATTTTATCAATTTTGTACTTAACTACGTTTAGTGTCAGGGCTGCGACAAGCAAAATTCCAAAGTCGGGGGCGTGGCACGGCCTCCGTATTTTTTCTGTATGGAATTTCACTGTTCCTTAAATACTAAATAAAACTTAAAATACTAGCTTAAATTAAATGGGGCTTTCTTAGTTTTAAAATATACAGAGCTATCTATGCTTACGTTAAATCTGGGCTTTCTAGCCCTGTCAGAAATAATTTAAAATTTAATGTAAAAAATAGTGTCCTTTTCACTTGCTAAAATGGGTAAAACTGCCACTTAACTTGGGTCCTGAAGTCGCTGGCTGCCGGTGGGGGTACCCGAGGTCGGTCCGCTGGTCTCCTGCAAGTCTAGACCGCCTAGGCCGCGGTCCAGACTTTTTAGTAATTTCGGTTTTCCGGGAAAACCAAACGCCGGGTCACCACGAAACTTCACACACGGTAGCGTCTTGCAGTGTCCCACAGCACACAATTATAAAAAACCTAGGTCTTCGTTATAATTTGGGAGATCTAGGTCTCCTAAGTTTTCCCACTTTTTGTGAGTCGTTTATCTCCGGAACTATTAGTCCGATTTGAATTCGGAAAACGGCTCTCAATAGCCCCAGTTGTTCCGCTTCGATTCGTGTGTGTCACCTTCCTCCCCCGCACTTCCCCGCGCACGCGTCTCAATGACCTCTGCTGGTTTTCGGGCTGCTGCTCCTCAACCAGCTGCCAGAAAAATCTAACTTTTTGGGAGGAGCAGCTCCAAGGTCTTGCGCGTCGTCTGGAGTGAGAAAATGGGGGGGTCGTCGCGACAGGTAGCTCGCCGCACGCGTCGAAATGCCAAAAAACCGGTGAAAATCCGGTTTTTCCGCAATTTCTTCGGCTACGAACGTCGGTTTTTCACGCGGTTTTCACTGTCACTTTACACTTTTCGAGCCGCGTCGAATGACGTATCGCACGCCTTTCTACCACAATTTCGGCCGCAAAAATAATTTTAAAAAATTCAAAAAATATTTCGCACGTATTTGCACGTCTTGCTCGGGCCACGGTCGGAGCGGAACTGGTTAGGTTAGGTTAGGTTAGGTTAGGTTAGGTTAGGTTAGGTCTGGGGGCGATGCCGGTCCGTCCACGTTCGTGTCCCTGGGCACCCCCCCCGTACCATCGCGAGCTTTTTCGCGGTGACACGGGAGGGGTGGCTGAACGCCGGCATCGTGTGTTTGTGTGTATAAATGTGTGAGTGTTTCTGTGATGGATGGGTCCGTGGGCCCCGAACCCTAAGCTGGTAGCGTCCGGTGATGGGGTGCATGGCGAGTCGGTGACTACGCAACGAGGACGCGGGGCAGAATCACTCCTAACTGATCAAATATGGAGAAACGCAAATTGAAAAGTACTCCCCGGGTGGGTTCTGGTGATCCGGTGGACGCCAGAGAATCCCACACCCTCTCGAAGGAGGGGGTCTGTCGGACGTATACGGGGCCGGCACAAGATGCGTTGAGGGTGGAGGAGGCCGCGGTGGAGGCGGCGAAGAAGAAGGAGGGAGATAAGAGAGGCGCCAAGAAGCGCGAGGACCCCGAGCCGGTGCACCTTGCCGCATCGGATGGGGATCCTATATCTGAGGAGGAGTCGTTACCAACGGATGAGACTGAACCTGAAATAAGGGAGATGGCGCGTAGGATGGGTATTGTGCCTGCCTGCGACATACCAACTGACTACGAAGGAGAGGCCTCCTGTTCGGCGTCCGGCAGCAATTTGTCGTTGGACGTCGTGGGGGTGCCTGCTTATACCGGATTGACTACGCCTTTCAAAAGGCGAAAAAGGATGGACGACGAAGCGGGGCCGTCTGCAAGCAAGGAGTCGGCACCTGCACCCAAAAGAGGACGAGGCCGGCCACCAACAACCGGCCAGTACGTCGGATATGCGAAGGCGCAAGCCGAGCACAACCGACTGAAGGAGGAGGCCCTCAGGCTGGAAGCCGAAGAGGAGGTCGCCGAATCAGCGCGAAGAGCTAGGAAGACGTGGAAAACCACTAGCTCCGCCCTTGCCGCGCTTCCCATCTCTTCTCCTGCGCGAGAAGTGGTATTGGAGAAGACGGGCGCTGACTTGGCGAGAACTGTGGAGCAGGCGTTGGAGACCATTGAGATGGTCGGCAAAAAATCCGCTAACCTCAAGGGAACTTTCCAAAGGTACCTAAGAGAGTCGGTGTCGACCATCGCAATGGTCTTCGATGAGATGAGGAGTCGCTCCTCGTCCGAGGAGATTAAAAAACTCGAGGCCCAGAACGCGCGACTCGAAAAGAAAATGGCGGACCTACGCCAGGAGCTGGACGAGTTGCGCAAACGGGCCTCGAAGCCTACACAAGAAGGAAACCTGCGCGAGCTGTTGGCCGAGGTCTCCCGTGCAAACGTGGAGACCTTCGGCAACATGCTCAACGCCAGGCTCGCCGGTTTGGAGGACCGACTTCTGCCGGAGCCGAGGCGAAGGCCGCCGCTTGCGTCGGACGGGAATGGCATCCCTCCCGTTCCCGCAAGCGTTGATGTGCCTATGGACGGAGAAACGTCGGGACCCCCTCTGCCTAAGGCGAAAGGGAAACCGGCCAAGGCGAAGGCGACCAAGCCGCCTGACGCTGCGGGTGCCCCGCAAGAGGCTCCTGCCACGTCGGCGGCGCCTACGGGCAAGAAGGCCCGGAAAAAGAAGAAGCGGCCATCAATGGCCGCTCAAGAGGCGGCGCAGGGGGGGCAGAACACCAGCTCCCCCGGTACCGAGGCCCCACGGACCACTGTAGGCCCTAAGGCCAAGAAGAAGAAGGGAGCGGCTACATCATCTACAGCCGCCCCTAAGAGAAGAAAGAAGCCGAAGCTCCGCGTCCCCGCCAGTGCGGCTGTCGCTCTCACTATTGAGAAGACGGCCGAGCAGGCGGGTCTGACGTACGCCAAGGCGATGGAGATGGCCAAGCGGACAGTGAACATTGCGGAACTAGACATCCCGCAGGTGAGCTTCCGCAATGCTCGAACAGGAGGATGCCTCCTGACCATCAAATGTCAGGACGCTGGGAAGAAGGCGGACGCCTTTGCCGCGAGGCTCAGGAGCGTCCTGCCTCAAGAAGTGAAGATCGGGAGGCCGAGTGCTTGCGCAGAGCTGCGCGTCGCCGGCCTCGACGTTTCTGTGACGGCCGCCGAAGTCAAAGAGGCGGTCGTACTGGATGGAGAGTGTCAGGCCGGTGATGTACGGGTCGGGCAAATAAGAGAGGGGCCACGGGGGGACGGATCGTGTTGGGTCCGCCTCCCAGTCGCGGCCGCCAAGAAGCTCTTGAGCTCTGGGCGGCTGCGAGTTGGTTGGGTGCTGGCGCGGGTGGCGCTGTTGGCCGCGAGGCCGACGCGCTGTTTCCGTTGCCAAGACACCGGCCACGTGGCTGCCAAGTGCCAGTGCCCGGTGGACCGCAGCGGGACTTGTTTCCGTTGTGGGAAGCCGGGGCACAAGGCGGCGGAGTGCGGGGCTGCGGAGCCAAACTGCGCCCTGTGCGAGGCCGCTGGCAGGTCAGAAAGGGGGCACGTGCTGGGCAGATGTCCGTCTGCCAAAAAGCCGGCCCCCCGTGACGAGAAGGCTCCGACCAAGAAGGCTCGGCAGAAGCCGAAGTCGAAGGCCGCGCGAGCCTAGACCCGCGGGCGGTGATCGGGGGATCGCCGTCTTGCATTAAAGGGTCCCGAGATGGAAGCCCCCATTTGGCCCGGGGGCTCTCGGTGAAGTCAGCGGACTAAACCGCTGCGAGAAGAGGCCGGTTGCGGCTGCGCGCGGGATGGGGCGGAATTGAAATCGCTCCGCGGTGCCCGTCCCTCCCGCACTAGGCGCACGACGAAGGGCTGGGGGGGTTTTAGTGGGTAAACCTCGTGTAGGGAGTCCCACATACCCCCGCCTCCTTCCCCCGAGGGGGCGGGGGATGCGTAACGCATTTCCCCTCCTTAAAAAAAAAAAAAAAAAAAAAAAAAAAAAAAAAAAAAAAGGTTAGGTTAGGTCTGGGGGCGATGCCGGTCCGTCCACGTTCGTGTCCCTGGGCACCCCCCCCGTACCATCGCGAGCTTTTTCGCGGTGACACGGGAGGGGTGGCTGAACGCCGGCATCATGTGTGTGTGTGAGTAAATGCGTGAGTGTTTGTGTGACGGATGGACCCGTGGGGTCCCTAATCCCCGGTTTGTGGTGCCCGGCCTTGGGATGCATGGCGAGCAGGTGGTCTACGTCACAAGGGCACTAGGGCAGAATCTCCCTTCAAAGATCAACTATGGAGAAACGCAATAAGGATAATTCTCCCCGGGCGGGTACCAGTACCAGTACTGGAGAATCCCGCACTCCCGGTCCATCGGGGGTCTGCCGCACGTATACGGGGGCGGCACCAATTGCGTGCGAGGGTAAGGGGGCCGCTAAGGCGGCGAAGGAAGGAGAGGGCGCGACGACGCGCGAAGCTCCGAAGCCGGCGCACCTAACCGCGCCGGCGGCGGACGCAATCACGGACGAGGACACAGACTTCTCCGTCTCCCAGCCTGACGGCGTGGAGCGGCTGAAGAGACTAATGCAGAGGAAGAAGGAGCGGGGCTGCCCGATCCGGGACTTACCCGACTTGCCGCCCGTGTTGCGGACTCGGGATGTTCGTGGAGTGCGGCCTCGCAATCCCATCATTGAGAGCTACGAGGCGGAGTTTGCACAGTACAGACCGTCGTGGAGCAAGAGAGCACCTGAAGAGGATGCTGATACTGGACGTGACAGTGAGGACTGGCCCGAGGACTCCGACGACAATGCCTCCGGCATGTCGTTGGATTCTGAGGGCTTGCCCACAACAACACCGGATAGGACTCGCCTGAAAAGGCGCAACCTGGACGAAGACGTGGAGCCGCCCATCAGTAAAGGGGCGGTGCCCAAACCAAAAAGGGGACGAGGCCGGCCGCCAACGACTGGCCAGTACGTTGGTTACGCCAAGGCGCAGGCCGAGCATAACCGGCTGAAGGAGGAGGCCCTCAGGCTTGATGCCGAGGAAGAGGTTGCCGAATCAGCGCGGAGGACTAGGACGTTGTGGAAAGCCACTAGTTCCGCCCTCGCCGCGCTTCCCACCTCATCTCTTGCACGAGAAGAGGCTTTGGAGAGGACGGGCGCTGATTTGGCAAAAACCGTGGAGCAGGCTTTGGACACCATTGAGATGGTCGGCAAGAAATCCGCCAACCTGAAGGGAACATTCCAAAAGTACCTGAAGGAGTCGGTGTCGACCATCTCAAAGGCTGTCGACGAGTTGAGGAGGCGTTCCTCTTCAGAGGAGATACAAAGACTCGAGGCCCAGAACGCGCGTCTCGAAAGGCAAATGGCGGAGCTACGCCAGGAGCTGGAAGAGATGCGCAAGCAGGGCTCGAAGTCCATTGAAGATGACATGCAGAAGCTGTTGGCCGAAGTGTCCCGTGCGAACGCAGAGACCTTCGGCAACATGCTCAATGCCAGGCTCGCCGGACTGGAGGACCGACTCCTGCCGGAGCCGAGGCGGAGGCCGCCGCTTGCGTCGGACGGGAATGATATCCCTCCCGTTCCCGCAAGCGTTGATGTGCCTATGGACGAAGAGGCGCCGGGACCCCCTCTGCCTAAGGCGAAAGGGAAACCGGCCAAGGCGAAGACGACCAAGCTGCCTGGCGCTACAGTTGCCCCGCAAGAGGCTACTGCTACGTCGGCGGCGTCAGGGGGCAAGAAAGCCCGGAAAAAGAAGAAGCGGCCATCAATGGCCGCTCAAGAGGCGGCGCAGGGGGGGCAGAACACCAGCTCCCCCAGTACTGAGGCCCCACGGACCACTGTAGGCCCTGAGGCCAGGAAGAAGAAGGGAGCGGCTACACCATCTACAGCCGCTCCGAAGAAGAAGAGAAAGCAGAAGCTCCGCGTCCCCGCCAGTGCGGCTGTCGCTCTCACTATTGAGAAGACGGCCGAGCAGGCGGGTTTGACGTACGCCAAGGCGATAGAGTTGGCCAAGCGGACGGTGAGCATTGCGGAATTTGACATTTCGCAGGTGAGCTTCCGCAGTGCCCGTACTGGAGGATGTCTCCTGACCATCAAAGGTCAGGATGCCGGGAAGAAGGCGGACGCCTTTGCCGCGAGGCTTAGAAGCGCTCTGCCACAAGAGGTGAAGATCGGGAGGCCGTCTGCTTGCGCGGAGTTGCGCGTCGCCGGCCTCGACGTCTCTGTGACGACCGCCGAAGTCCTGGAAGCGGTCGTACTGGATGGAGAGTGCTTGGCCGGTGATGTCCGGGTCGGGCTGATCAGAGAGGGGCCGCGGGGGGATGGATCGTGTTGGGTCCGTCTCCCAGTCGCGGCCGCCAAGAAGCTCTTGAGCTCTGGGCGGCTGCGAGTTGGTTGGGTGCTGGCGCGGGTGACGCTGTTGGCCGCGAGGCCGACACGCTGTTTCCGTTGCCAAGACACCGGCCACGTGGCTGCCAAGTGCCAGTGCCCGGTGGACCGCAGCGGGACCTGCTTTCGTTGTGGGAAATCGGGGCACAAGGCGGCGGAGTGCGGGGCTGCGGAGCCTAACTGCGTCCTGTGCGAAGCCGCCGGCAGGTCGGAAAGGGGGCACGTGCTGGGCAGATGTCCGTCTGCCAAAAAGCCGGCCCCCCGAGACGAGAAGGCCCCGACCAAGAAGGCTCGGCAGAAGCCGAAGTCGAAGGCCGCGCGAGCCTAGACCCGCGGGCGGTGATCGGGGGATCGCCGTCTTGCATTAAAGGGTCCCGAGATGGAAGCCCCCATTTGGCCCGGGGGCTCTCGGAGAAGTCAGCGGACTAAACCGCTGTGAGAAGAGGCCGGTTGCGGTCGCGCTCGGGAACGGGGCGGAGATGAAATCGCTCCGCGGTACCCGCCCCTCCCGAAATAGGCGCATGTTGAAGGGCTGGGGGGGTTTTAGTGGGTAAACCTCGTGTAGGGAGTCCCACATACCCCCGCCTCCTTCCCCCGAGGGGGCGGGGGATGCGTAACGCATTTCCCCTCCTTAAAAAAAAAAAAAAAAAAAAAAAAGGTTAGGTTAGGTCTGGGGGCGATACCGGTTCCTCCTCGTTGGTGTCCCTGGGCGCCTGGGTGCGCCGCCCCGCCCTTTACACGGGGCGAGGCACTCAGGATGGCTGATCACCGGTCTTTCCTGTCTTTCTATCTTTTTGTAGCATACTCTTGTTTTTGCTTATTTTGTATTATTTTGTCTGTCTCTTCACCACCTTTCTTCACTATCTTTCATTTTTAGTTAAACTCTTCTTTACACTATTGTTTGTTTGTGTGTGTATTTCGGTGAGTGTTTGTGCGATGGATGGGCCCGTGGGCCCCGAACCCTAAGCTGGTAACGTCCGGTGATGGGGTGCATGGCGAGTCGGTGACTACGCAGAGAGGACGCGGGGCAGAATCACCCCTAAATGATCAAATCATGGAAGGTTGCAACGATAAAAATATTCCCCGGGCGGGTACCAACTCAGTTGGAGAATCCCGCACCCCCTCAGAGGAGGGGGTCTGGCCCACGTATACGGGGGGCGCCACCGCTGCAATGGAGGAGAGGAGGAGAGACGCGAACAACGACTTTGGCAAGGTATCACTGGACGATGAGAGGCATTCCGATTCGGCTGCTATGACGACGGCTAGTGAAGGTTCACGGGCGGGTACACCTGTCTCCACCCGCTCGAAGCGCAAGTGTTCGAAACCGGCGCCCCTAACCGCGCCGGCGGCGGACATAATGATAATGTCGGACGGTGACGTCAGGCGCACGACTCGAACTCCGGTCGTGCGGCTGGAGACATTACCGGTTGTGAGAAGCGGATCGCGGGTGACGACACCCGTGTCTGATTTGGCATCGACGAGGACAAGCGAAGGAGAAGGTGGATCGCGGGCGGAGTCGCCTGTGTCCACTGGATTGTTTCGCAAACCCGAAAGCGGGACTGACGAGAGCGGTAGCGAGTCTGCTGTCTCTCAGAGCAAGGAAGAGACAAGAGAACGCTTCCGGCGCAAAAGACGCGGTGGCGAGTTGGAAGATAGCCCGGAGAAGGACAAAGGAGCGGCGAAACCTGCCTCCAAACGCGGTAGAGGGAGACCTCCCACCACAGGGATATATGCTGGGCTGGCTAAAGCCCGAAAGGATTATAACGACGAAATGGAGAGGTCCATTAGCTTAGAGGCTGAACTACAAATAGCAGAAGTTGGAAGGAGAATACCGGTGTTACGGACTCCCCGAATGTCGGGAAACTCCAGCGGCTCAGATGTGGCTGCGTTGGAGGAGAGTGAGGCTACGACAGCCTTGCTGGGCAAGGCGATCGCGGATAGTCTTGGGTCCATTGAAAATGTGGCTCAGATATCCAAGAACCTGAAAGGGACATCTGTTTCGTCACTGAAGAAGGCGACCAAGACTTTAAGGGATGCTTACGCGATCATAATGAGCAGAACGGCGTCGGACGAGAGGACGATATTAGAGGCGGCGAACATGCGCCTTAACAAGGAACTCGAAGTTATGAAGATGGAACTGGAGGCCGTCAAGCGCAGGCTGGCTGACGTCCAGCCGCAATTCACTCCCATGCCTAGGGAGTTGAATGTAGAAGAGCTGTTACAGCGAGCGGTGCGCGAGGCGGTCTCAGTGACCAGCGCACGGCTAGACGCGCGAATAGAGGGTCTCGAGGCCCGTCTCCTTCCGGAGCCACGCCTGAGACCTCCTCTGGCCGCGGACAGAGTGCGCGACGAAGCCCGAGACGCAACACCATCAACGTCGAAGGCAAAAGAGAGGACTCCTGAGCCGGAGCCTGCGGTGTCGACTCTGTCGCCTCCGCTCAATCCCGGGCCGGCTCTGAAACAAAAGAAGAAGAAAATCAAAAAGTCGGCCGCAGCCGTAGAAGCGGCAGCCGCTAGGCGCGACGCTGCCCCATCTACGTCTACGAAGGAACCAAATCCGACCGAACAGTGGTCGGAGGTGGTCAAAAGAGGAGGAAAGAAGCAAGGTAGAGAAGAAGGAAAGAAGGAGGAGCCCAAGAAGGGGCGAAAGAAAAGGAAAAGGAAAAAGAAAGGTGACCTCCGCGCTCCGAAGACAGCTGCGGTAGTTGTGACACTACTGCCGGACGCGGAGAAGAGGGGTGTGACGTACAAGTCCATTATGGACAAAGCCAAGCAGTACGTCGACATCACCACCCTCGAGATCCCGGCGGTTAAATTTAAACAGGCCGTGACCGGGGCCCGCATGTACGAGGTCTCGGGAACGGCCTGCAAGGAGAAGGCCGACGCCCTCGCGGGCAAACTTAAGGAGGTACTCGGCGAGGAGGACGTCCGCGTGTCTAGGCCACAGAAATGCGCTGAGCTGCGTATAACCGGCATGGACGACTCCGCCACTGCGACAGAGATTGCCGCGGCCGTCGGAAGATGTGGTGGCTGTGAGGCTGAAGAGGTCAGAGTCGGAGAGATCCGGGTCGATCGGAGTGGACGCGGCTCGGTCTGGGTGAAATGCCCGGTCGAGGCCGCAAAGCACTTGACGGCGCCGGGTGCCAAACTTTATGTTGGATGGACTGTAGTGCGTGTGACGCTCTTGTCGACGCGCGCCATGCGGTGCTATAGATGTCACGAGGCGGGACATACTAGAGCGAAATGCCCCTCGGAAGTCGACCGCGGAGACCTCTGTTTCCGGTGTGGCCAGCCTGGCCATACGGTCAAGGATTGCGGCAACTCACCTCACTGCGCGGTTTGCGCGGCGAACGGTAAAAAGGCGGACCACGTCGTAGGGAGCAAACCCTGCAAGATACCGCTGAAGAAGGAAAAAGGCTCCAATAAGAGCCAAGCGCCCAAGGCTGCCACACCATCAACGGCAACCTCCGGTGCGGGAGCGGCCCCCATGGACGCCCAATAACGGCTCCCCAAAGGTTCTTGCAGGGTAACTTGAACCACAGCGCTCAAGCGCAAGATCTGTGGGTTCAAGAAATGCTGAAGAGGTCCGTCGATATCGGCATAATCGCTGAGCCATACCGGATCCTCGCAAGAGGCGACTGGCTAGGCGACGCGGACTCGACGGTGGCGGTGGTATTTGGTCCGAGAGTTGTCCCTCCATCTTCCAGGAGAACGGTGAGGAGCCACGGCTTTGTCGCTGCGGATCTGGGGACTCTCACTGTTGTGGGGGTCTATTTTTCTCCAAATCGACCCATCGCCGACTTTGAGGCTCTCCTCTTACGACTAACGCCCGTCGTGAACGGAGCAGCCAATCCCGTGGTCGTCGCCGGAGACTTTAACGCCAAATCCACGCGTTGGGGCTCCCCGGCGACGGACGCGAGAGGCAGAATTATGGCGGACTGGCTCACAGCCACGGGCCTGGTCGTGGCAAATAGAGGTGCTGTTAGCACTTGCGTTCGACGACAAGGTGAGTCAATTGTGGATCTGACTCTGGTCAGTCCATCAATTGCTCGCAGAATAAACGGCTGGAGGGTCCTCGAGGAGGTCGAGACCCTCTCGGACCATCTTTATATAAGTTTCGACCTATCTCCTTTGGCGAATACTGGCCGCCGAACTCCATCCGGTAGTGGCCCAAGATGGTCCCTGAGAGGTCTGGATCGAGACCTTCTCGAGGAAGCGGCGATCGTCGCGTCGTGGGCGCCTCTTCCGTCGGACGACGTCGAAGAGTGCGCGGAGTGGCTTAACGAGGCGGCTCGTAATATCTGCGATGCCTCTATGCCCCGCGTAAAACCCGTCGTGCCCAGACGTCAGACTTATTGGTGGCGCCCAGAGCTCAGACGACTTCGTGAGGATTGTGTGGCGGCCCGACGTCGATACCTGAGATATCGCAGGCGGCGGAACAGGGTAGAGACCGAAGAGGAGGCCATTTTTGACGGCTACCGCCAGGCGCGGCACGCTATGCGTGAAGCTGTTAAGGCGGCGAAAAGAGAGGCTTGGGAGGAGTTCCTCAACACCCTGGAACAGGACCCGTGGGGCAAGCCGTACAAATGGGTGAGGCAGAAGCTTCGCCCCGCTGCCCCACCGCTCACTCAGTCCTTACAGCCGGCTTTCTGTAGATCCATAGTTTCGGCCCTATTTCCATCTAGGGCCAGGTGGTCCCCACCATCCATGGCACCACCAATTACGGAGCCCGAAGAGGAAGAGGAAATTCCCCCAGTCACAGCCGGAGAACTGGCAGTGGCGGTACATAAGATGAGCCTACACAATAAGGCCCCTGGCTTGGATGGAGTCCCCGGTCGAGTATGGGTGCTGGCGATGGAGCACATGGAGGAGCGTGTGCTCGCCGTACTGAACTTGTGTTTGGTACAGGGGCGAGTTCCACGTCGCTGGAAGACGGGCAAACTCGTGCTACTCAGAAAGGCTGGGCGACCGGAAGACCAACCGTCGGCCTATCGCCCCATAGTGTTGATCGACGAGATCTGCAAGACGTTTGAGAGGATCATCGTCGCACGCCTCAACCGTCATCTGGAGAGCGTTGGTCCCAACCTGAGCGACGCTCAGTTCGGGTTTCGGTCTCGTCGATCGACGGTGGACGCGGTGGCTCGGATTCAGTCAATCATGGAGCGGGAGATCTCTCGGGGCGGGGTGGTGTTGGTTGTCTCGTTGGACATCACCAACGCATTCAACACCCTGCCCTGGGATACCATAAAAGAGGCCCTAAGGTACCATCGGGTGCCCAAATACTTGCGTCGAACCATCGGGGATTATCTCTCCGAGCGTTCCGTACAGTATCCCACTGAAAACGGATGGGAAGTGCAGGAGGTGGACTGCGGCGTCCCGCAGGGTTCGGCCCTCGGTCCGGAATTGTGGGACCTTGGATTTGATCATGTGCTTCGCGGTGCCAACTTACCCGGCGTCGAACTGGTCGCATACGCGGATGACACTGCGGTGGTCTGTCCCGCCGAAACGCACCGCGAAGCCACAATCCTGGCGACGGCAGCGGTAGCACAGGTAGTGCGCAGAACCCAGGCGCTGGGCCTGACGGTGGCGATGAACAAGACGGAGGCTATCATGTTTCACGGGCCCCGAAATGCGCCGCCGCCTGGACTAGCAATAGTAGTGGGAGGGACCTCGATCCAGATCGCGCCTACCATGCGATATCTCGGATTGGTCCTCGATAGCCGGTGGACATTCAAGGAACACTTCCGCCGGTTGTCCGAGAAAGTGACAAAGGCAGCTGGGGCCTTGGCCCCGCTGCTACCGAACCTCGGGGGCCCGAGCCTTACCTGTCGGCGCCTGTACATGGGCGTGATACGCTCTATGGTGATGTACGGGGCGCCGATATGGGCGGATGGTCTGCTGCCCGAGAATAGGCATGTCCTGGGACGGCTGCAGCGAGTGATGGCGATTCGAGCAGTCCGAGGATATCGTACTATCTCTCGCGACGCTTCGTGCCTCCTAGCTGGCAGCGTCCCCTGGGACTTAGACGCTCAAACCCTCGCCGATGTTTACTGGCGTGGCGCAGCGATCCGCGCGGGGGGAAGCAACCCCTCACCGGACGCCGTACGTCGGTGGAGGGACAGAGCCGAAGAGGCAGCAGTCGAACGCTGGGAGGAGCGGCTCCTGGAGCCACAAGTAAGCGTGAACTTGGTACAGGCCATCCGCACTGTACTGAGAGAGTGGTTAGCAAGAAAGCACGGCGCGCTCTCGTTCCGACTCACACAGGTGTTGACCGGGCACGGCTGTTTCGGCCGTTACCTGTGTGAGATCGCGAACCGAGAAGAGAGCACGCGCTGTCACCACTGCGGCGACGACCGGGACACGGCGGAGCATACCGTCTCCGCTTGTCCCGCTTGGATAGGACAATGGGCGGTCCTCACGGCCGCCATTGGACAAGACTTATCGCTGCCAGCGTTGGTTCGCGCCATGCTGGCAAGCGAACCCGGATGGACTGCGGTGCAGACTTTTTGTGAAGAAGTTGTCGCCGCGAAGGAGGAGGCCGAGCGAGCGAGGGAGTTGGAGGCGCTCGACCCCCGCCGAAGAAGACGGCTAAGGCGTCGACGAGTCGTCCAGGATGACAACTTGCCGCCTTAGCCGGGGGGCTCGGGACGGCGGCATGGGGATGCCGTCGTCCAACGAGTCGAGTCCCCGAGTGGGTCGCGATGCGCTGCGCATTCTTCGCGCATCGCGACACCGTGGAGAGATGGGCCCAAGCAAGCCCCGAAGGGGCCTCTGTTCGGCCCTTAGGAGCCCAAAAGCTCCAGTGAAGACGGGCCTGCCGTAAAACGCAGGCGAAACCATGCAGGGCCGCGGACGAAGGCTCACGCGTGCTCGCAACCCTGCATGGAGTGCAGAAGAATGCCGTCGGGTTTTAGTGGGTAGGGCTGCGGTCAATTCACCATCTTCACGACCGCAGCGAGTCCCACATACCCGTGGGGGAGTCCCCAATTCCCCCGGGATGCGTAAGAGCATTTCCCGACGCAAAAAAAAAAAAAAAAAAAAAAAAAAAAAAAAAAAAAAAAAAAAAAAAAAAAAAAAAAAAAAAAAGGTTAGGTTAGGTCTGGGGGCGATACCGGTTCCTCCTCGTTGGTGTCCCTGGGCGCCTGGGTGCGCCGCCCCGCCCTTTACACGGGGCGAGGCACTCAGGATGGCTGATCACCGGTCTTTCCTGTCTTTCTATCTTTTTGTAGCATACTCTTGTTTTTGCTTATTTTGTATTATTTTGTCTGTCTCTTCACCACCTTTCTTCACTATCCTTCATTTTTAGTTAAACTCTTCTTTACACTATTGTTTGTTTGTGTGTGTATCTCTGTGAGTGTTTGTGCGATGGATGGGCCCGTGGGCCCCGAACCCTAAGCTGGTAACGTCCGGTGATGGGGTGCATGGCGAGTCGGTGACTACGCAGAGAGGACGCGGGGCAGAATCACCCCCTAAATGATCGAACCATGGAAGCTTGCAACGAGAAAAATATTCCCCGGGCGGGTACCAACTCAGTTGGAGAATCCCGCACCCCCTCAGAGGAGGGGGTCTGGCCCACGTATACGGGGGGCGCCACCGCTGCAATGGAGGAGAGGAGGAGAGACGCGAACAACGACTTTGGCAATGTATTACTGGACGATGAGAGGCATTCTGATTCGGCTGTTATGACGACGGCGAGTGAAGGTTCACGGGCGGGTACACCTGTCTCCACCCGCTCGAAGCGCAAATGTTCGAAACCGGCGCCCCTAACCGCGCCGGCGGCGGACATAATAATAATGTCGGACGGTGACGTCAGGCGCACGACACCGGTCGTGCGGTTGGAGAAATTACCGGTTGTGAGAAGCGGATCGCGGGTGACGACGCCCGTGTCCGATTTGGCCTTGACAACGGCGAGTGAGGGTGACGGTGGATCGCGAACGGAAACGCCTGTTTGCAGTTTTACGGGTCCTTCGCGATTCTTTGAAGGGTCCGAGAGCGGAAGTGAAGAGAGCGGCAACGAGAGCGCCGCCTCTCGGAACAATGACAGCGAAAGGGAGAGGGAGAAGACAAGAGACGCTTACCGGCGCAAGAGGCGCGGAAGTGAGCTCGAGGATAGCTCGGAAAAAGATAAAGAGGTTTCTCGGAAGCCTGCCTCAAAAAGAGGAAGAGGCAGACCGCCCACTACAGGGCACTATATGGGTCTAGCAAAGGCAAAGAAGGAACAGATAGAACTCAAGGAAAAGGAGTTAGAGTTGGAAGCGCAGATGCATGTCATAGAAGTAATGAAGGGTATACCGGAGCCACGGCCCCTCCGGCTCTCGGAGACCTCATTCTCAGACTGTGCGATGACAGAAGACGAGGTGGTAACGACGGCGAAGCTGGGCTCGGATATAACCAAAGGTCTGGAGGCCATCATTGATGTGATCAAGATCTCGAAGAACTTGAAGGGGACCTCGATTGCGGCCTTGAAAAAGGCGACCTACGCGATACGGGAGGCGAGTGCAGCCCTTCTCAATAGGTCAGTATCGGAGGAGACAAGAGCCCTGATGGAGGCAAACACACGCCTCTCCAAACAGCTCGATGAGATGAAGAAGGAGTTGGAGGCCGTCAAACGCAAGCTTGCCGACACCCAACCACAGCCCGCTCCCGTCTCTACGGGAAAGGGATTGGATGTGGAAGAACTGGTACAGCGAGCGGTGCGCGAGGCGGTCTCAGTGACCAGCGCACGGCTAGACGCGCGAATAGAGGGTCTCGAGGCCCGTCTCCTTCCGGAGCCACGCCTGAGACCTCCTTTGGCCGCGGACAGAGTACGCGACGAAGCCCGAGACGCAACACCGTCAACGTCGAAGGCAAAAGAGAGGACTCCTGAGCCGGAGCTTGCGGTGTCGACTCTGTCGCCTCCGCTCAATCCCGGGCCGGCTCTGAAACAAAAGAAAAAGAAAGTTAAAAAGTCGGCCGCAGCCGTAGAAGCGGCAGCCGCTAGGCGCGACGCTGCCCCATCTACGTCTACGAAGGAACCAAATCCGACCGAACAGTGGTCGGAAGTGGTCAAAAAAGGAGGAAAGAAGCAAGGTAGAGAGGAAGGAAAGAAGGAGGAGTCCAAGAAAGGACGTAAGAAAAGGAAAAGGAAAAAGAAGGATGGCCTCCGCGCTCCGAAGACGGCTGCGGTAGTTGTGACACTACTACCGGACGCGGAGAAGAGGGGTGTGACGTACAAGGCTATAATGGATAAAGCCAAGCAATACGTCGACATCACCACCCTCGAGATCCCAGCGGTAAGATTTAAACAGGCCGTGACCGGGGCCCGCATGTACGAGGTCTCGGGAACGGCCTGCAAGGAGAAGGCCGACGCCCTCGCGGGCAAACTAAAGGAGGTACTCGGTGAGGAGGACGTTCGCGTATCCAGGCCACAGAAGTGTGCCGAGTTGCGTGTAACCGGCTTGGACGACTCCGCCACTGCGACAGAGATCGCCGCGGCCGTTGCAAGATGTGGCGGCTGCCCGGCCGAAGAGGTCCGAGTCGGAGAGATCCGGGTCGATCGGAGCGGACGCGGTTCGGCCTGGGTGAAGTGCCCGGTCGAGGCTGCAAAGTACTTGACAGCGCCGGGTGCCAAGCTCTACGTCGGATGGACCGAGGTGCGCGTGGCACTCTTGTCAACGCGTACCATGCGGTGCTACAGATGTCACGAGGAGGGACATACCAGAGCGAAGTGCCCCTCGGATGTCGATCGCGGAGACCTCTGTTTCCGGTGCGGCCAGTCCGGCCACATGGTCAAGGAGTGCGGCAACCCACCTCACTGCGCGGTTTGTGCGGCGAATGGTAGAAAGGCGGACCACGTCGTAGGGAGCAAACCCTGCAAGTTACCGCCGAAGAAGGGAAAGGGCTCCAATAAGAGCCAAGCGCCCAAGGCCGCCACACCATCTACGGCGGCCTCCGGTGCGGGAGCGGCCCCCATGGACGCCCAATAACGGCTCCCCAAAGGTTCTTGCAGGGCAACTTGAACCACAGCGCTAGTGCGCAAGACATGTGGGTTCAAGAGATGCTGAAGAGGTCCGTCGATATCGGGATAATCGCCGAGCCATACCGAATCCTCGCAAGAGGAGACTGGCTGGGCGACGCGGACTCGACGGTGGCGGTGGTTTTTGGTCCGAAAATCGTCCCTCCATCTTCCAGGAGGACGACGAGGGGCCATGGCTTCGTCGCTGCGGATCTGGGGACTCTCACTGTCGTGGGGGTTTACTTTTCCCCAAACCGGCCCATCGCCGACTTTGAGGCCTTCCTCCTCCGACTAACGCCCGTCGTGAATGGAGCAACCAATCCCGTGCTCGTCGCCGGAGATTTCAACGCCAAATCCACGCGTTGGGGCTCCCCGGCGACGGACGCGAGAGGCAGAATTATGACGGACTGGCTCGCAGCCACGGGCCTGGTCGTGGCAAATAGAGGTGCCGCAAGCACTTGCGTCCGGCGGCAAGGTGAGTCAATCGTGGACTTGACCTTGATCAGCCCATCAATTGCTCGTCGAATGAGCGGCTGGAGGGTCCTCGAAGAGGTCGAGACCCTCTCGGACCACCTTTACATAAGTTTCGACTTATCTCCGTCGGATACTGGCCGCCCAACTCCAGCCGGTGGCGGCCCAAGGTGGTCCCTGAGAGGTCTGGATCGAGACCTTCTCGAGGAGGCGGCGATCGTCGCGTCGTGGGCGCCTCTTCCGTCGGACGACGTCGAGGAGTGCGCGGAGTGGCTCAACGAGGCAGCTCACAATATATGCGACGCCTCTATGCCCCGCGTCAAGCCCGTCGTGCACAGACGCCAGACCTATTGGTGGCGCCCAGAGCTCAGACGACTCCGCGAGGAGTGCGTGGCAGCCCGACGCCGCTATTTGAGATACCGCAGGCGGCGGAACAGGGAAGAGGCCGAGGAGGAGGCCATCTACGATGGCTACCGTCAGGCGCGACACACTTTGCGCGAAGCCATAAAAGAGGCAAAGAGGGAGGCCTGGGAGGAGTTCCTCAACACCCTGGAACAGGACCCGTGGGGCAAGCCGTACAAATGGGTGAGGCAAAAGCTTCGCCCAGCTGCCCCACCGCTGACCCAGCATATGGAGCCGGACCTTCGTCGCTCCGTACTCTCGGCCCTATTTCCATCCGGGGTCGAGTGGTCGCCGCCTTCAATGCGACCACCTGATGCGGAGTTGGACGACGAGGAGGACATACCGCCCGTGACAGCTGGAGAGCTGGCGGTCGCGGTTCATAAAATGAGCCTTAAAAACAAGGCTCCCGGACTAGATGGTGTCCCCGGTCGCGTCTGGGTGCTGGCAATGCCGCACATGGAGGAGCATGTACTGGAGCTCTTCACCAAGTGTCTGGTGCAGGGGCGAGTCCCTCGCCGGTGGAAGTCGGGAAAGCTCGTCTTGCTCCGCAAGCACGGACGACCGGAAGACCAGCCGTCAGCCTATCGCCCGATCGTCTTGATAGACGAGATCTGCAAAACCCTAGAGAGGGTCATCGTCAGGCGCCTCACTCAACATCTGGAGGGCGCCGGCCCGAACTTGAGCGATGCTCAGTTTGGGTTCAGGTCTCGTCGGTCGACGGTGGATGCGGTGGCGCGGATACGGCAAATCTCGGAGGAGGAGATCTCCCGGGGTGGGGTGGTGTTGGTAGTCTCGTTGGACATATCCAACGCATTCAACACCCTGCCCTGGGCAACAATCAAGGAGGGACTTCGGTACCACCGAGTGCCCGGATATCTTTGCCGAACAATCGACAACTATCTGTCGGAGCGCTCGGTGCAGTACCCTACCGAAGAGGGTTGGGAAGAGCTGGAGGTGGATTGCGGAGTCCCGCAGGGTTCGGCTCTCGGCCCGGAACTGTGGGACATAGGATATGACCATGTGCTGCGTGGCGTCAATCTTCCAGGCGTAGAGCTCGTCGCGTATGCAGACGACACGGCGGTCGTGTGCCGCGCCAAATCACACCGCGAAGCGAAAATCTTGGCGACGGCAGCAGTCGCGCAAGTGGTGCGAAGGATACAGGCGCTGGGATTGAAGGTGGCGCTGAACAAGTCGGAGGCTCTGGTTTTCCACGGGCCTAGAAACGCGCCCCCGCCGGACCTGGCGATAATAGTGAGTGGGACGAGGATCCAGGTTGCATCCACGATGACTTACCTCGGCCTGGTTCTCGACAGCCGGTGGTCATTCAAGGAACATTTCCGCCGCCTGTCAGAGAAAGTGAAGAAGTCTGCGGGAGCCCTGGCCTCGCTGCTCCCGAATCTCGGGGGCCCGAGCTTGACCTGTCGGCGCCTCTACATGGGTGTAGTTCGTTCTATGGTCATGTACGGGGCGCCGATATGGGCGGATGGTCTGCTGCCTGAGAATAGGCTGGCCCTGGGACGGCTGCAGCGAGTGATGGCGATTCGAGCAGTCCGAGGATATCGTACTATCTCTCGTGACGCTTCGTGCCTCCTCGCTGGCAGCGTCCCCTGGGATTTGGACGCTCAAACCCTCGCCGATGTCTACCGGCGTGGCGCTGCGGTCCGCGCGGGGGGAAGCAACCCCTTACCGGACGCCGTACGTCGGTGGAGGGATCGAGCCGAAGAGGTGGCAGTCGAGCGCTGGAAGGAGCGGCTCCTGGAGCCACAAGTGAGCGGAGACTTAGTACAGGCCATACGCCCTGTATTAGATGAGTGGTTAGCAAGAAAGCACGGCGCGCTCTCGTTCCGACTCACACAGGTGTTGACCGGGCACGGCTGCTTCGGCCGTTACCTGTGTGAGATCGCGAACCGAGAAGAGAGCGCGCGCTGTCACCACTGCGGCGACGACCGGGACACGGCGGAGCATACCGTCTCTGCTTGTCCCGCTTGGACAGGACAACGGGCGGCCCTTACGGCCGCCATTGGACTAGACATATCGCTGCCAGCGTTGGTTCGCGCCATGCTGGCAAGCGAACACGGATGGGCAGCGGTGCAGAATTTCTGCGAAGAAGTTGTCGCCGCGAAGGAGGAGGCCGAGCGAGTGAGGGAGCTGGAGGCGCTCGACCCCCGCCGAAGAAGACGGCTAAGGCGTCGACGAGTCGTCCAGGATGACAACTTGCCGCCTTAGCCGGGGGGCTCGGGGCGGCGGCATGGGGATGCCGTCGTCTAACGAGTCGAGTCCCCGAGTGGGTCGCGATGCGCTGCGCATTCTTCGCGCATCGCGACACCGTGGAGAGATGGGCCCAAGCAAGCCCCGAAGGGGCCTCTGTTCGGCCCTTAGGAGCCCAAAAGCTCCAGTGAAGACGGGCCTGCCGTAAAACGCAGGCGAAACCATGCAGGGCCGCGGACGAAGGCTCACGCGTGCTCGCAACCCTGCATGGAGTGCAGAAGAATGCCGTCGGGTTTTAGTGGGTAGGGCTGCGGTCAATTCACCATCTTCACGACCGCAGCGAGTCCCACATACCCGTGGGGGAGTCCCCAATTCCCCCGGGATGCGTAAGAGCATTTCCCGACGCAAAAAAAAAAAAAAAAAAAAAAAAAAAAAAAAAAAAAAAAGGTTAGGTTAGGTCTGGGGGCGATGAGGCCGAAGAGGAGGTCGCCGAATCAGCGCGAAGAGCTAGGAAGACGTGGAAGACCACTAGCTCCGCCCTTGCCGCGCTTCCCATCTCTTCTCCTGCGCGAGAAGTGGTATTGGAGAAGACGGGCGCTGACTTGGCGAGAACTGTGGAGCAGGCGTTGGAGACCATTGAGATGGTCGGCAAAAAATCCGCTAACCTCAAGGGAACTTTCCAAAGGTACCTAAGAGAGTCGGTGTCGACCATCGCAATGGTCTTCGATGAGATGAGGAGTCGCTCCTCGTCCGAGGAGATTAAAAAGCTCGAGGCCCAGAACGCGCGACTCGAAAAGAAAATGGCGGACCTACGCCAGGAGCTGGACGAGTTGCGCAAACGGGCCTCGAAGCCTACACAAGAAGGAAACCTGCGCGAGCTGTTGGCCGAGGTCTCCCGTGCGAACGTGGAGACCTTCGGCAACATGCTCAACGCCAGGCTCACCGGTTTGGAGGACCGACTTCTGCCGGAGCCGAGGCGAAGGCCGCCGCTTGCGTCGGACGGGAATGGCATCCCTCCCGTTCCCGCAAGCGTTGATGTGCCTATGGACGGAGAAACGTCGGGACCCCCTCTGCCTAAGGCGAAAGGGAAACCGGCCAAGGCGAAGGCGACCAAGCCGCCTGACGCTGCGGGTGCCCCGCAAGAGGCTCCTGCCACGTCGGCGGCGTCTACGGGCAAGAAGGCCCGGAAAAAGAAGAAGCGGCCATCAATGGCCGCTCAAGAGGCGGCGCAGGGGGGGCAGAACACCAGCTCCCCCGGTACCGAGGCCCCACGGACCACTGTAGGCCCTAAGGCCAAGAAGAAGAAGGGAGCGGCTACATCACCTACAGCCGCCCCTAAGAGAAGAAAGAAGCCGAAGCTCCGCGTCCCCGCCAGTGCGGCTGTCGCTCTCACTATTGAGAAGACGGCCGAGCAGGCGGGTCTGACGTACGCCAAGGCGATGGAGATGGCCAAGCGGACAGTGAACATTGCGGAACTAGACATCCCGCAGGTGAGCTTCCGCAATGCTCGAACAGGAGGATGCCTCCTGACCATCAAATGTCAGGACGCTGGGAAGAAGGCGGACGCCTTTGCCGCGAGGCTCAGGAGCGTCCTGCCTCAAGAAGTGAAGATCGGGAGGCCGAGTGCTTGCGCAGAGCTGCGCGTCGCCGGCCTCGACGTTTCTGTGACGGCCGCCGAAGTCAAAGAGGCGGTCGTACTGGATGGAGAGTGTCAGGCCGGTGATGTACGGGTCGGGCAAATAAGAGAGGGGCCACGGGGGGACGGATCGTGTTGGGTCCGCCTCCCAGTCGCGGCCGCCAAGAAGCTCTTGAGCTCTGGGCGGCTGCGAGTTGGTTGGGTGCTGGCGCGGGTGGCGCTGTTGGCCGCGAGGCCGACGCGCTGTTTCCGTTGCCAAGACACCGGCCACGTGGCTGCCAAGTGCCAGTGCCCGGTGGACCGCAGCGGGACTTGTTTCCGTTGTGGGAAGCCGGGGCACAAGGCGGCGGAGTGCGGGGCTGCGGAGCCAAACTGCGCCCTGTGCGAGGCCGCTGGCAGGTCAGAAAGGGGGCACGTGCTGGGCAGATGTCCGTCTGCCAAAAAGCCGGCCCCCCGTGACGAGAAGGCCCCGACCAAGAAGGCTCGGCAGAAGCCGAAGTCGAAGGCCGCGCGAGCCTAGACCCGCGGGCGGTGATCGGGGGATCGCCGTCTTGCATTAAAGGGTCCCGAGATGGAAGCCCCCATTTGGCCCGGGGGCTCTCGGTGAAGTCAGCGGACTAAACCGCTGCGAGAAGAGGCCGGTTGCGGCTGCGCGCGGGATGGGGCGGAATTGAAATCGCTCCGCGGTGCCCGTCCCTCCCGCACTAGGCGCACGACGAAGGGCTGGGGGGGTTTTAGTGGGTAAACCTCGTGTAGGGAGTCCCACATACCCCCGCCTCCTTCCCCCGAGGGGGCGGGGGATGCGTAACGCATTTCCCCTCCTTAAAAAAAAAAAAAAAAAAAAAAAAAAAAAAAAAAAAAAAAAAAAAAAAAAAAAAAAAAGGTCTGGGGGCGATGCCGGTCCGTCCACGTTCGTGTCCCTGGGCACCCCCCCCGTACCATCGCGAGCTTTTTCGCGGTGACACGGGAGGGGTGGCTGAACGCCGGCATCGTGTGTTTGTGTGTATAAATGTGTGAGTGTTTCTGTGATGGATGGGTCCGTGGGCCCCGAACCCTAAGCTGGTAGCGTCCGGCGATGGGGTGCATGGCGAGTCGGTGACTACGCAACGAGGACGCGGGGCAGAATCACCCCTAAACTGATCAATCATGGAGAAGCGCAAATTGAAAAGTATTCCCCGGGTGGGTTCTGGTGATCCGGTGGACGCCAGAGAATCCCACACCCTCTCGAAGGAGGGGGTCTGTCGGACGTATACGGGGCCGGCACAAGATGCGTTGAGGGTGGAGGAGGCCGCGGTGGAGGCGGCGAAGAAGAAGGAGGGAGATAAGAGAGGCGCCAAGAAGCGCGAGGACCCCGAGCCGGTGCACCTTGCCGCATCGGATGGGGATCCTATATCTGAGGAGGAGTCGTTACCAACGGATGAGACTGAACCTGAAATAAGGGAGATGGCGCGTAGGATGGGTATTGTGCCTGCCTGCGACATACCAACTGACTACGAAGGAGAGGCCTCCTGTTCGGCGTCCGGCAGCAATTTGTCGTTGGACGTCGTGGGGGTGCCTGCTTATACCGGATTGACTACGCCTTTCAAAAGGCGAAAAAGGATGGACGACGAAGCGGGGCCGTCTGCAAGCAAGGAGTCGGCACCTGCACCCAAAAGAGGACGAGGCCGGCCACCAACAACCGGCCAGTACGTCGGATATGCGAAGGCGCAAGCCGAGCACAACCGACTGAAGGAGGAGGCCCTCAGGCTGGAAGCCGAAGAGGAGGTCGCCGAATCAGCGCGAAGAGCTAGGAAGACGTGGAAGACCACTAGCTCCGCCCTTGCCGCGCTTCCCATCTCTTCTCCTGCGCGAGAAGTGGTATTGGAGAAGACGGGCGCTGACTTGGCGAGAACTGTGGAGCAGGCGTTGGAGACCATTGAGATGGTCGGCAAAAAATCCGCTAACCTCAAGGGAACTTTCCAAAGGTACCTAAGAGAGTCGGTGTCGACCATCGCAATGGTCTTCGATGAGATGAGGAGTCGCTCCTCGTCCGAGGAGATTAAAAAGCTCGAGGCCCAGAACGCGCGACTCGAAAAGAAAATGGCGGACCTACGCCAGGAGCTGGACGAGTTGCGCAAACGGGCCTCGAAGCCTACACAAGAAGGAAACCTGCGCGAGCTGTTGGCCGAGGTCTCCCGTGCGAACGTGGAGACCTTCGGCAACATGCTCAACGCCAGGCTCGCCGGTTTGGAGGACCGACTTCTGCCGGAGCCGAGGCGAAGGCCGCCGCTTGCGTCGGACGGGAATGGCATCCCTCCCGTTCCCGCAAGCGTTGATGTGCCTATGGACGGAGAAACGTCGGGACCCCCTCTGCCTAAGGCGAAAGGGAAACCGGCCAAGGCGAAGGCGACCAAGCCGCCTGACGCTGCGGGTGCCCCGCAAGAGGCTCCTGCCACGTCGGCGGCGTCTACGGGCAAGAAGGCCCGGAAAAAGAAGAAGCGGCCATCAATGGCCGCTCAAGAGGCGGCGCAGGGGGGGCAGAACACCAGCTCCCCCGGTACCGAGGCCCCACGGACCACTGTAGGCCCTAAGGCCAAGAAGAAGAAGGGAGCGGCTACATCATCTACAGCCGCCCCTAAGAGAAGAAAGAAGCCGAAGCTCCGCGTCCCCGCCAGTGCGGCTGTCGCTCTCACTATTGAGAAGACGGCCGAGCAGGCGGGTCTGACGTACGCCAAGGCGATGGAGATGGCCAAGCGGACAGTGAACATTGCGGAACTAGATATCCCGCAGGTGAGCTTCCGCAATGCTCGAACAGGAGGATGCCTCCTGACCATCAAATGTCAGGACGCTGGGAAGAAGGCGGACGCCTTTGCCGCGAGGCTCAGGAGCGTCCTGCCTCAAGAAGTGAAGATCGGGAGGCCGAGTGCTTGCGCAGAGCTGCGCGTCGCCGGCCTCGACGTTTCTGTAACGGCCGCCGAAGTCAAAGAGGCGGTCGTACTGGATGGAGAGTGTCAGGCCGGTGATGTCCGGGTCGGGCAAATAAGAGAGGGGCCACGGGGGGACGGATCGTGTTGGGTCCGCCTCCCAGTCGCGGCCGCCAAGAAGCTCTTGAGCTCTGGGCGGCTGCGAGTTGGTTGGGTGCTGGCGCGGGTGGCGCTGTTGGCCGCGAGGCCGACGCGCTGTTTCCGTTGCCAAGACACCGGCCACGTGGCTGCCAAGTGCCAGTGCCCGGTGGACCGCAGCGGGACGTGTTTCCGTTGTGGGAAGCCGGGGCACAAGGCGGCGGAGTGCGGGGCTGCGGAGCCAAACTGCGCCCTGTGCGAGGCCGCTGGCAGGTCAGAAAGGGGGCACGTGCTGGGCAGATGTCCGTCTGCCAAAAAGCCGGCCCCCCGTGACGAGAAGGCCCCGACCAAGAAGGCTCGGCAGAAGCCGAAGTCGAAGGCCGCGCGAGCCTAGACCCGCGGGCGGTGATCGGGGGATCGCCGTCTTGCATTAAAGGGTCCCGAGATGGAAGCCCCCATTTGGCCCGGGGGCTCTCGGTGAAGTCAGCGGACTAAACCGCTGCGAGAAGAGGCCGGTTGCGGCTGCGCGCGGGATGGGGCGGAATTGAAATCGCTCCGCGGTGCCCGTCCCTCCCGCACTAGGCGCACGACGAAGGGCTGGGGGGGTTTTAGTGGGTAAACCTCGTGTAGGGAGTCCCACATACCCCCGCCTCCTTCCCCCGAGGGGGCGGGGGATGCGTAACGCATTTCCCCTCCTTAAAAAAAAAAAAAAAAAAAAAAAAAAAGGTTAGGTTAGGTCTCCCCGAGTGGGTCGCGATGCGCTGCGCATTCTTCGCGCATCGCGACACCGTGGAGAGATGGGCCCACGCAAGCCCCGAAGGGGCCTCTGTTCGGCCCTTAGGAGCCCAAAAGCTCCAGTGAAGACGGGCCTGCCGTGAAACGCAGGCGAAACCATGCAGGGCCGCGGACGAAGGCTCACGCGTGCTCGCAACCCTGCATGGAGTGCAGAAGAATGCCGTCGGGTTTTAGTGGGTAGGGCTGCGGTCAATTCACCATCTTCACGACCGCAGCGAGTCCCACATACCCGTGGGGGAGTCCCCAATTCCCCCGGGATGCGTAAGAGCATTTCCCGACGCAAAAAAAAAAAAAAAAAAAAAAAAAAAAAAAAAAAAAAAAAAAAAAAAAAAAAAAAAAGGTTAGGTTAGGTTGGGGGCGATCGCCGTGGGAGCTTGCTGCGACGGTTTTCGCCGAGTTGCACCTTCTCGTTTCAGAGAGGAGGTCGCGCGGTGAAGACCTGCAATGGGAGGAGCTCCGGCGGGTCCGAAGGCTGGGAGAGCAGTGGCTGCTGAGGAGGTGGGGTGAGGACCTGGCGCAGGCCCAGTACGGGCAACGTACTGCTCAGGCTCTGTGTCCAGTCCTTGCGGCGTGGATGCGCCGCAAGAGAAAACCCCTCACCTTCCGCCTTACACAGGTGCTCACCGGACACGGTTGTTTCGGTGCGTACTTGTGTAAGGTCGCCAGGAGGGAGCCTACGCCAGCCTGCCATGATTGTGGCGCTGCGGAGGACACGGCCCAGCACACCCTCGAGGTGTGCGATCGTTGGGCCGTGCAGCGCCATGATCTCATGGCGGTGCTTGGGCGGGACCTCTCGCTCTCGAGCATGGTTCGCTGCATGCTTGAGAGTGATGAGGCCTGGCAGGCGGCGGTCTCTTTCTGCGAAACCGTCCTTTCGCGGAAAGAGGCCGCGGAGCGGAACAGAGAGGATGACCCTTCCTCCGTTCTGCTCCGCCGGCGTAGGACGGGAGTGCGGAGGCGTCGCTATGCGAACCTCCAATAACTTCCGTCCCACGGGGCTCCGGGTCAGGTTGGGTACCTGCCCGGCTTAGCTAGTCCCGGCGTCGAGGGGAACACTTTTGCTTGCCTAAGTGTTCCCTAATTTGGTGGAAGTCCGGTCCCTTATGAGGTAGACCGGCCGGTCGTGGAGGGAGTCCTGTGGTAGAGAGAACCAGGATATCCCTCCGTATACGGCTGAAGGCAACCGCAGGTGGTTTTAGTGAGTAGGAGTCTCACATACCCCCGGGGTGCTTCAGCTTAACTGAGGCACGTACCCAACCCGGGGCACCCATGATGGGTTTCCCCTGCGTAATCAAAAAAAAAAAAAAAAAAAAAAGGTTGGGGGCGATGGGGGCGATGCCGGTCCGTCCACGTTCGTGTCCCTGGGCACCCCCCCCGTACCATCGCGAGCTTTTTCGCGGTGACACGGGAGGGGTGGCTGAACGCCGGCATCGTGTGTTTGTGTGTATAAATGTGTGAGTGTTTGTGTGACGGATGGACCCGTGGGGTCCCTAATCCCCGGTTTGTGGTGCCCGGCCTTGGGATGCATGGCGAGCAGGTGGTCTACGTCACGAGGGCACTAGGGCAGAATCTCCCTTCAAAGATCGATCATGGAGAAACGCAATAGGAATAATTCTCCCCGGGCGGGTACCAGTACCAGTACTGGAGAATCCCGCACTCCCGATTCATCGGGGGTCTGCCGCACGTATACGGGGGCGGCACCAATTGCGCGCGAGGGTAAGGGGGCCGCTAAGGCGGTGAAGGAAGGAGAGGGCGCGACAACGCGCGAAGCTCCGAAGCCGGCGCACCTAACCGCGCCGGCGGCGGACGCAATCACGGACGAGGACGTAGACTTCTCCGTCTCCCAGCCTGACGGCGTGGAGCGGTTGAAGAGACTGATGCAGAGGAAGAAGGAGCGGGGCTGCCCGATTCGGGACTTACCTGATCTGCCGCCCGTGTTGCGGACTCGGGATGTTCGTGGAGTGCGGCCTCGCAATCCCATCATTGAGAGCTACGAGGCGGAGTTTGCACAGTACAGACCGTCGTGGAGTAAGAGAGCACCTGAGGAGGATGCTGATACTGGACGTGACAGTGAGGACTGGCCCGAGGACTCCGACGACAATGTCTCCGGCATGTCGTTGGACTCTGAGGGCTTGCCCACAACACCGGATAGGACTGGCCTGAAAAGGCGCAACTCGGATGAAGACATGGAGCCGCCCATCAGTAAAGGGGCGGTTCCCAAACCAAAAAGAGGACGAGGCCGGCCGCCAACGACTGGCCAGTACGTTGGCTATGCCAAGGCGCAGGCCGAGCATAACCGGCTGAAAGAGGAGGCCCTCAGGCTTGAAGCCGAGGAAGAAGTTGCCGAATCAGCGCGAAGGGCTAGGACGTTGTGGAAAGCCACTAGTTCCGCCCTCGCCGCGCTTCCCACCTCATCTCTTGCACGAGAAGAGGCTTTGGAGAAGACGGGCGCTGATTTGGCCAAAACCGTGGAGCAGGCGCTGGACACCATTGAGATGGTCGGCAAGAAGTCCGCCAACCTGAAGGGAACCTTTCAAAAGTACCTGAAGGAGTCGGTGTCGACCATCTCAAAGGCTGTCGACGAGTTGAGGAGGCGTTCCTCTTCAGAGGAAATACAAAGACTCGAGGCTCAGAACGCGCGTCTCGAAAGGCAAATGGCGGAGCTACGCCAGGAGCTGGACGAGATGCGCAAGCAGGGCTCGAAGTCTATCGGAGAAGACGTGCAGAAGCTGTTGGCCGAAGTGTCCCGTGCGAACGCAGAGACCTTCGGCAACATGCTAAATGCCAGGCTCGCCGGACTGGAGGACCGACTCCTGCCGGAGCCGAGGCGGAGGCCGCCGCTTGCGTCGGACGGGAATGATATCCCTCCCGTTCCCGCAAGCGTTGATGTGCCTATGGACGAAGATGCGCCGGGACCCCCTCTGCCTAAGGCGAAAGGGAAACCGGCCAAGGCGAAGACGACCAAGCTGCCTGGCGCTGCAGTTGCCCCGCAAGAGGCTCCTGCTACGTCGGCGGCGTCAGGGGGCAAGAAAGCCCGGAAAAAGAAGAAGCGGCCATCAATGGCCGCTCAAGAGGCGGCGCAGGGGGGGCAGAACACCAGCTCCCCCAGTACTGAGGCCCCACGGACCACTGTAGGCCCTGAGGCCAGGAAGAAGAAGGGAGCGGCTACACCATCTACAGCCGCCCCTAAGAGAGGAAAGAAGCCGAAGCTCCGCGTCCCCGCCAGTGCGGCTGTCGCTCTCACTATTGAGAAGACGGCCGAGCAGGCGGGTTTGACGTACGCCAAGGCGATAGAGTTGGCCAAGCGGACGGTGAGCATTGCGGAATTTGACATTTCGCAGGTGAGCTTCCGCAGTGCCCGTACTGGAGGGTGTCTCCTGACCATCAAAGGTCAGGATGCCGGGAAGAAGGCGGACGCCTTTGCCGCGAGGCTTAGAAGCGCTCTGCCAGAAGAGGTGAAGATCGGGAGGCCGTCTGCTTGCGCGGAGTTGCGCGTCGCCGGCCTCGACGTCTCTGTGACGACCGCCGAAGTCCTGGAAGCGGTCGTACTGGATGGAGAGTGCTTGGCCGGTGATGTCCGGGTCGGGCAGATCAGAGAGGGGCCACGGGGGGATGGATCGTGTTGGGTCCGTCTCCCAGTCGCGGCCGCCAAGAAGCTCTTGAGCTCTGGGCGGCTGCGAGTTGGTTGGGTGCTGGCGCGGGTGACGCTGTTGGCCGCGAGGCCGACGCGCTGTTTCCGTTGCCAAGACACCGGCCACGTGGCTGCCAAGTGCCAGTGCCCGGTGGACCGCAGCGGGACTTGCTTCCGTTGTGGGAAATCGGGGCACAAGGCGGCGGAGTGCGGGGCTGCGGAGCCTAACTGCGTCCTGTGCGAAGCCGCCGGCAGGTCGGAAAGGGGGCACGTGCTGGGCAGATGTCCGTCTGCCAAAAAGCCGGCCCCCCGAGACGAGAAGGCCCCGACCAAGAAGGCTCGGCAGAAGCCGAAGTCAAAGGCCGTACGGGCCTAGACCCGCGGGCGGTGATCGGGGGATCGCCGTCTTGCATAAAGGGTCCCGAGATGGAAGCCCCCATTTGGCCCGGGGGCTCTCGGTGAAGTCAGCGGACTAAACCGCTGTGAGAAGAGGCCGGTTGCGGTCGCGCTCGGGAACGGGGCGGAGATGAAATCGCTCCGCGGTACCCGCCCCTCCCGAAATAGGCGCATGTTGAAGGGCCGGGGGGGTTTTAGTGGGTAAACCTCGTGCAGGGAGTCCCACATACCCCCGCCTCCTTCCCCCGAGGGGGCGGGGGATGCGTAACGCATTTCCCCTCCTTAAAAAAAAAAAAAAAAAAAAAAAAAAAAAAAAAAAAAAAAAAAAAAAAAAGGTTGGGGGCGATGCCGGTCCGTCCACGTTCGTGTCCCTGGGCACCCCCCCCGTACCATCGCGAGCTTTTTCGCGGTGACACGGGAGGGGTGGCTGAACGCCGGCATGCGTGAGTGATTGTGTGTGTGTATGGCTGCGCCCGCAGTATGACGAACGGGCCCGCGACCCGGGGTGTCGGAGTTTATGATGATGGCAGATCGCGATAAGAAAAGTATTCTCCGGGTGGGTCCCGGTTCCTCAGGAACCGGGGAATCCCATGCGCCGTCTTCGGACGGTGGCCGGCCCGTGTATACGGAGGGGCCACTTACCGCGAGGAAGGATGAGGGGGCCGCTAAGGCGGCGAAGAAGGAGAGAGGCGCAAAAAAGCGCGTGGACCCTGAGCCGGCGCTCCTAACCGCGCCGGTCAGTAGGCCACTCACTGACGAGGACACGGATTTCTCCGTGCTGCAGCCCGATGCGGCGAAGCGGCTCGGAGCCCTAATAGATAAGAAGATCGCGAGGGGCGACACGGACGGCATACTGTCGGAATACGCGGATGTCGCCTTTGGTCGTCGTCCGCCTCGCGACCCCTCTGGAGATTACGATGCCGAGGCCTCCTGTTCGGCGTCCAGCAGCACTATGTCGCTGGACGCCGTGGGACTGCCCGCTTTTACCGGACGGACAACGCCTCTTAAGAGGCGAATACAGGAAACAGACAAAGCAGGACCGTCTTCCAGCAAGGAGACGGCACCTGAACCTAAGCGAGGACGAGGCCGACCACCAACAACCGGCCAGTACGTCGGCTACGCTAAGGCGCAGGCCGAGCACAACCGGTTGAAGGAGGAGGCCCTTAGGCTAGAGGCCGAAGAGGAGGTCGCCGAATCAGCGCGGAGGGCCAGGAAGACGTGGAAGACCACAAGCTCCGCCCTCGCCGCGCTTCCCACCTCATCTCCTGCGCGAGAAGAGGCTTTGGAGAAGACGGGCGCTGATTTGGCCAAGGCTGTGGAGCAGGCGTTGGAGACCATTGAGATGGTCGGCAAAAAATCCGCCAACCTCAAGGGAACATTTCAAAAGTACCTGAGGGAGTCGGTGTCGACCATCGCAACGGTCTTCGACGAGATGAGGAGTCGTTCCTCATCCGAAGAGATACGCAGACTCGAGGCCCAGAACGCGCGTCTCGAAAAGCAAGTGGCGGCTTTACGCCAGGAGCTGGACGAGATGCGCAAACGGACTTCGCAGTCTGCCGGAGAAGATGTGCGCGAGCTGTTAGCCGAGGTCTCCCGTGCGAACGTGGAGACTTTCGGCAACATGCTCAACGCCAGGCTCGCTGGACTTGAGGACCGACTCCTGCCGGAGCCGAGACGAAGGCCACCGCTGGCGTCGGATGGGACTGTGGGTGGAGACGCCCTGCCCGTCCCCGCAAGCGCGGACGTACCGATGGAGGAAGAAGTGCCGGGACCCCCTCTGCCAAAGGCGAAAGGGAAACCGGCCAAGGCGAAGAAGGCTCAGCCGTCAGTCAATGCGGCTGCCTCGCAAGAGGCCCCTGCCACGTCGACGGCGGCTAAGGGTAAGAAGGCCCGTAAAAAGAAGAAGCGGCCATCAATGGCCGCTCAGGAGGCGGCGCAGGGGGGGCAGAACACCAGCCCTCCCAGTACCGAGGCCCCACGGACCACTTTAGGCCCCAAGGCCAAGAAGAAGAAGGGAGCGGCTACGTCATCTACAGCCGCTCCGAAGAAGAAAAAGAAGCCGAAGCTCCGCGTCCCCGCCACCGCTGCCGTCTCTCTCACCATCGAGAAGTCGGCGGTGCAGGCGGGTTTGACGTACGCCAAGGCGATGGAGACGGCAAAGCGGACAGTCAACATTGGGGAATTCGATATTCCCCAAGTGAGCTTCCGCAGTGCCCGCACTGGAGGGTGCCTCCTGACCATCGCTGGTCAGGACGCTGCGAAGAAGGCGGACGCCTTTGCCGCGAGGCTGAGAAGCGTCCTGCCTCAGGAGGTGAAGGTGGGAAGGCCGACTGCTTGCGCGGAGGTGCGCGTCGCCGGCCTCGATGTTGCCGTGACGGCCGCCGAAGTCAAAGAGGCGGTCGTACTTGACGGAGAGTGCCTGGCCGGTGATGTCCGGGTCGGGCCAATTAGAGAGGGGCCACGGGGGGACGGATCATGTTGGGTCCGCCTCCCAGTCGCGGCCGCCAAGAAGCTCTCGAGCTCTGGGCGGCTGCGAGTTGGTTGGGTGCTGGCGCGGGTGGCGTTGTTGGCCGCGAGGCCGACGCGCTGCTTCCGCTGCCAAGACACCGGCCACGTGGCTGCCAAGTGCCAGTGCCCGGTGGATCGCAGTGGGACTTGTTTCCGCTGCGGGAAACCGGGGCACAAGGCGGTTGAGTGCGGGGCTGCAGAACCTAACTGCGCCCTGTGCGAGGCCGCTGGCAGGTCGGAAAGGGGGCACGTGCTGGACAGATGTCCGTCTGTCAAAAAGCCGGCCCCCCGTGACGAGAAGGCCCCGACCAAAAAGGCTCGGCAGAAGCCGAAGCCTAAGGCCGTGCGGGCTCCGCCTGTCTCTGCCGGGACGGAGGCCTAGACCCGCGGACGGCGATCGGGGGATCGCCGTCTTGCATAAAGGGTCCCGAGATGGAAGCCCCCCATTTGGCCCGGGGGGCCCTCGGTGAGGTCAGCGGCTCAAGCCGCTGCGAGAAGAGGCCGGTTGCGGCTGCGCGCGGGATGGGGCGGAGTTGAATTGCTCTGCGGTGCCCGTCCCTCCCGCACTAGGCGCATGACGAAGGGCTGGGGGGGTTTTAGTGGGTAAACCTCGTGTAGGGAGTCCCACATACCCCCGCCTCCTTCCCCCGAGGGGGCGGGGGATGCGTAACGCATTTCCCCTCCTAAAAAAAAAAAAAAAAAAAAAAAAAAAAAAAAGGTTAGGTTAGGTTAGGTTAGGTTAGGTTAGGTTAGGTTAGGTTAGGTTAGGTTAGGTTAGGTTAGGTTAGGTTGGGGGCGATGCCGGTCCGTCCACGTTCGTGTCCCTGGGCACCCCCCCCGTACCATCGCGAGCTTTTTCGCGGTGACACGGGAGGGGTGGCTGAACGCCGGCATCGTGTGTTTGTGTGTATAAATGTGTGAGTGTTTGTGTGACGGATGGACCCGTGGGGTCCCTAATCCCCGGTTTGTGGTGCCCGGCCTTGGGATGCATGGCGAGCAGGAGGTCTACGTCACGAGGGCACTAGGGCAGAATCTCCCTTCAAAGATCGATCATGGAGAAACGCAATAGGAATAATTCTCCCCGGGCGGGTACCAGTACCAGTACTGGAGAATCCCGCACTCCCGATTCATCGGGGGTCTGCCGCACGTATACGGGGGCGGCACCAATTGCGTGCGAGGGTAAGGGGGCCGCTAAGGCGGTGAAGGAAGGAGAGGGCGCGACGACGCGCGAAGCTCCGAAGTCGGCGCACCTAACCGCGCCGGCGGCGGACGCAATCACGGACGAGGACGTAGACTTCTCCGTCTACCAGCCTGACGGCGTGGAACGGTTGAAGAGACTGGTGCAGAGGAAGAAGGAGCGGGGCTGCCCGATTCGGGACTTACCTGACTTGCCGCCCGTGTTGCGGACTCGGGATGTTCGTGGGGTGCGGCCTCGCAATCCTATAATTGACAGCTACGAGGCGGAGTTCGCCAAGTACAGACCATCGTGGAGTAAGAGAGCACCTGAGGAGGATGCTGATACTGGACGTGACAGTGAGGACTGGCCCGAGGACTCCGACGACAATGTCTCCGGCATGTCGTTGGACTCTGAGGGCTTGCCCACAACAACACCGGATAGGACACGCCTGAAAAGGCGCAACCTGGACGAAGACGTGGAGCCGCCCATCAGTAAAGGGGTGGTGCCCAAACCAAAAAGGGGACGAGGCCGGCCGCCAACGACTGGCCAGTACGTTGGCTACGCCAAGGCGCAGGCCGAGCATAACCGGCTGAAGGAGGAGGCCCTCAGGCTTGATGCCGAGGAAGAGGTTGCCGAATCGGCGCGGAGGACTAGGACGTTGTGGAAAGCCACTAGTTCCGCCCTCGCCGCGCTTCCCACCTCATCTCTTGCACGAGAAGAGGCTTTGGAGAGGACGGGCGCTGATTTGGCCAAAACCGTGGAGCAGGCGTTGGACACCATTGAGATGGTCGGCAAGAAATCCGCCAACCTGAAGGGAACATTCCAAAAGTACCTGAAGGAGTCGGTGTCGACCATCTCAAAGGCTGTCGACGAGTTGAGGAGGCGTTCCTCTTCAGAGGAGATTCAAAGACTCGAGGCCCAGAACGCGCGTCTCGAAAGGCAAATGGCGGAGCTACGCCAGGAGCTGGAAGAGATGCGCAAACAGGCCTCGAAGTCTACCGGAGATGACGTGCAGAAGCTGTTGGCCGAAGTGTCCCGTGCGAACGCAGAGACCTTCGGCAACATGCTTAACGCCAGGCTCGCCGGTTTGGAGGACCGACTCCTGCCGGAGCCGAGGCGGAGGCCGCCGCTTGCGTCGGACGGGAATGATATCCCTCCCGTTCCCGCAAGCGTTGATGTGCCCATGGACGAAGATGCGCCGGGACCCCCTCTGCCTAAGGCGAAAGGGAAACCGGCCAAGGCGAAGACGACCAAGCTGCCTGGCGCTGCAGTTGCCCCGCAAGAGGCTCCTGCTACGTCGGCGGCGTCAGGGGGCAAAAAAGCCCGTAAAAAGAAGAAGCGGCCATCGATGGCCGCTCAAGAGGCGGCGCAGGGGGGGCAGAACACCAGCTCCCCCAGTACTGAGGCCCCACGGACCACTGTAGGCCCTGAGGCCAAGAAGAAGAAGGGAGCGGCTACACCATCTACAGCCGCCCCGAAGAAGAAGAGAAAGCCGAAGCTCCGCGTCCCCGCCAGTGCGGCTGTCGCTCTCACTATTGAGAAGACGGCCGAGCAGGCGGGTTTGACGTACGCTAAGGCGATAGAGCTGGCCAAGCGGACGGTGAGCATTGCGGAATTTGACATTTCGCAGGTGAGCTTCCGCAGTGCCCGTACTGGAGGGTGTCTCCTGACCATCAAAGGTCAGGATGCCGGGAAGAAGGCGGACGCCTTTGCCGCGAGGCTTAGAAGCGCTCTGCCACAAGAAGTGAAGATCGGGAGGCCGTCTGCTTGCGCGGAGTTGCGCGTCGCCGGCCTCGACGTCTCTGTGACGACCGCCGAAGTCCTGGAAGCGGTCGTACTGGATGGAGAGTGCTTGGCCGGTGATGTCCGGGTCGGGCTGATCAGAGAGGGGCCGCGGGGGGATGGATCGTGTTGGGTCCGTCTCCCAGTCGCGGCCGCCAAGAAGCTCTTGAGCTCTGGGCGGCTGCGAGTTGGTTGGGTGCTGGCGCGGGTGACGCTGTTGGCCGCGAGGCCGACACGCTGTTTCCGCTGCCAAGACACCGGCCACGTGGCTGCCAAGTGCCAGTGCCCGGTGGACCGCAGCGGGACTTGCTTCCGTTGTGGGAAATCGGGGCACAAGGCGGCGGAGTGCGGGGCTGCGGAGCCTAACTGCGTCCTGTGCGAAGCCGCCGGCAGGTCGGAAAGGGGGCACGTGCTGGGCAGATGTCCGTCTGCCAAAAAGCCGGCCCCCCGAGATGAGAAGGCCCCGACCAAGAAGGCTCGGCAGAAGCCGAAGTCGAAGGCCGTGCGGGCCTAGACCCGCGGGCGGTGATCGGGGGATCGCCGTCCTGCATAAAGGGTCCCGAGATGGTAGCCCCCATTTGGCCCGGGGGCTCTCGGTGAAGTCAGCGGACTAAACCGCTGCGAGAAGAGGCCGGTTGCGGTCGCGCTCGGGAACGGGGCGGAGATGAAATCGCTCCGCGGTACCCGCCCCACCCGAAATAGGCGCATGTTGAAGGGCCGGGGGGGTTTTAGTGGGTAAACCTCGTGTAGGGAGTCCCACATACCCCCGCCTCCCTCCCCCGAGGGGGCGGGGGATGCGTAACGCATTTCCCCTCCTTAAAAAAAAAAAAAAAAAAAAAAAGGTTAGGTTAGGTTAGGTTAGGTTAGGTTAGGTTAGGTTAGGTTAGGTTAGGTTAGGTTAGGTTAGGTTAGGTTAGGTTAGGTTAGGTTAGGTTAGGTTAGGTTAGGTTAGGTTAGGTTAGGTTAGGTTAGGTTAGGTTAGGTTAGGTTAGGTTAGGTTAGGTTAGGTTAGGTTAGGTTAGGTTAGGTTAGGTTAGGTTAGGTTAGGTTAGGTTAGGTTAGGTTAGGTTAGGTTAGGTTAGGTTAGGTTAGGTTAGGTTAGGTTAGGTTAGGTTAGGTTAGGTTAGGTTAGGTTAGGTTAGGTTAGGTTAGGTTAGGTTAGGTTAGGTTAGGTTAGGTTAGGTTAGGTTAGGTTAGGTTAGGTTAGGTTAGGTTAGGTTAGGTTAGGTTAGGTTAGGTTAGGTTAGGTTAGGTTAGGTTAGGTTAGGTTAGGTTAGGTTAGGTTAGGTTAGGTTAGGTTAGGTTAGGTTAGGTTAGGTTAGGTTAGGTTAGGTTAGGTTAGGTTAGGTTAGGTTAGGTTAGGTTAGGTTAGGTTAGGTTAGGTTAGGTTAGGTTAGGTTAGGTTAGGTTAGGTTAGGTTGTCGGAGGAGTTGTGTACCCGGTAACGCAGGGAAGCAACGGATCTTAATGTTCATGGTGTCAATCGATGCGCCTTGAGTTCGCCGATATTTCAGTTTTGGTTGCAACCCAAAAACCCAAGTGGTTTTTGAGTTATTCAATTGTTTGTGTTTTTCGTCTTTTAGAACGAAATTGTTAGTAGGTCATCCATGTACGGAGACACTGGTTGACGAGTTTGTCCCAGTGTTTCTTTGCGGGGCTGACCTCTAACTGGGTGGGGAGTAATCTGTTGTGGGTTTGCTCCTTATTTTGTTTATTTTGGTGTTTAATTTCTTGGGTTTAGCTTTAATTATTAGTTAGATTTAGGACTTTTTACACTTGGTGATATCCCTTCTGGTCATCTGCTCGAGTTTCGAGTAGCTGATTGACGGGATATGCCGAAGGGAGGTGGTCGAATGGATAGAGAAGTGCAAGATGAAGGGGGGGGATCTGATGGGGGGGGAAACAGGTCTTCAGAGGAGGAGTTTTCGGCCTTTTATGGCGATGAAAGGTCAGGGAATGAGAATGTCTTGGAGGAGGTTCGTGGTAAAAAGGGGGTTCGTCGTAAGGATGGACAGGATAGGGCGGGAAAAGGTGGTGGTCCTTCGAGGGTTTCTGCCCGAGCGGGCAAATCCGTCGAGGAGCTGTTGGGGACGGACTCAATACCGTCTCTGTCTGAGTCGGAGCTCGTCGCGAGTAAGCGACTTTTCTCGGAGCTTTCGGGCTCCGACACGGAGGAGATTGGCGTAGGGTCCGATAGGACTGTCAAGGCCCAGACGGCCAAACGAGGGAAAACCAAGAGTTCGATGAGCAGATTATCTGCTGCTCGTCAAGAACTCCGAGAAAGAACCAAGGAGGCTAAGGAAGCAGACTTCCTTGCCTCTATGGAGAAGAGATCTTTTAGAAAGGAGGTGGCGGTATTGGACCCTACACCGCCAGGCCCCCTGGACATTGATGTAGAGGTGATGGGGCCGGAGGACTTGTTACGTGCTGGTGAGAGTAATCTCCAAGAGATTCTTGCCATTGCCAACAAGTCCACCAACCTCAAAGGTGGCTACGCCAACAAGATCAAGCGGGCCACCTCCACTTTGAGGGTTGTTTTAGACGCGCTTGGAGCGCGAACTGAAGCAGAGGAGACTCGCCGTCTCAAGGCTGATAATAATCGGCTTCAACGAGAGCTGGCGAATCTACGCGAAGAAGTACGCGCTTACAAGCGCGAGTTTGAGGAGAGCCGTACCGAAGCGGCAAAGGCGAAGAGTTCTCCGATGTCCAGCGATCAGCTGGGCATTCTAGAGAAGAATATTGCCCGTCTAGTGGGCAGTTTAGTTGACAGGCGTCTGTCGGCTCTTGAGGAGCGCTTGCCTCCTCTGGCTCCCATGGCCCGCCCCTGGCTGCTGATAAAAAGAGAGTAGCTCAAGCCCAAGAAAAGAGGGCTGTTAGTCCGGCACCAGTTGCCTCACAGGCCCCCGATGCCTCACAGGCCCGCGATGCCTCACAGGCCCGCGATGTCTCACCGGTGATGCCGTTAAACGCGACTCGTCGTGTGGTTCGGGAGGAATTTCCGGCGCTTCCTGTGCGCCCAGAAGTTCGTTCGGCCCCTGCCCCAGCTAAGCCCAATAAGGGTAAGGCTAAGGGGTCGAAGAAGAAGTCCGGAGAACGAATGGACACTGGGCCATCTACTTCGTCGGAAAGCGCCGTTGCCTCGGTGAGTGCTTCGAAAGAGGCACCTACAACAACCGCCACGGCGTCTGAGCAGCCTGCGGCAGGGTGGACTGAGGTGGTGCGCCGAAAAGCGCCCAAGAAGAAGGCACCTGAGCCTGTTAAAACAGCGGCGAAGGAGCCCAGGGTCGTGATGCCACGCTCCACGGCCGTAGTAGTTAAGCTGAAGCCGGAAGCGGTCAGCAACGGTTCGACATACAGCTCCGTCTTGCAGAAGGCGGAGCTGTCGATCAACCTGGTCGAACTTGGGATTGGACCCCTTCGCATTAGGCAGGCGGCCACGGGAGCCAGGGTCATTGAGATCCCTGGCTCAACCAGTCATGATAAGGCGGACACCTTGGCGGCTCGTCTGTCGGAGGTCCTTGCTGACGAGGTGGATGTTTCAAGGCCCGTGAAATGTGCCGATTTCAAAATCACGGGCCTCTCAGATGCTGCAACCGCAGAATCGGTAAAGTCTGCGGTCGCCAGAGAAGGTGGTTGTACCCCCGCTCAAATCTGGGTGGGAGAAATTCAGCGGGGGTTAGTTGGAACTGGTTTTGCTCGTATGAGCTGCCCAGTGACAGCTGCTAAAAAACTGGTGTCACTGGGCAGCATTGCTGTGGGGTGGAGCAAAGTCACGCTCCACCTTGTTAATGCATGTCCCAAGCATTGCTTCCGGTGTCTGGGATTGGGTCATTTCGCTGCGTTATGCCCCCCCTCGATGAAAGACCGCAGTAATTTATGCTATCGCTGCGGTCAACCTGGGCATAATGCATCAGGATGTCAGGCGGCAAAACTGAAATGTGCGGTCTGCTCGGACGCAGGCCGCCCAGCGGAGCATGTAATGGGGGGTAGGTCTTGTAACCCCCCACCCGTTCGTGGTAAACTCCCCAATAGGGGAGCGGCGTCGCCTGAGGCCCAAATGTCTGAGTAATGCCTGGACATTTGGGTTTTCTTCAGGGGAATGGTAACCACTCCGCCGCGGCTCAGGATCTCTTTCTGCAGTCGATGGCGGAGTGGCATATCGATGTGGCGGTGTTGGCGGAGCCCTATTGTGTTCCTTCTCAACCGCATTGGGCTGGGGATGATCAGGGTTCCGTCGCCATTTTAGTGAGGCCCGGCGCTGGCCCCCCCCTCATTCCCAGAATGAGGGGTCCCGGGTACGTGGTGGCGGTTTGGGGAGAGTACGCTATAATCGGGATCTACTTCTCCCCAAACCGTAATTTGGCCGCCCTAGAGCAGTTCCTCGATGCTCTAGGGCCGCTAATCGGAAGGCTAGCTCCCCTTCCAGTAATAGTGGCAGGGGACTTTAACGCCAAGTCCTCGGCGTGGGGTTCCCCTGTCACTGACCCGAAGGGGAGAGAGGTGGAGGAGTGGGCTTTGGCCGCGGGACTGTCCCTCCTTAATACAGGAACGGTCCCGACCTGCGTGCGGCGGGCAGGCGGTTCGGTGGTGGACCTGTCGTTCGCCACTCCTGCCGTCGCGCGCAGGGTGGAGAGATGGAGGGTGGTGACGGAGGTGGAGACACTCTCGGACCATCGCTACATACGGTTCGAGGTGTCTTCAGCCTCCGCATCGAGTCCAGCATCGCGCTTCGGTGGACGTAGTGTGTTCCCGCGTTGGGCTCTCTCGAAGCTCAACCGTGAATTGGCGGAGGAGGCGGCCATCATCGGTCGTTGGAGTCTTCCGCCCTCTGAAGGAATGGGGGTGGACGAACTGGCTGGCTGTCTCGGCAACGTGCTCACTAACGTTTGCCGAGCAGCCATGCCTAGAGTGCGGGGCCCCGCCCCACCCCGAAGGGCGGTCTACTGGTGGTCAACGGAGTTGGCTGATCTTCGCGCCGCCTGCAATGCTGCGCGTCGCGCATATACTCGCAGCAGGCGGCGCCGTCCCCAGGACGAGGAGCGCGATGGCCGGCTGTACAGGGTCTACCGTGCAAAAAGGGAGATCCTACAGCTGGCCATCAGTCGGGCCAAGGAGCGAGCGTGGCTGGAGTTGGTGGAGGGGATCGATAAAGACCCCTGGGGCCGACCGTATAAAAGGGCGCGAGTCAAACTCCGCGCCCAGTCGGCTCCGTTAACGGAGACACTCCAGCCACAAGTGCTGGGGAATATTGTTCGGGAGCTGTTCCCGGACCCTCCAGTAGGATTCGCTCCTCCGCGAATGGCCCCGCTGATGCTGGACTCGGTGGTGGAGGATGTTCCGCCACCCGTCACTGACGCAGAAATGGAGGCAATTCTGTTTCGCCTCCGTAGTAAGAAGAGGGCGCCCGGTCCGGACGGGGTGCACGGGAAGGTTTTAGCGATAGCCCTAGTGCACCTCGAAGATAGGCTCCGGGAACTGTTCAACTGCTGCCTACAGAGCAGACAGTTCCCGGAGGCATGGAAGAAGGGTCGGCTCGTCCTTATTCCGAAGGGCGGGCGAACACCGGACTGCGCGTCGGCGGTGCGACCGATCGTGTTGCTGAACGAGGTGGGCAAGGCTTTTGAGCTTATTCTAGCCTCCCGCCTTGCTCAGCATTTGGAGAAAGGACCCGGGCCCAAACTGTCAGACAGTCAATATGGGTTCCGGGCTGGTCGGTCGACCGTCGACGCCCTGGGGCGTCTAAGGTCAGTGACGGGTGATGCGGAACGTCGAGGGGAGGTGGTGGTGGCGGTGTCGTTTGACATCGCCAACGCCTTCAACAGCCTCCCTCACATCGTCATACGGGAGGCACTGATCTACTTTGGTGTGCCCCCGTATCTCGGGAGGCTGATGAATGCGTATCTCTCCGATAGGGAGGTCGTGTACGAGGACGGGTCGGGGTCCTTAAAGAGGTTGAAGGTCGATTGCGGCGTCCCCCAGGGCTCGCGTCTGGGTCCGGACCTTTGGGACGTCGGCTTTGACTGGGTCTTGCGGTGTGCTCTTCTCTCGGGCATGGTGCTCGTCTGCTATTGCGACGACACCTATGCCCTGTTCCGAGGGAAGACCTACGAGGAGGCCGCGCGGCTGGCTGAGGTGGGAGCATCCCTCGTTGTCAGCCGCATAGAGCGGTTGGGGCTTCGGGTACGTCTAGACAAGACCGAAGCCATACTCTTCCGCGGACCCGGGAGGAGAGGACCCCCACCTGGGGCACGACTCCTTATTGGAGAGACGGAGGTCAGGATGAGTCCGACACTAAAATGTCTTGGACTCATCCTGGACGGGAGGTGGACCTTCGGCCCACATTTCCAACAGTTGGGACCGAAGGTCGTGAGGGCGGCGTCAGCACTGGGCCGGCTCCTGCCTAATATAGGAGGGCCCAGCGAAGCCTGCAGGCGGCTGTACTCCGGAGTCTGTCGGAGTATGGCCCTGTACGGTGCCCCAATTTGGGCGAATTCCCTTACCGCTCGCAATAAGGCCCAGCTGCGAAAAGCGCAGCGGGTCATAGCGGTAAGGGTGATCAGGGGGTACCGTACGGTCTCCTGGGCGGCAGCTACTGCCCTGGCGGGAGACCCGCCGTGGGAGCTTGCTGCGACGGTTTTCGCCGAGTTGCACCTTCTCGTTTCAGAGAGGAGGTCGCGCGGTGAAGACCTGCAATGGGAGGAGCTCCGGCGGGTCCGAAGGCTGGGAGAGCAGTGGCTGCTGAGGAGGTGGGGTGAGGACCTGGCGCAGGCCCAGTACGGGCAACGTACTGCTCAGGCTCTGTGTCCAGTCCTTGCGGCGTGGATGCGCCGCAAGAGAAAACCCCTCACCTTCCGCCTTACACAGGTGCTCACCGGACACGGTTGTTTCGGTGCGTACTTGTGTAAGGTCGCCAGGAGGGAGCCTACGCCAGCCTGCCATGATTGTGGCGCTGCGGAGGACACGGCCCAGCACACCCTCGAGGTGTGCGATCGTTGGGCCGTGCAGCGCCATGATCTCATGGCGGTGCTTGGGCGGGACCTCTCGCTCTCGAGCATGGTTCGCTGCATGCTTGAGAGTGATGAGGCCTGGCAGGCGGCGGTCTCTTTCTGCGAAACCGTCCTTTCGCGGAAAGAGGCCGCGGAGCGGAACAGAGAGGATGACCCTTCCTCCGTTCTGCTCCGCCGGCGTAGGACGGGAGTGCGGAGGCGTCGCTATGCGAACCTCCAATAACTTCCGTCCCACGGGGCTCCGGGTCAGGTTGGGTACCTGCCCGGCTTAGCTAGTCCCGGCGTCGAGGGGAACACTTTTGCTTGCCTAAGTGTTCCCTAATTTGGTGGAAGTCCGGTCCCTTATGAGGTAGACCGGCCGGTCGTGGAGGGAGTCCTGTGGTAGAGAGAACCAGGATATCCCTCCGTATACGGCTGAAGGCAACCGCAGGTGGTTTTAGTGAGTAGGAGTCTCACATACCCCCGGGGTGCTTCAGCTTAACTGAGGCACGTACCCAACCCGGGGCACCCATGATGGGTTTCCCCTGCGTGATCAAAAAAAAAAAAAAAAAAAAAAAAAAAGGTTAGGTTAGGTTAGGTTAGGTTAGGTTAGGTTAGGTTAGGTTAGGTTAGGTTAGGTTAGGTTAGGTTAGGTTAGGTTAGGTTAGGTTAGGTTAGGTTGGGGGCGATGCCGGTCCGTCCACGTTCGTGTCCCTGGGCACCCCCCCCGTACCATCGCGAGCTTTTTCGCGGTGACACGGGAGGGGTGGCTGAACGCCGGCATCGTGTGTTTGTGTGTATAAATGTGTGAGTGTTTCTGTGATGGATGGGTCCGTGGGCCCCGAACCCTAAGCTGGTAGCGTCCGGCGATGGGGTGCATGGCGAGTCGGTGACTACGCAACGAGGACGCGGGGCAGAATCACCCCTAAAATGATCAAATATGGAGAAACGTAGATTGAAAAGTATTCCCCGGGTGGGTTCTGGTGATCCGGTGGACGCCAGAGAATCCCACACCCTCTCAAATGAGGGGGTCTGTCGGACGTATACGGGGCCGGCACAAGATACGTTGAGGGTGGAGGAGGCCGCGGTGGAGGCGGCGAAGAAAGGAGAGGGCGCGACGACGCGCGAAGCTCCGAAGCCGGCGCACCTAACCGCGCCGGCGGCGGACGCAATCACGGACGAGGACGTAGACTTCTCCGTCTACCAGCCTGACGGCGTGGAACGGTTGAAGAGACTGGTGCAGAGGAAGAAGGAGCGGGGCTGCCCGATTCGGGACTTACCTGACTTGCCGCCCGTGTTGCGGACTCGGGATGTTCGTGATGTGCGGCCTCGCAATCCTATCATCGAGAGTTACGAGGCGGAGTTCGCCAAGTACAGACCATCGTGGAGTAAGAGAGCACCTGAGGAGGATGCTGATACTGGACGTGACAGTGAGGACTGGCCCGAGGACTCCGACGACAATGTCTCCGGCATGTCGTTGGACTCTGAGGGCTTGCCCACAACACCGGATAGGACTCGCCTGAAAAGGCGCAACCTGGATGAAGACATGGAGCCGCCCATCAGTAAAGGGGCGGTTCCCAAACCAAAGAGAGGACGAGGCCGGCCGCCAACGACTGGCCAGTACGTTGGCTATGCCAAGGCGCAGGCCGAGCATAACCGGCTGAAAGAGGAGGCCCTCAGGCTTGAAGCCGAGGAAGAAGTTGCCGAATCAGCGCGAAGGGCTAGGACGTTGTGGAAAGCCACTAGTTCCGCCCTCGCCGCGCTTCCCACCTCATCTCTTCCACGAGAAGAGGCTTTGGAGAAGACGGGCGCTGATCTGGCCAAAACCGTGGAGCAGGCGTTGGACACCATCGAGATGGTCGGCAAGAGGTCCGCCAACCTGAAGGGAACATTCCAAAAGTACCTGAAGGAGTCGGTGTCGACCATCTCAAAGGCTGTCGACGAGTTGAGGAGGCGTTCCTCTTCAGAGGAGATACAAAGACTCGAGGCCCAGAACGCGCGTCTCGAAAGGCAAATGGCGGAGCTACGCCAGGAGCTGGAAGAGATGCGCAAACAGGCCTCGAAGTCTACCGGAGATGACGTGCAGAAGCTGTTGGCCGAAGTGTCCCGTGCGAACGCAGAGACCTTCGGCAACATGCTCAACGCCAGGCTCGCCGGTCTGGAGGACCGACTCCTACCGGAGCCGAGGCGGAGGCCGCCGCTCGCGTCGGACGGGAATGATATCCCTCCCGTTCCCGCAAGCGTTGATGTGCCTATGGACGAAGATGCGCCGGGACCCCCTCTGCCTAATGCGAAAGGGAAACCGGCCAAGGCGAAGACGACCAAGCTGCCTGGCGCTGCAGTTGCCCCGCAAGAGGCTCCTGCTACGTCGGCGGCGTCAGGGGGCAAGAAAGCCCGGAAAAAGAAGAAGCGGCCATCAATGGCCGCTCAAGAGGCGGCGCAGGGGGGGCAGAACACCAGCTCCCCCAGTACTGAGGCCCCACGGACCACTGTAGGCCCTGAGGCCGGGAAGAAGAAGGGAGCGGCTACACCATCTACAGCCGCTCCGAAGAAGAAGAGAAAGCCGAAGCTCCGCGTCCCCGCCAGTGCGGCTGTCGCTCTCACTATTGAGAAGACGGCCGAGCAGGCGGGTTTGACGTACGCCAAGGCGATAGAGTTGGCCAAGCGGACGGTGAGCATTGCGGAATTTGACATTTCGCAGGTGAGCTTCCGCAGTGCCCGTACTGGAGGATGTCTCCTGACCATCAAAGGTCAGGATGCCGGGAAGAAGGCGGACGCCTTTGCCGCGAGGCTTAGAAGCGCTCTGCCACAAGAGGTGAAGATCGGGAGGCCGTCTGCTTGCGCGGAGTTGCGCGTCGCCGGCCTCGACGTCTCTGTGACGACCGCCGAAGTCCTGGAAGCGGTCGTACTGGATGGAGAGTGCTTGGCCGGTGATGTACGGGTCGGGCAGATAAGAGAGGGGCCACGGGGGGACGGATCGTGTTGGGTCCGCCTCCCAGTCGCGGCCGCCAAGAAGCTCTTGAGCTCTGGGCGGCTGCGAGTTGGTTGGGTGCTGGCGCGGGTGGCGCTGTTGGCCGCGAGGCCGACGCGCTGTTTCCGTTGCCAAGACACCGGCCACGTGGCTGCCAAGTGCCAGTGCCCGGTGGACCGCAGCGGGACTTGCTTCCGTTGTGGGAAATCGGGGCACAAGGCGGCGGAGTGCGGGGCTGCGGAACCTAACTGCGTCCTGTGCGAAGCCGCCGGCAGGTCGGAAAGGGGGCACGTGCTGGGCAGATGTCCGTCTGCCAAAAAGCCGGCCCCCCGAGACGAGAAGGCCCCGACCAAGAAGGCTCGGCAGAAGCCGAAGTCGAAGGCCGTACGGGCCTAGACCCGCGGGCGGTGATCGGGGGATCGCCGTCCTGCATAAAGGGTCCCGAGATGGAAGCCCCCATTTGGCCCGGGGGCTCTCGGTGAAGTCAGCGGACTAAACCGCTGCGAGAAGAGGCCGGTTGCGGTCGCGCTCGGGAACGGGGCGGAGATGAAATCGCTCCGCGGTACCCGCCCCACCCGAAATAGGCGCATGATGAAGGGCCGGGGGGGTTTTAGTGGGTAAACCTCGTGTAGGGAGTCCCACATACCCCCGCCTCCTTCCCCCGAGGGGGCGGGGGATGCGTAACGCATTTCCCCTCCTTAAAAAAAAAAAAAAAAAAAAAAAAAAAAAAAAAAAAAAAAAAAAAAAAAAAGGTTAGGTTAGGTTAGGTTAGGTTAGGTTAGGTTAGGTTAGGTTAGGTTAGGTTAGAAGTAAAGATCGGGAGGCCGACTGCTTGCGCGGAGCTGCGCGTCGCCGGCCTCGACGTTTCTGTGACGGCCGCCGAAGTCAAAGAGGCGGTCGTACTGGATGGAGAGTGTCAGGCCGGTGATGTACGGGTCGGGCAAATAAGAGAGGGGCCACGGGGGGACGGATCGTGTTGGGTCCGCCTCCCAGTCGCGGCCGCCAAGAAGCTCTTGAGCTCTGGGCGGCTGCGAGTTGGTTGGGTGCTGGCGCGGGTGGCGCTGTTGGCCGCGAGGCCGACGCGCTGTTTCCGTTGCCAAGACACCGGCCACGTGGCTGCCAAGTGCCAGTGCCCGGTGGACCGCAGCGGGACTTGTTTCCGTTGTGGGAAGCCGGGGCACAAGGCGGCGGAGTGCGGGGCTGCGGAGCCAAACTGCGCCCTGTGCGAGGCCGCTGGCAGGTCAGAAAGGGGGCACGTGCTGGGCAGATGTCCGTCTGCCAAAAAGCCGGCCCCCCGTGACGAGAAGGCCCCGACCAAGAAGGCTCGGCAGAAGCCGAAGTCGAAGGCCGCGCGAGCCTAGACCCGCGGGCGGTGATCGGGGGATCGCCGTCTTGCATTAAAGGGTCCCGAGATGAAAGCCCCCATTTGGCCCGGGGGCTCTCGGTGAAGTCAGCGGACTAAACCGCTGTGAGAAGAGGCCGGTTGCGGCTGCGCGCGGGATGGGGCGGAATTGAAATCGCTCCGCGGTGCCCGTCCCTCCCGCACTAGGCGCACGACGAAGGGCTGGGGGGGTTTTAGTGGGTAAACCTCGTGTAGGGAGTCCCACATACCCCCGCCTCCTTCCCCCGAGGGGGCGGGGGATGCGTAACGCAGGTTAGGTTAGGTTGGGGGCGATACCGGTTCCTCCTCGTTGGTGTCCCTGGGCGCCTGGGTGCGCCGCCCCGCCCTTTACACGGGGCGAGGCACTCAGGATGGCTGATCACCGGTCTTTCCTGTCTTTCTATCTTTTTGTAGCATACTCTTGTTTTTGCTTATTTTGTATTATTTTGTCTGTCTCTTCACCACCTTTCTTCACTATCTTTCATTTTTAGTTAAACTCTTCTTTACACTATTGTTTGTTTGTGTGTGTATTTCGGTGAGTGTTTGTGCGATGGATGGGCCCGTGGGCCCCGAACCCTAAGCTGGTAACGTCCGGTGATGGGGTGCATGGCGAGTCGGTGACTACGCAGAGAGGACGCGGGGCAGAATCACCCCTAAATGATCAAATCATGGAAGGTTGCAACGATAAAAATATTCCCCGGGCGGGTACCAACTCAGTTGGAGAATCCCGCACCCCCTCAGGGGAGGGGGTCTGGCCCACGTATACGGGGGGCGCCACCGCTGCAATGGAGGAGAGGAGGAGAGACGCGAACAACGACTTTGGCAAGGTATTACTGGACGATGAGAGGCATTCCGATTCGGCTGCTATGACGACGGCGAGTGAAGGTTCACGGGCGGGTACACCTGTCTCCACCCGCTCGAAGCGCAAGTGTTCGAAACCGGCGCCCCTAACCGCGCCGGCGGCGGACATAATGATAATGTCGGACGGTGACGTCAGGCGCACGACTCGAACTCCGGTCGTGCGGCTGGAGACATTACCGGTTGTGAGAAGCGGATCGCGGGTGACGACACCCGTGTCTGAGTTGGCATCGACGAGGACAAGCGAAGGAGAAGGTGGATCGCGGGCGGAGTCGCCTGTGTCCACTGGATTGTTTCGCAAACCCGAAAGCGGGACTGACGAGAGCGGTAGCGAGTCTGCTGTCTCTCAGAGCAAGGAAGAGACAAGAGAACGCTTCCGGCGCAAAAGACGCGGTGGCGAGTTGGAAGATAGCCCGGAGAAGGACAAAGGAGCGGCGAAACCTGCCTCCAAACGCGGTAGAGGGAGACCTCCCACCACAGGGATATATGCTGGGCTGGCTAAAGCCCGAAAGGATTATAACGACGAAATGGAGAGGTCCATTAGCTTAGAGGCTGAACTACAAATAGCAGAAGTTGGAAGGAGAATACCGGTGTTACGGACTCCCCGAATGTCGGGAAACTCCAGCGGCTCAGATGTGGCTGCGTTGGAGGAGAGTGAGGCTACGACAGCCTTGCTGGGCAAGGCGATCGCGGATAGTCTTGGGTCCATTGAAAATGTGGCTCAGATATCCAAGAACCTGAAAGGGACATCTGTTTCGTCACTGAAGAAGGCGACCAAGACTTTGAGGGATGCTTACGCGATCATAATGAGCAGGACGGCGTCGGACGAGAGGACGATATTAGAGGCGGCGAACATGCGCCTTAACAAGGAACTCGAAGTTATGAAGATGGAACTGGAGGCCGTCAAGCGCAGGCTGGCTGACGTCCAGCCGCAATTCACTCCCATGCCTAGGGAGTTGAATGTAGAAGAGCTGTTACAGCGAGCGGTGCGCGAGGCGGTCTCAGTGACCAGCGCACGGCTAGACGCGCGAATAGAGGGTCTCGAGGCCCGTCTCCTTCCGGAGCCACGCCTGAGACCTCCTCTGGCCGCGGACAGAGTGCGCGACGAAGCCCGAGACGCAACACCATCAACGTCGAAGGCAAAAGAGAGGACTCCTGAGCCGGAGCCTGCGGTGTCGACTCTGTCGCCTCCGCTCAATCCCGGGCCGGCTCTGAAACAAAAGAAGAAGAAAATCAAAAAGTCAGCCGCAGCCGTAGAAGCGGCAGCCGCTAGGCGCGACGCTGCCCCATCTACGTCTACGAAGGAACCAAATCCGACCGAACAGTGGTCGGAGGTGGTCAAAAGAGGAGGAAAGAAGCAAGGTAGAGAAGAAGGAAAGAAGGAGGAGCCCAAGAAGGGGCGAAAGAAAAGGAAAAGGAAAAAGAAAGGTGACCTCCGCGCTCCGAAGACAGCTGCGGTAGTTGTGACACTACTGCCGGACGCGGAGAAGAGGGGTGTGACGTACAAGTCCATTATGGACAAAGCCAAGCAGTACGTCGACATCACCACCCTCGAGATCCCGGCGGTTAAATTTAAACAGGCCGTGACCGGGGCCCGCATGTACGAGGTCTCGGGAACGGCCTGCAAGGAGAAGGCCGACGCCCTCGCGGGCAAACTTAAGGAGGTACTCGGCGAGGAGGACGTCCGCGTGTCTAGGCCACAGAAATGCGCTGAGCTGCGTATAACCGGCATGGACGACTCCGCCACTGCGACAGAGATTGCCGCGGCCGTCGGAAGATGTGGTGGCTGTGAGGCTGAAGAGGTCAGAGTCGGAGAGATCCGGGTCGATCGGAGTGGACGCGGCTCGGTCTGGGTGAAATGCCCGGTCGAGGCCGCAAAGCACTTGACGGCGCCGGGTGCCAAACTTTATGTTGGATGGACTGTAGTGCGTGTGACGCTCTTGTCGACGCGCGCCATGCGGTGCTATAGATGTCACGAGGCGGGACATACTAGAGCGAAATGCCCCTCGGAAGTCGACCGCGGAGACCTCTGTTTCCGGTGTGGCCAGCCTGGCCATACGGTCAAGGTTTGCGGCAACTCACCTCACTGCGCGGTTTGCGCGGCGAACGGTAAAAAGGCGGACCACGTCGTAGGGAGCAAACCCTGCAAGATACCGCTGAAGAAGGAAAAAGGCTCCAATAAGAGCCAAGCGCCCAAGGCTGCCACACCATCAACGGCAACCTCCGGTGCGGGAGCGGCCCCCATGGACGCCCAATAACGGCTCCCCAAAGGTTCTTGCAGGGTAACTTGAACCACAGCGCTCAAGCGCAAGATCTGTGGGTTCAAGAAATGCTGAAGAGGTCCGTCGATATCGGCATAATCGCTGAGCCATACCGGATCCTCGCAAGAGGCGACTGGCTAGGCGACGCGGACTCGACGGTGGCGGTGGTATTTGGCCCGAGAGTTGTCCCTCCATCTTCCAGGAGAACGGTGAGGAGCCACGGCTTTGTCGCTGCGGATCTGGGGACTCTCACTGTTGTGGGGGTCTATTTTTCTCCAAATCGACCCATCGCCGACTTTGAGGCTCTCCTCTTACGACTAACGCCCGTCGTGAACGGAGCAGCCAATCCCGTGGTCGTCGCCGGAGACTTTAACGCCAAATCCACGCGTTGGGGCTCCCCGGCGACGGACGCGAGAGGCAGAATTATGGCGGACTGGCTCACAGCCACGGGCCTGGTCGTGGCAAATAGAGGTGCTGTTAGCACTTGCGTTCGACGACAAGGTGAGTCAATTGTGGATCTGACTCTGGTCAGTCCATCAATTGCTCGCAGAATAAACGGCTGGAGGGTCCTCGAGGAGGTCGAGACCCTCTCGGACCATCTTTATATAAGTTTCGACCTATCTCCTTTGGCGAATACTGGCCGCCGAACTCCACCCGGTAGTGGCCCAAGATGGTCCCTGAGAGATCTGGATCGAGACCTTCTCGAGGAAGCGGCGATCGTCGCGTCGTGGGCGCCTCTTCCGTCGGACGACGTCGAAGAGTGCGCGGAGTGGCTTAACGAGGCGGCTCGTAATATCTGCGATGCCTCTATGCCCCGCGTAAAACCCGTCGTGCCCAGACGTCAGACTTATTGGTGGCGCCCAGAGCTCAGACGACTTCGTGAGGATTGTGTGGCGGCCCGACGTCGATACCTGAGATATCGCAGGCGGCGGAACAGGGTAGAGACCGAAGAGGAGGCCATTTTTGACGGCTACCGCCAGGCGCGGCACGCTATGCGTGAAGCTGTTAAGGCGGCGAAAAGAGAGGCTTGGGAGGAGTTCCTCAACACCCTGGAACAGGACCCGTGGGGCAAGCCGTACAAATGGGTGAGGCAAAAGCTTCGCCCCGCTGCCCCACCGCTCACTCAGTCCTTACAGCCGGCTTTCTGTAGATCCATAGTTTCGGCCCTATTTCCATCTAGGGCCAGGTGGTCCCCACCATCCATGGCACCACCAATTACGGAGCCCGAAGAGGAAGAGGAAATTCCCCCAGTCACAGCCGGAGAACTGGCAGTGGCGGTACATAAGATGAGCCTACACAATAAGGCCCCTGGCTTGGATGGAGTCCCCGGTCGAGTATGGGTGCTGGCGATGGAGCACATGGAGGAGCGTGTGCTCGCCGTACTGAACTTGTGTTTGGTACAGGGGCGAGTTCCACGTCGCTGGAAGACGGGCAAACTCGTGCTACTCAGAAAGGCTGGGCGACCGGAAGACCAACCGTCGGCCTATCGCCCCATAGTGTTGATCGACGAGATCTGCAAGACGTTTGAGAGGATCATCGTCGCACGCCTCAACCGTCATCTGGAGAGCGTTGGTCCCAACCTGAGCGACGCTCAGTTCGGGTTTCGGTCTCGTCGATCGACGGTGGACGCGGTGGCTCGGATTCAGTCAATCATGGAGCGGGAGATCTCTCGGGGCGGGGTGGTGTTGGTTGTCTCGTTGGACATCACCAACGCATTCAACACCCTGCCCTGGGATACCATAAAAGAGGCCCTAAGGTACCATCGGGTGCCCAAATACTTGCGTCGAACCATCGGGGATTATCTCTCCGAGCGTTCCGTACAGTATCCCACTGAAAACGGATGGGAAGTGCAGGAGGTGGACTGCGGCGTCCCGCAGGGTTCGGCCCTCGGTCCGGAATTGTGGGACCTTGGATTTGATCATGTGCTCCGCGGTGCCAACTTACCCGGCGTCGAACTGGTCGCATACGCGGATGACACTGCGGTGGTCTGTCCCGCCGAAACGCACCGCGAAGCCACAATCCTGGCGACGGCAGCGGTAGCACAGGTAGTGCGCAGAATCCAGGCGCTGGGCCTGACGGTGGCGATGAACAAGACGGAGGCTATCATGTTTCACGGGCCCCGAAATGCGCCGCCGCCTGGACTAGCAATAGTAGTGGGAGGGACCTCGATCCAGATCGCGCCTACCATGCGATATCTCGGATTGGTCCTCGATAGCCGGTGGACATTCAAGGAACACTTCCGCCGGTTGTCCGAGAAAGTGACAAAGGCAGCTGGGGCCTTGGCCCCGCTGCTACCAAACCTCGGGGGCCCGAGCCTTACCTGTCGGCGCCTGTACATGGGCGTGATACGCTCTATGGTGATGTACGGGGCGCCGATATGGGCGGATGGTCTGCTGCCTGAGAATAGGCATGTCCTGGGACGGCTGCAGCGAGTGATGGCGATTCGAGCAGTCCGAGGATATCGTACTATCTCTCGCGACGCTTCGTGCCTCCTAGCTGGCAGCGTCCCCTGGGACTTAGACGCTCAAACCCTCGCCGATGTTTACTGGCGTGGCGCAGCGATCCGCGCGGGGGGAAGCAACCCCTCACCGGACGCCGTACGTCGGTGGAGGGACAGAGCCGAAGAGGTAGCAGTCGAGCGCTGGGAGGAGCGGCTCCTGGAGCCACAAGTAAGCGTGAACTTGGTACAGGCCATCCGCCCTGTACTGAGAGAGTGGTTAGCAAGAAAGCACGGCGCGCTCTCGTTCCGACTCACACAGGTGTTGACCGGGCACGGCTGTTTCGGCCGTTACCTGTGTGAGATCGCGAACCGAGAAGAGAGCACGCGCTGTCACCACTGCGGCGACGACCGGGACACGGCGGAGCATACCGTCTCCGCCTGTCCCGCTTGGATAGGACAACGGGCGGTCCTCACGGCCGCCATTGGACAAGACTTATCGCTGCCAGCGTTGGTTCGCGCCATGCTGGCAAGCGAACCCGGATGGACTGCGGTGCAGACTTTTTGTGAAGAAGTTGTCGCCGCGAAGGAGGAGGCCGAGCGAGCGAGGGAGTTGGAGGCGCTCGACCCCCACCGAAGAAGACGGCTAAGGCGTCGACGAGTCGTCCAGGATGACAACTTGCCGCCTTAGCCGGGGGGCTCGGGGCGGCGGCATGGGGATGCCGTCGTCTAACGAGTCGAGTCCCCGAGTGGGTCGCGATGCGCTGCGCATTCTTCGCGCATCGCGACACCGTGGAGAGATGGGCCCAAGCAAGCCCCGAAGGGGCCTCTGTTCGGCCCTTAGGAGCCCAAAAGCTCCAGTGAAGACGGGCCTGCCGTAAAACGCAGGCGAAACCATGCAGGGCCGCGGACGAAGGCTCACGCGTGCTCGCAACCCTGCATGGAGTGCAGAAGAATGCCGTCGGGTTTTAGTGGGTAGGGCTGCGGTCAATTCACCATCTTCACGACCGCAGCGAGTCCCACATACCCGTGGGGGAGTCCCCAATTCCCCCGGGATGCGTAAGAGCATTTCCCGACGCAAAAAAAAAAAAAAAAAAAAAAAAAAAAAAAAAAAAAAAAAAAAAAAAAAAAAAAAAAAAAAAAAAAAAAGGTTAGGTTAGGTTAGGTTAGGTTAGGTTAGGTTGGGGGCGATGCCGGTCCGTCCACGTTCGTGTCCCTGGGCACCCCCCCCGTACCATCGCGAGCTTTTTCGCGGTGACACGGGAGGGGTGGCTGAACGCCGGCATCGTGTGTTTGTGTGTATAAATGTGTGAGTGTTTCTGTGATGGATGGGTCCGTGGGCCCCGAACCCTAAGCTGGTAGCGTCCGGCGATGGGGTGCATGGCGAGTCGGTGACTACGCAACTAGGACGCGGGGCAGAATCACCCCTAAACTGATCAGTCATGGAGAAACGTAAATTGAAAAATATTCCCCGGGTGGGTTCTGGTGATCCGGTGGACGCCAGAGAATCCCACACCCTCTCAAATGAGGGGGTCTGTCGGACGTATACGGGGCCGGCACAAGATACGTTGAGGGTGGAGGAGGCCGCGGTGGAGGCGGCGAAGAAAGGAGAGGGCGCGACGACGCGCGAAGCTCCGAAGCCGGCGCACCTAACCGCGCCGGCGGCGGACGCAATCACGGACGAGGACGTAGACTTCTCCGTCTACCAGCCTGACGGCGTGGAACGGTTGAAGAGACTGGTACAGAGGAAGAAGGAGCGGGGCTGCCCGATTCGGGACTTACCCGATTTGCCGCCCGTGTTGCGGACTCGGGATGTTCATGGGGTGCGGCCTCGCAATCCTATAATTGAGAGTTACGAGGCGGAGTTCGCCAAGTACAGACCGTCGTGGAGTAAGAGAGCACCTGAGGAGGATGCTGATACTGGACGTGACAGTGAGGACTGGCCCGAGGACTCCGACGACAATGTCTCCGGCATATCGTTGGATTCTGAGGGCTTGCCCACAACAACACCGGATAGGACTCGCCTGAAAAGGCGCAACCTGGACGAAGACGTGGAGCCGCCCATCAGTAAAGGGGCGGTGCCCAAACCAAAAAGGGGACGAGGCCGGCCGCCAACGACTGGCCAGTACGTTGGTTACGCCAAGGCGCAGGCCGAGCATAACCGGCTGAAGGAGGAGGCCCTCAGGCTTGATGCCGAGGAAGAGGTTGCCGAATCAGCGCGGAGGACTAGGACGTTGTGGAAAGCCACTAGTTCCGCCCTCGCCGCGCTTCCCACCTCATCTCTCGCACGAGAAGAGGCTTTGGAGAGGACGGGCGCTGATTTGGCAAAAACCGTGGAGCAGGCTTTGGACACCATTGAGATGGTCGGCAAGAAATCCGCCAACCTGAAGGGAACATTCCAAAAGTACCTGAAGGAGTCGGTGTCGACCATCTCAAAGGCTGTCGACGAGTTGAGGAGGCGTTCCTCTTCAGAGGAGATACAAAGACTCGAGGCCCAGAACGCGCGTCTCGAAAGGCAAATGGCGGAGCTACGCCAGGAGCTGGAAGAGATGCGCAAGCAGGGCTCGAAGTCTACTGAAGATGACATGCAGAAGCTGTTGGCCGAAGTGTCCCGTGCGAACGCAGAGACCTTCGGCAACATGCTCAATGCCAGGCTCGCCGGACTGGAGGACCGACTCCTGCCGGAGCCGAGGCGGAGGCCGCCGCTTGCGTCGGACGGGAATGATATCCCTCCCGTTCCCGCAAGCGTTGATGTGCCTATGGACGAAGAGGCGCCGGGACCCCCTCTGCCTAAGGCGAAAGGGAAACCGGCCAAGGCGAAGACGACCAAGCTGCCTGGCGCTACAGTTGCCCCGCAAGAGGCTCCTGCTACGTCGGCGGCGTCAGGGGGCAAGAAAGCCCGGAAAAAGAAGAAGCGGCCATCAATGGCCGCTCAAGAGGCGGCGCAGGGGGGGCAGAACACCAGCTCCCCCAGTACTGAGGCCCCACGGACCACTGTAGGCCCTGAGGCCAGGAAGAAGAAGGGAGCGGCTACACCATCTACAGCCGCTCCGAAGAAGAAGAGAAAGCCGAAGCTCCGCGTCCCCGCCAGTGCGGCTGTCGCTCTCACTATCGAGAAGACGGCCGAGCAGGCGGGTTTGACGTACGCCAAGGCGATAGAGTTGGCCAAGCGGACGGTGAGCATTGCGGAATTGGACATTTCGCAGGTGAGCTTCCGCAGTGCCCGTACTGGAGGGTGTCTCCTGACCATCAAAGGTCAGGATGCCGGGAAGAGGGCGGACGCCTTTGCCGCGAGGCTTAGAAGCGCTCTGCCACAAGAGGTGAAGATCGGGAGGCCGTCTGCTTGCGCGGAGTTGCGCGTCGCCGGCCTCGACGTCTCTGTAACGACCGCCGAAGTCCTGGAAGCGGTCGTACTGGATGGAGAGTGCTTGGCCGGTGATGTCCGGGTCGGGCAAATAAGAGAGGGGCCACGGGGGGACGGATCGTGTTGGGTCCGCCTCCCAGTCGCGGCCGCCAAGAAGCTCTTGAGCTCTGGGCGGCTGCGAGTTGGTTGGGTGCTGGCGCGGGTGACGCTGTTGGCCGTGAGGCCGACACGCTGTTTCCGTTGCCAGGACACCGGCCACGTGGCTGCCAAGTGCCAGTGCCCGGTGGACCGCAGCGGGACTTGCTTCCGTTGTGGGAAATCGGGGCACAAGGCGGCGGAGTGCGGGGCTGCGGAGCCTAACTGCGTCCTGTGCGAAGCCGCCGGCAGGTCGGAAAGGGGGCACGCGCTGGGCAGATGTCCGTCTGCCAAAAAGCCGGCCCCCCGAGACGAGAAGGCCCCGACCAAGAAGGCTCGGCAGAAGCCGAAGTCGAAGGCCGCGCGAGCCTAGACCCGCGGGCGGTGATCGGGGGATCGCCGTCTTGCATTAAAGGGTCCCGAGATGGAAGCCCCCATTTGGCCCGGGGGCCCTCGGTGGAGTCAGCGGACTAAACCGCTGCGAGAAGAGACCGGTTGCGGTCGCGCTCGGGAACGGGGCGGAGATGAAATCGCTCCGCGGTACCCGCCCCACCCGAAATAGGCGCATGTTGAAGGGCCGGGGGGGTTTTAGTGGGTAAACCTCGTGTAGGGAGTCCCACATACCCCCGCCTCCTTCCCCCGAGGGGGCGGGGGATGCGTAACGCATTTCCCCTCCAAAAAAAAAAAAAAAAAAAAAAAAAAAAAAAAAAAAAGGTTAGGTTAGGTTGGGGGCGATGCCGGTCCGTCCACGTTCGTGTCCCTGGGCACCCCCCCCGTACCATCGCGAGCTTTTTCGCGGTGACACGGGAGGGGTGGCTGAACGCCGGCATCGTGTGTTTGTGTGTATAAATGTGTGAGTGTTTGTGTGACGGATGGACCCGTGGGGTCCCTAATCCCCGGTTTGTGGTGCCCGGCCTTGGGATGCATGGCGAGCAGGAGGTCTACGTCACGAGGGCACTAGGGCAGAATCTCCCTTCAAAGATCGATCATGGAGAAACGCAATAGGAATAATTCTCCCCGGGCGGGTACCAGTACCAGTACTGGAGAATCCCGCACTCCCGATTCATCGGGGGTCTGCCGCACGTATACGGGGGCGGCACCAATTGCGTGCGAGGGTAAGGGGGCCGCTAAGGCGGTGAAGGAAGGAGAGGGCGCGACAACGCGCGAAGCTCCGAAGCCGGCGCACCTAACCGCGCCGGCGGCGGATGCAATCACGGACGAGGACGTGGACTTCTCCGTCTCCCAGCCTGACGGCGTGGAGCGGTTGAAGAGACTCATGCAGAGGAAGAAGGAGCGGGGCTGCCCGATTCGGGACTTACCTGATTTGCCGCCCGTGTTGCGGACTCGGGATGTTCGTGGGGTGCGGCCTCGCAATCCTATAATTGACAGCTACGAGGCGGAGTTCGCCAAGTACAGACCGTCGTGGAGTAAGAGAGCACCTGAGGAGGATGCTGATACTGGACGTGACAGTGAGGACTGGCCCGAGGACTCCGATGACAATGCCTCCGGCATGTCGTTGGACTCTGAGGGCTTGCCCACAACCCCGGATAGGACTCGCCTGAAAAGGCGCAACTCGGATGAAGACATGGAGCCGCCCATCAGTAAAGGGGCGGTTCCCAAACCAAAAAGAGGACGAGGCCGGCCGCCAACGACTGGCCAGTACGTTGGCTACGCCAAGGCGCAGGCCGAACATAACCGGCTGAAGGAGGAGGCCCTCAGGCTTGATGCCGAGGAAGAGGTTGCCGAGTCAGCGCGGAGGACTAGGACGTTGTGGAAAGCCACTAGTTCCGCCCTCGCCGCGCTTCCCACCTCATCTCTCGCACGAGAAGAGGCTTTGGAGAGGACGGGCGCTGACTTGGCCAAAACCGTGGAGCAGGCGTTGGACACCATTGAGATGGTCGGCAAGAAATCCGCCAACCTGAAGGGAACATTCCAAAAGTACCTGAAGGAGTCGGTGTCGACCATCTCAAAGGCTGTCGACGAGTTGAGGAGGCGTTCCTCTTCAGAGGAGATTCAAAGACTCGAGGCCCAGAACGCGCGTCTCGAAAGGCAAATGGCGGAGCTACGCCAGGAGCTGGAAGAGATGCGCAAACAGGCCTCGAAGTCTACCGGAGATGACGTGCAGAAGCTGTTGGCCGAAGTGTCCCGTGCGAACGCAGAGACCTTCGGCAACATGCTTAACGCCAGGCTCGCCGGTCTGGAGGACCGACTCCTGCCGGAGCCGAGGCGGAGGCCGCCGCTTGCGTCGGACGGGAATGATATCCCTCCCGTTCCCGCAAGCGTTGATGTGCCCATGGACGAAGATGCGCCGGGACCCCCTCTGCCTAAGGCGAAAGGGAAACCGGCCAAGGCGAAGACGACCAAGCTGCCTGGCGCTGCAGTTGCCCCGCAAGAGGCTCCTGCTACGTCGGCGGCGTCAGGGGGCAAGAAAGCCCGGAAAAAGAAGAAGCGGCCATCAATGGCCGCTCAAGAGGCGGCGCAGGGGGGGCAGAACACCAGCTCCCCCAGTACGGAGGCCCCACGGACCACTGTAGGCCCTGAGGCCAGGAAGAAGAAGGGAGCGGCTACACCATCTACAGCCGCTCCGAAGAAGAAGAGAAAGCCGAAGCTCCGCGTCCCCGCCAGTGCGGCTGTCGCTCTCACTATTGAGAAGACGGCCGAGCAGGCGGGTTTGACGTACGCCAAAGCGATAGAGTTGGCCAAGCGGACGGTGAGCATTGCGGAATTGGACATTTCGCAGGTGAGCTTCCGCAGTGCCCGTACTGGAGGGTGTCTCCTGACCATCAAAGGTCAGGATGCCGGGAAGAGGGCGGACGCCTTTGCCGCGAGGCTTAGAAGCGCTCTGCCACAAGAGGTGAAGATCGGGAGGCCGTCTGCTTGCGCGGAGTTGCGCGTCGCCGGCCTCGACGTCTCTGTGACGACCGCCGAAGCCCTGGAAGCGGTCGTACTGGATGGAGAGTGCTTGGCCGGTGATGTCCGAGTCGGGCAGATCAGAGAGGGGCCGCGGGGGGACGGATCGTGCTGGGTCCGTCTCCCAGTCGCGGCCGCCAAGAAGCTCTTGAGCTCTGGGCGGCTGCGAGTTGGTTGGGTGCTGGCGCGGGTGACGCTGTTGGCCGCGAGGCCGACACGCTGTTTCCGCTGCCAAGACACCGGCCACGTGGCTGCCAAGTGCCAGTGCCCGGTGGACCGCAGCGGGACTTGCTTCCGTTGTGGGAAATCGGGGCACAAGGCGGCGGAGTGCGGGGCTGCGGAGCCTAACTGCGTCCTGTGCGAAGCCGCCGGCAGGTCGGAAAGGGGGCACGTGCTGGGCAGATGTCCGTCTGCCAAAAAGCCGGCCCTCCGAGACGAGAAGGCCCCGACCAAGAAGGCTCGGCAGAAGCCGAAGTCGAAGGCCGCGCGAGCCTAGACCCGCGGGCGGTGATCGGGGGATCGCCGTCTTGCATTAAAGGGTCCCGAGATGGAAGCCCCCATAGGTTGGGGGCGATGCCGGTCCGTCCACGTTCGTGTCCCTGGGCACCCCCCCCGTACCATCGCGAGCTTTTTCGCGGTGACACGGGAGGGGTGGCTGAACGCCGGCATCGTGTGTTTGTGTGTATAAATGTGTGAGTGTTTCTGTGATGGATGGGTCCGTGGGCCCCGAACCCTAAGCTGGTAGCGTCCGGCGATGGGGTGCATGGCGAGTCGGTGACTACGCAACGAGGACGCGGGGCAGAATCACCCCTAAACTGATCAATCATGGAGAAACGTATATTGAAAAATATTCCCCGGGTGGGTTCTGGTGATCCGGTGGACGCCAGAGAATCCCACACCCTCTCAAATGAGGGGGTCTGTCGGACGTATACGGGGCCGGCACAAGATACGTTGAGGGTGGAGGAGGCCGCGGTGGAGGCGGCGAAGGAAGGAAAGGGCGCGACAACGCGCGAAGCTCCGAAGCCGGCGCACCTAACCGCGCCGGCGGCGGACGCAATCACGGACGAGGACGTAGACTTCTCCGTCTCCCAGCCTGACGGCGTGGAGCGGTTGAAGAGACTCATGCAGAGGAAGAAGGAGCGGGGCTGCCCGATCCGGGACTTACCCGACTTGCCGCCCGTGTTGCGGACTCGGGATGTTCGTGGGGTGCGGCCTCGCAATCCCATCATTGAGAGCTACGAGGCGGAGTTTGCACAGTACAGACCGTCGTGGAGTAAGAGAGCACCTGAGGAGGATGCTGATACTGGACGAGACAGTGAGGACTGGCCCGAGGACTCCGACGACAATGTCTCCAGCATGTCGTTGGATTCTGAGGGCTTGCCCACAACAACACCGGATAGGACCCGCCTGAAAAGGCGAAACCTGGACGAAGACGTGGAGCCGCCCATCAGTAAAGGGGCGGTGCCCAAACCAAAAAGGGGACGAGGCCGGCCGCCAACGACTGGTCAGTACGTTGGCTACGCCAAGGCGCAGGCCGAGCATAACCGGCTGAAGGAGGAGGCCCTCAGGCTTGATGCCGAGGAAGAGGTTGCCGAATCAGCGCGGAGGACTAGGACGTTGTGGAAAGCCACTAGTTCCGCCCTCGCCGCGCTTCCCACCTCATCTCTCGCACGAGAAGAGGCTTTGGAGAGGACGGGCGCTGATTTGGCAAAAACCGTGGAGCAGGCGTTGGACACCATTGAGATGGTCGGCAAGAAATCCGCCAACCTGAAGGGAACATTCCAAAAGTACCTGAAGGAGTCGGTGTCGACTATCTCAAAGGCTGTCGACGAGTTGAGGAGGCGTTCCTCTTCAGAGGAGATTCAAAGACTCGAGGCCCAGAACGCGCGTCTCGAAAGGCAAATGGCGGAGCTACGCCAGGAGCTGGAAGAGATGCGCAAACAGGCCTCGAAGTCTACCGGAGATGACGTGCAGAAGCTGTTGGCCGAAGTGTCCCGTGCGAACGCAGAGACCTTCGGCAACATGCTTAACGCCAGGCTCGCCGGTTTGGAGGACCGACTCCTGCCGGAGCCGAGGCGGAGGCCGCCGCTTGCGTCGGACGGGAATGATATCCCTCCCGTTCCCGCAAGCGTTGATGTGCCCATGGACGAAGATGCGCCGGGACCCCCTCTGCCTAAGGCGAAAGGGAAACCGGCCAAGGCGAAGACGACCAAGCTGCCTGGCGCTGCAGTTGCTCCGCAAGAGGCTCCTGCTACGTCGGCGGCGTCAGGGGGCAAGAAAGCCCGGAAAAAGAAGAAGCGGCCATCAATGGCCGCTCAAGAGGCGGCGCAGGGGGGGCAGAACACCAGCTCCCCCAGTACTGAGGCCCCACGGACCACTGTAGGCCCTGAGGCCAGGAAGAAGAAGGGAGCGGCTACACCATCTACAGCCGCTCCGAAGAAGAAGAGAAAGCCGAAGCTCCGCGTCCCCGCCAGTGCGGCTGTCGCTCTCACTATCGAGAAGACGGCCGAGCAGGCGGGTTTGACGTACGCCAAGGCGATAGAGTTGGCCAAGCGGACGGTGAGCATTGCGGAATTGGACATTTCGCAGGTGAGCTTCCGCAGTGCCCGTACTGGAGGGTGTCTCCTGACCATCAAAGGTCAGGATGCCGGGAAGAGGGCGGACGCCTTTGCCGCGAGGCTTAGAAGCGCTCTGCCACAAGAAGTGAAGATCGGGAGGCCGTCTGCTTGCGCGGAGTTGCGCGTCGCCGGCCTCGACGTCTCTGTAACGACCGCCGAAGTCCTGGAAGCGGTCGTACTGGATGGAGAGTGCTTGGCCGGTGATGTCCGGGTCGGGCAAATAAGAGAGGGGCCACGGGGGGACGGATCGTGTTGGGTCCGCCTCCCAGTCGCGGCCGCCAAGAAGCTCTTGAGCTCTGGGCGGCTGCGAGTTGGTTGGGTGCTGGCGCGGGTGACGCTGTTGGCCGCGAGGCCGACACGCTGTTTCCGTTGCCAAGACACCGGCCACGTGGCTGCCAAGTGCCAGTGCCCGGTGGACCGCAGCGGGACCTGCTTCCGTTGTGGGAAATCGGGGCACAAGGCGGCGGAGTGCGGGGCTGCGGAGCCTAACTGCGTCCTGTGCGAAGCCGCCGGCAGGTCGGAAAGGGGGCACGTGCTGGGCAGATGTCCGTCTGCCAAAAAGCCGGCCCCCCGAGACGAGAAGGCCCCGACCAAGAAGGCTCGGCAGAAGCCGAAGTCGAAGGCCGCGCGAGCCTAGACCCGCGGGCGGTGATCGGGGGATCGCCGTCTTGCATTAAATGGAAGCCCCCATTTGGCCCGGGGGCTCTCGGAGAAGTCAGCGGACTAAACCGCTGTGAGAAGAGGCCGGTTGCGGTCGCGCTCGGGAACGGGGCGGAGATGAAATCGCTCCGCGGTACCCGCCCCTCCCGAAATAGGCGCATGTTGAAGGGCTGGGGGGGTTTTAGTGGGTAAACCTCGTGTAGGGAGTCCCACATACCCCCGCCTCCTTCCCCCGAGGGGGCGGGGGATGCGTAACGCATTTCCCCTCCTTAAAAAAAAAAAAAAAAAAAAAAAAAAAAAAAAAAAAAAAAAAAAATAAAAAAAAAAAAAAAAAAAAAAAAAAAAAAAAAAAAAAAGGTTAGGTTAGGTTAGGTTAGGTTGGGGGCGATGCCGGTCCGTCCACGTTCGTGTCCCTGGGCACCCCCCCCGTACCATCGCGAGCTTTTTCGCGGTGACACGGGAGGGGTGGCTGAACGCCGGCATCGTGTGTTTGTGTGTATAAATGTGTGAGTGTTTCTGTGATGGATGGGTCCGTGGGCCCCGAACCCTAAGCTGGTAGCGTCCGGCGATGGGGTGCATGGCGAGTCGGTGACTACGCAACTAGGACGCGGGGCAGAATCACCCCTAAACTGATCAGTCATGGAGAAACGTAAATTGAAAAATATTCCCCGGGTGGGTTCTGGTGATCCGGTGGACGCCAGAGAATCCCACACCCTCTCAAATGAGGGGGTCTGTCGGACGTATACGGGGCCGGCACAAGATACGTTGAGGGTGGAGGAGGCCGCGGTGGAGGCGGCGAAGAAAGGAGAGGGCGCGACGACGCGCGAAGCTCCGAAGCCGGCGCACCTAACCGCGCCGGCGGCGGACGCAATCACGGACGAGGACGTAGACTTCTCCGTCTACCAGCCTGACGGCGTGGAACGGTTGAAGAGACTGGTACAGAGGAAGAAGGAGCGGGGCTGCCCGATTCGGGACTTACCCGATTTGCCGCCCGTGTTGCGGACTCGGGATGTTCATGGGGTGCGGCCTCGCAATCCTATAATTGAGAGTTACGAGGCGGAGTTCGCCAAGTACAGACCGTCGTGGAGTAAGAGAGCACCTGAGGAGGATGCTGATACTGGACGTGACAGTGAGGACTGGCCCGAGGACTCCGACGACAATGTCTCCGGCATATCGTTGGATTCTGAGGGCTTGCCCACAACAACACCGGATAGGACTCGCCTGAAAAGGCGCAACCTGGACGAAGACGTGGAGCCGCCCATCAGTAAAGGGGCGGTGCCCAAACCAAAAAGGGGACGAGGCCGGCCGCCAACGACTGGCCAGTACGTTGGTTACGCCAAGGCGCAGGCCGAGCATAACCGGCTGAAGGAGGAGGCCCTCAGGCTTGATGCCGAGGAAGAGGTTGCCGAATCAGCGCGGAGGACTAGGACGTTGTGGAAAGCCACTAGTTCCGCCCTCGCCGCGCTTCCCACCTCATCTCTCGCACGAGAAGAGGCTTTGGAGAGGACGGGCGCTGATTTGGCAAAAACCGTGGAGCAGGCTTTGGACACCATTGAGATGGTCGGCAAGAAATCCGCCAACCTGAAGGGAACATTCCAAAAGTACCTGAAGGAGTCGGTGTCGACCATCTCAAAGGCTGTCGACGAGTTGAGGAGGCGTTCCTCTTCAGAGGAGATACAAAGACTCGAGGCCCAGAACGCGCGTCTCGAAAGGCAAATGGCGGAGCTACGCCAGGAGCTGGAAGAGATGCGCAAGCAGGGCTCGAAGTCTACTGAAGATGACATGCAGAAGCTGTTGGCCGAAGTGTCCCGTGCGAACGCAGAGACCTTCGGCAACATGCTCAATGCCAGGCTCGCCGGACTGGAGGACCGACTCCTGCCGGAGCCGAGGCGGAGGCCGCCGCTTGCGTCGGACGGGAATGATATCCCTCCCGTTCCCGCAAGCGTTGATGTGCCTATGGACGAAGAGGCGCCGGGACCCCCTCTGCCTAAGGCGAAAGGGAAACCGGCCAAGGCGAAGACGACCAAGCTGCCTGGCGCTACAGTTGCCCCGCAAGAGGCTCCTGCTACGTCGGCGGCGTCAGGGGGCAAGAAAGCCCGGAAAAAGAAGAAGCGGCCATCAATGGCCGCTCAAGAGGCGGCGCAGGGGGGGCAGAACACCAGCTCCCCCAGTACTGAGGCCCCACGGACCACTGTAGGCCCTGAGGCCAGGAAGAAGAAGGGAGCGGCTACACCATCTACAGCCGCTCCGAAGAAGAAGAGAAAGCCGAAGCTCCGCGTCCCCGCCAGTGCGGCTGTCGCTCTCACTATCGAGAAGACGGCCGAGCAGGCGGGTTTGACGTACGCCAAGGCGATAGAGTTGGCCAAGCGGACGGTGAGCATTGCGGAATTGGACATTTCGCAGGTGAGCTTCCGCAGTGCCCGTACTGGAGGGTGTCTCCTGACCATCAAAGGTCAGGATGCCGGGAAGAGGGCGGACGCCTTTGCCGCGAGGCTTAGAAGCGCTCTGCCACAAGAGGTGAAGATCGGGAGGCCGTCTGCTTGCGCGGAGTTGCGCGTCGCCGGCCTCGACGTCTCTGTAACGACCGCCGAAGTCCTGGAAGCGGTCGTACTGGATGGAGAGTGCTTGGCCGGTGATGTCCGGGTCGGGCAAATAAGAGAGGGGCCACGGGGGGACGGATCGTGTTGGGTCCGCCTCCCAGTCGCGGCCGCCAAGAAGCTCTTGAGCTCTGGGCGGCTGCGAGTTGGTTGGGTGCTGGCGCGGGTGACGCTGTTGGCCGTGAGGCCGACACGCTGTTTCCGTTGCCAGGACACCGGCCACGTGGCTGCCAAGTGCCAGTGCCCGGTGGACCGCAGCGGGACTTGCTTCCGTTGTGGGAAATCGGGGCACAAGGCGGCGGAGTGCGGGGCTGCGGAGCCTAACTGCGTCCTGTGCGAAGCCGCCGGCAGGTCGGAAAGGGGGCACGCGCTGGGCAGATGTCCGTCTGCCAAAAAGCCGGCCCCCCGAGACGAGAAGGCCCCGACCAAGAAGGCTCGGCAGAAGCCGAAGTCGAAGGCCGCGCGAGCCTAGACCCGCGGGCGGTGATCGGGGGATCGCCGTCTTGCATTAAAGGGTCCCGAGATGGAAGCCCCCATTTGGCCCGGGGGCCCTCGGTGGAGTCAGCGGACTAAACCGCTGCGAGAAGAGACCGGTTGCGGTCGCGCTCGGGAACGGGGCGGAGATGAAATCGCTCCGCGGTACCCGCCCCACCCGAAATAGGCGCATGTTGAAGGGCCGGGGGGGTTTTAGTGGGTAAACCTCGTGTAGGGAGTCCCACATACCCCCGCCTCCTTCCCCCGAGGGGGCGGGGGATGCGTAACGCATTTCCCCTCCAAAAAAAAAAAAAAAAAAAAAAAAAAAAAAAAAGGTTAGGTTAGGTTAGGTTAGGTTAGGTTAGGTTGGGGGCGATGCCGGTCCGTCCACGTTCGTGTCCCTGGGCACCCCCCCCGTACCATCGCGAGCTTTTTCGCGGTGACACGGGAGGGGTGGCTGAACGCCGGCATCGTGTGTTTGTGTGTATAAATGTGTGAGTGTTTGTGTGACGGATGGACCCGTGGGGTCCCTAATCCCCGGTTTGTGGTGCCCGGCCTTGGGATGCATGGCGAGCAGGTGGTCTACGTCACGAGGGCACTAGGGCAGAATCTCCCTTCAAAGATCGATCATGGAGAAACGCAATAGGAATAATTCTCCCCGGGCGGGTACCAGTACCAGTACTGGAGAATCCCGCACTCCCGATTCATCGGGGGTCTGCCGCACGTATACGGGGGCGGCACCAATTGCGCGCGAGGGTAAGGGGGCCGCTAAGGCGGTGAAGGAAGGAGAGGGCGCGACAACGCGCGAAGCTCCGAAGCCGGCGCACCTAACCGCGCCGGCGGCGGACGCAATCACGGACGAGGACACAGACTTCTCCGTCTCCCAGCCTGACGGCGTGGAGCGGTTGAAGAGACTCATGCAGAGGAAGAAGGAGCGGGGCTGCCCGATTCGGGACTTACCTGATTTGCCGCCCGTGTTGCGGACTCGGGATGTTCGTGGAGTGCGGCCTCGCAATCCCATCATTGAGAGCTACGAGGCGGAGTTTGCACAGTACAGACCGTCGTGGAGCAAGAGAGCACCTGAAGAGGATGCTGATACTGGACGTGACAGTGAGGACTGGCCCGAGGACTCCGACGACAATGCCTCCGGCATGTCGTTGGACTCTGAGGGCTTGCCCACAACCCCGGATAGGACTCGCCTGAAAAGGCGCAACCTGGACGAAGACGTGGAGCCGCCCATCAGTAAAGGGGCGGTGCCCAAACCAAAAAGGGGACGAGGCCGGCCGCCAACGACTGGCCAGTACGTTGGCTACGCCAAGGCGCAGGCCGAGCATAACCGGCTGAAGGAGGAGGCCCTCAGGCTTGATGCCGAGGAAGAGGTTGCCGAATCAGCGCGGAGGACTAGGACGTTGTGGAAAGCCACTAGTTCCGCCCTCGCCGCGCTTCCCACCTCATCTCTTGCACGAGAAGAGGCTTTGGAGAGGACGGGCGCTGATTTGGCAAAAACCGTGGAGCAGGCTTTGGACACCATTGAGATGGTCGGCAAGAAATCCGCCAACCTGAAGGGAACATTCCAAAAGTACCTGAAGGAGTCGGTGTCGACCATCTCAAAGGCTGTCGACGAGTTGAGGAGGCGTTCCTCTTCAGAGGAGATACAAAGACTCGAGGCCCAGAACGCGCGTCTCGAAAGGCAAATGGCGGAGCTACGCCAGGAGCTGGACGAGATGCGCAAACAGGCCTCGAAGTCTACCGGAGATGACGTGCAGAAGCTGTTGGCCGAAGTGTCCCGTGCGAACGCAGAGACCTTCGGCAACATGCTTAACGCCAGGCTCGCCGGTTTGGAGGACCGACTCCTGCCGGAGCCGAGGCGGAGGCCGCCGCTTGCGTCGGACGGGAATGATATCCCTCCCGTTCCCGCAAGCGTTGATGTGCCCATGGACGAAGATGCGCCGGGACCCCCTCTGCCTAAGGCGAAAGGGAAACCGGCCAAGGCGAAGACGACCAAGCTGCCTGGCGCTGCAGCTGCCCCGCAAGAGGCTCCTGCTACGTCGGCGGCGTCAGGGGGCAAGAAAGCCCGGAAAAAGAAGAAGCGGCCATCAATGGCCGCTCAAGAGGCGGCGCAGGGGGGGCAGAACACCAGCTCCCCCAGTACGGAGGCCCCACGGACCACTGTAGGCCCTGAGGCCAGGAAGAAGAAGGGAGCGGCTACACCATCTACAGCCGCTCCGAAGAAGAAGAGAAAGCCGAAGCTCCGCGTCCCCGCCAGTGCGGCTGTCGCTCTCACTATCGAGAAGACGGCCGAGCAGGCGGGTTTGACGTACGCCAAGGCGATAGAGTTGGCCAAGCGGACGGTGAGCATTGCGGAATTGGACATTTCGCAGGTGAGCTTCCGCAGTGCCCGTACTGGAGGGTGTCTCCTGACCATCAAAGGTCAGGATGCCGGGAAGAGGGCGGACGCCTTTGCCGCGAGGCTTAGAAGCGCTCTGCCACAAGAGGTGAAGATCGGGAGGCCGTCTGCTTGCGCGGAGTTGCGCGTCGCCGGCCTCGACGTCTCTGTAACGACCGCCGAAGTCCTGGAAGCGGTCGTACTGGATGGAGAGTGCTTGGCCGGTGATGTCCGGGTCGGGCAAATAAGAGAGGGGCCACGGGGGGACGGATCGTGCTGGGTCCGCCTCCCAGTCGCGGCCGCCAAGAAGCTCTTGAGCTCTGGGCGGCTGCGAGTTGGTTGGGTGCTGGCGCGGGTGACGCTGTTGGCCGCGAGGCCGACACGCTGTTTCCGTTGCCAAGACACCGGCCACGTGGCTGCCAAGTGCCAGTGCCCGGTGGACCGCAGCGGGACTTGCTTCCGTTGTGGGAAATCGGGGCACAAGGCGGCGGAGTGCGGGGCTGCGGAGCCTAACTGCGTCCTGTGCGAAGCCGCCGGCAGGTCGGAAAGGGGGCACGTGCTGGGCAGATGTCCGTCTGCCAAAAAGCCGGCCCCCCGAGACGAGAAGGCCCCGACCAAGAAGGCTCGGCAGAAGCCGAAGTCGAAGGCCGTACGGGCCTAGACCCGCGGGCGGTGATCGGGGGATCGCCGTCTTGCATAAAGGGTCCCGAGATGGAAGCCCCCATTTGGCCCGGGGGGCCCTCGGTGAGGTCAGCGGCTCAAGCCGCTGCGAGAAGAGGCCGGTTGCGGCTGCGCGCGGGATGGGGCGGAGTTGAATTGCTCTGCGGTGCCCGTCCCTCCCGCACTAGGCGCATGACGAAGGGCTGGGGGGGTTTTAGTGGGTAAACCTCGTGTAGGGAGTCCCACATACCCCCGCCTCCTTCCCCCGAGGGGGCGGGGGATGCGTAACGCATTTCCCCTCCTTAAAAAAAAAAAAAAAAAAAAAAAAAAAAAGGTTAGGTTAGGTTAGGTTAGGTTAGGTTAGGTTAGGTTAGGTTAGGTTAGGTTAGGTTAGGTTAGGTTAGGTTAGGTTAGGTTAGGTTGGGGGCGATGCCGGTCCGTCCACGTTCGTGTCCCTGGGCACCCCCCCCGTACCATCGCGAGCTTTTTCGCGGTGACACGGGAGGGGTGGCTGAACGCCGGCATCGTGTGTTTGTGTGTATAAATGTGTGAGTGTTTCTGTGATGGATGGGTCCGTGGGCCCCGAACCCTAAGCTGGTAGCGTCCGGCGATGGGGTGCATGGCGAGTCGGTGACTGCGCAACGAGGACGCGGGGCAGAATCACCCCTAACTGATCAAATATGGAGAAACGCAAATTGAAAAATACTCCCCGGGTGGGTTCTGGTGATCCGGTGGACGCCAGAGAATCCCACACCCTCTCGAAGGAGGGGGTCTGTCGGACGTATACGGGGCCGGCACAAGATGCGTTGAGGGTGGAGGAGGCCGCGGTGGAGGCGGCGAAGAAGAAGGAGGGAGAAAAGAGAGGCGCCAAGAAGCGCGAAGATCCCAAGCCGGCGCACCTAACCGCGCCGGCCGGGGAGATAGTCCCGGAAGTAGTCGCAAACCTATCGAGGCGCCAGAGAAGAGCCTTCGATACGTACCTGGATTTGACAGGGCTCAGGGCGAGAGGCGACGGTACCTTTGATATGGAAAAGGAGTACCATAGTTACGCCCAGATACGAGAGGAGTCCATACAAGAAGGGTCTTGGATAACGGAGTCTGAGATAAGCGAGGACTGTAACTCGGCGTCCGGCAGCAATCTGTCGCTGGATGCCGTGGGACTGCCCGCATCTACCGGAAGGTCAACGCCCACTAAGAGGCGAATAACGGACGAAGACGAGGCGGGGCCGTCTACTAAGGAGACGGCACCTCGACCAAAAAGGGGACGTGGTCGGCCACCAACAACCGGCCAGTACGTCGGATATGCGAAGGCGCAGGCCGAGCATAACCGGCTGAAGGAGGAGGCTCTCAGGCTGGAGGCCGAAGAGGAGGTCGCCGAATCAGCGCGAAGGGCTCGGAAGGCGTGGAAAACCACAAGCTCCGCCCTCGCCGCGCTTCCCATCTCATCTCCCGCGCGAGAAGAGGCTTTGGAGAAGACGGGCGCTGATTTGGCCAAGGTTGTGGAACAGGCGTTGGAGACCATTGAGATGGTCGGCAAAAAATCCGCCAACCTCAAGGGAACATTCCAAAAGTACCTGAGGGAGTCGGTGTCGACCATCGCAATGGCCTTCGATGAGATGAGGAGTCGCTCCTCGTCTGAGGAGATTAAAAGGCTCGAGGCCCAAAACGCGCGTCTCGAAAGGCAAATGGCGGTTCTGCGCCAGGAGCTGGACGAGATGCGCAAACAGGCCCCGAAGCCTACCGGAGAAGACAACCTGCGCGAGCTGTTGGCCGAGGTCTCCCGTGCGAACGTGGAGACCTTCGGCAACATGCTCAACGCCAGGCTCGCCGGCTTGGAGGACCGACTCCTGCCGGAGCCGAGGCGGAGGCCGCCGCTTGCGTCGGATGGGACTGTGGGTGAAAACACTCTGCCCGCCCCCGCAGGCGTCGATGTACCCATGGAGATGGAAGTGCCGGGACCCCCTCTGCCAAAGGCGAAAGGGAAACCGGCCAAGGCGAAGACAACCGAGCCGCCTGTCGCTGCAGCTGCCCCGCAAGAGGCCCCTGCTACGTCGGTGGCGTCGAAGGACAAGAAGACCAGGAAGAAGAAGAAGCGGCCATCAATGGCCGCTCAGGAGGCGGCGCAGGGGGGGCAGAACACCAGCTCCCCCAGTACTGAGGCCCCACGGACCACTGTAGGCCCTGAGGCCAGGAAGAAGAAGGGAGCGGCTACATCTACAGCCGCCCCTAAGAGAAGGAAGAAGCCGAAGCTCCGCGTCCCCGCCAGTGCGGCTGTCGCTCTCACTATTGAGAAGACGGCCGAGCAGGCGGGTCTGACGTACGCCAAGGCGATGGAGATGGCCAAGCGGACGGTGAACATTGCGGAACTAGACATCCCGCAGGTGAGCTTCCGCAATGCTCGAACAGGAGGATGCCTCCTGACCATTAAATGTCAGGACGCCGGGAAGAAGGCGGACGCCTTTGCCGCGAGGCTCAGGAGCGTCCTGCCTCAAGAAGTAAAGATCGGGAGGCCGACTGCTTGCGCGGAGCTGCGCGTCGCCGGCCTCGACGTTTCTGTGACGGCCGCCGAAGTCAAAGAGGCGGTCGTACTGGATGGAGAGTGTCAGGCCGGTGATGTACGGGTCGGGCAAATAAGAGAGGGGCCACGGGGGGACGGATCGTGTTGGGTCCGCCTCCCAGTCGCGGCCGCCAAGAAGCTCTTGAGCTCTGGGCGGCTGCGAGTTGGTTGGGTGCTGGCGCGGGTGGCGCTGTTGGCCGCGAGGCCGACGCGCTGTTTCCGTTGCCAAGACACCGGCCACGTGGCTGCCAAGTGCCAGTGCCCGGTGGACCGCAGCGGGACTTGTTTCCGTTGTGGGAAGCCGGGGCACAAGGCGGCGGAGTGCGGGGCTGCGGAGCCAAACTGCGCCCTGTGCGAGGCCGCTGGCAGGTCAGAAAGGGGGCACGTGCTAGGCAGATGTCCGTCTGCCAAAAAGCCGGCCCCCCGAGACGAGAAGGCCCCGACCAAGAAGGCTCGGCAGAAGCCGAAGTCGAAGGCCGCGCGAGCCTAGACCCGCGGGCGGTGATCGGGGGATCGCCGTCTTGCATTAAAGGGTCCCGAGATGGAAGCCCCCATTTGGCCCGGGGGCTCTCGGTGAAGTCAGCGGACTAAACCGCTGTGAGAAGAGGCCGGTTGCGGCTGCGCGCGGGATGGGGCGGAATTGAAATCGCTCCGCGGTGCCCGTCCCTCCCGCACTAGGCGCACGACGAAGGGCTGGGGGGGTTTTAGTGGGTAAACCTCGTGTAGGGAGTCCCACATACCCCCGCCTCCTTCCCCCGAGGGGGCGGGGGATGCGTAACGCATTTCCCCTCCTTAAAAAAAAAAAAAAAAAAAAAAAAAAAAAAAAAAAAAAAAAAGGTTAGGTTAGGTTAGGTTAGGTTAGGTTAGGTTTTTTTTTTTTTTTTTTTTTTTTTTTTTTTTTTTATTTTTAAAATAAACTGTCGGTTTTTATTTTCCGACAGCCTTATATCTTTACTAATGAACACAGGAAAATAAAATATTCATCTTTTTTTTTTTTTTTTTTTTTTGCGAGTTTCGTGCCGAGGTCATCTTCCTCTCGTGCTGGGGTTGTCTTCTTCGTCGTCTTCATTTCTTTTTGTTCATTTGTTCCTTTTATTTATTTCTTGTACAATTTTACGAGCTGTATTCATGAAGATTTCTCTGTTTCTTTCATTTTTCATAATTTCTTTTATGTTCTCTTTCTTTATGTCTATGTTTAGTTCCTGCTCCGTCTCCCAGCGCATTCTTCCAAATATAGGGCAATCTATTATGCAATGCAGCACCGTTTGTGCCGATGTATTGTCGCATGTGCATGTTTTGCAGTTTTGTTTTATTTTGAATCTTTCTAGATACTCTCCGAATCCGCCGTGACCAGTGAATATTTGGGCTGTGATATTGTCTTTCTTTATTTTGGAGAGTATCTTGTGTGCTTCTTTTATGTCTACGAAAAAGGTTCTTATGATTTTATCAGCTCTTTCCTCATCGTATTGATTCTGGTACTTTTCAATTGTGGATTGCCTTATAAAGTATTTAACTGCGCTTAATGGGACTGCGTCGTATGCCGGAGCTGTTTTGGCTTTTGTTGCCTCTTTGGCGAGGTGGTCGGCTCTCTCGTTTCCCTCCAAGCCTATGTGCGCCTTAATCCAGTACCAGCTGATATCTAATTTGTTTTCTCTTATTTCGTCTTTAATTGCAGCTGCCACTGGATTGATGCTGTTTGGGTCCGCTAACGTCTGGAGGGCCGATCTTGAGTCCGAGACTATGACAGCTTTCTTGGCCTTCATTTTTGGGAGTAATTGTGTGGCTCTGAGTATAGCTGCGAGCTCTGCCTGATATACTGAGCAGTAATCTGCCAGTTTGATTTTAGCTTTCTTTGTTTCTCTATAATTTATCCAGCAGCTGACGGCAGCTCCCACTTTTCCCTCCAGTTTGCTACCGTCTGTGTACAGGATTGGGATGGTTTCTGGTAATTTAGTTACTTCGTGTTCCTCTGTTATCCAGCCGATGGTAAATGGTTCTCTGTTTGCAGGGTGTGGAAGTTCGAACGGGTGGACTCTGCGTTCGATCGGTCTATCCGGGAATTGCGACAGAGGTTTACCCCTTTTCGCTCTGTACAGTTCGGCGTTCTCCGCGATTCTGTATCGTAATGGGATTATACCGCTGATCACCGAGCTGTCCATGAGAGATGTTGTTCTATGGGCCTTTGACATCAGGATGGTAAACATACGGTTTAGACGGTCAAGTCTTTTCCTGATGTCTTTTCGCTCGATGACCGGTTCCCAGACACTTGCTGCATACAGAACCGTGGGCTCGACGACTGCCGTGTAAAGCGTCTTCATTATTTCGGGGTTTAACCCCCACGTGGCTCTGCAGGCACTGGATATCCTTTTGTAGATGTTAATGGCCTTATCATTGACATTCTCTATATGTTTCTTGAAAGTGAGTTTGTGGTCAATGGTAAGGCCGAGCAGTTTTAGGTGGTCAGAGAAGGTTATAATTGAGCCGCAGAAGGTTATTATTGGCTTTTCATATTTCACCTTCTTTGTGATGAGTATTGCCTGGGTCTTATGTGCTGCGAATCTTAGCTTGTTTTCTCTGCCCCACTTCTCTATCTCTTCCAGTGCCTTTTTTGCTCTTTCTTGGACCTGGGTGGCATCCTTTCCTGATGCAATAAGCACGAGGTCATCTGCGAATGCTTGGAGGTGTGCTTCTAGGTTTTCTGCTGCTTCTAGAAGGGGGTCCATTAGTAAGTCCCACATCGGGGGTCCTCCCACTGAGCCTTGAACACACCCTTTCTCTGTCTCCTTCTCGATTTTTTGTCCTGCGTAGGTCAGCTCGATCTTCCTCTGATCCAGGTAGTCTCCGAAGGTTCGGCTTAGGTGTTTATTGACCTTTTTCTTTTTCAGCTGTAGCTTTATTTGTGGCCACCATGCGTTGTCAAATGCCCCCTCGATGTCTAGTGAGATGAGGACCACTATTTTCCGTTTTTTAACCTCATCTCTCACCAGTTCTATCGCATCGTAAAGGGCATCTTCGGTGCTCCTCTGTGGCATGAACCCGTATTGTCGGGGATTGAGGCCGTCTTTTCCTAGTTCCCATAATAATCTCCTGCACAGGATTTTTTCATATATCTTTCCCAGGATTGGAAGTAGTCCTATCGGCCTGTATGACTTCGGGTTGCTATAGTTTTCTTTACCGGGTTTTTGTAGTACGATCACTGTGGCGACCTTCCATATCCTGGGGAAGCAGCCGTTCTTCAGGCAGGCATTAAATAGGGCCACCATTGTATTCGGGCTTGCTGTGAATGCTTTGTGCCATATATCTGAAGTCAGACTGTCATTTCCGGGTGCTTTCTTTGGGTTGAGATCTTTAAATGTTGTTTCTATTTCTGTTTCCGTTATGTATGTTAAGTCGTCGTAGTAATCTGGATTATTCTCGTCCTTGTTTATGGCGTCTATATAGTCATCAGCTTCTATTCTGGTCAGCTTATGTTCTGTCGTGTCGCTGTCATGTAAGTCATTAGGGTAAAATGTATCAGCTAGTAGTTTAGCTGATTCGTACGCGTTACAGTCTTTGTCGTTGTTTTTCAGTAATTGTTCGTCTCTTCCCTTTTTGGTTGTTTTTATTATTCTATATATTCTGTCCCATAGGCTCTCTCTCTCTTGTGACGTGCAGAATTTCTTCCAGCTAGCATTCTTGGTGGTAAGTATCATCTCCTTATATTCGTTTAGTGCTTGTAAGTAATTCTGCACGACTGTTTCTTTTCTATGTGAGTTAGCTTTCTTTATTTTACGTCTTAGTAGTTTAACTTCTCTCTTCTTTTCTTTCAGTTCCGGTGTCCACCATTTTATCGTTTTTATTTTGTTTTGTTCTAGCTTAGGTATAGTTTTGTCACTGGCTGCTTTTACGATTTCTGTGTATGTTTCTACTAGTTCGTTTACTTTCTGCTTGTCATTAATCTTTTCTATTTCAGATGGTGTGATATTGAGTGCTGTTAGTCTGTCTACTATTTCTTCCTTAAATTCTGTCCAGTTTGCTTTAGTCGTCTTATATTTCCTTGTAGTTCTTAGGTTAGTTGTTTTTTCTGTTTCAGCGTTTCCATTTGTGCTGATGGTGAAGGTTATGGCTCTATGGTCAGATGTTGTAACTAGTTCTTTGTCCACCTTCCAGGTACTGACGAGTCTGGCGGTTGCTGCGCTGCAAAATGTTATATCTACAACGCTTGTGTAGGGGGTACCTCTCCTGATGGTGTAGAAGGTAGGTGTGTTTCCTTTATTTAGGATTTCCAGGTCTTTACTTGCTAGATGTTCTGCTAGGATTTCTCCTCTCTTGTCTTCTGTATTACTTCCCCACCATTGGCTTTTGGAGTTGACGTCGCCGCCCAGGATTAACAGGTTCGTATCCATGTCACTTATCACTGTATCCAGTTCTTTAATTTGGTCTTCTATATTCTCATAGTCTTCCCAGTAAATTGATATCAGTCCCAATTCCTGATTGTTGGGCAAGGTAATTTTGGCCCCTACTATGTTTTCTGTTTGCCATTTGTCTTTCGTAAGAGTTCTGACGTTAGGGTCTAATATTATGATGGCTGATTTTACAGGTTTGATTCTGTTGCTGGTTTTCTGGATGGTATCGTATCCACACGTCAGTACTCCAGATGCTCCTACGTATGGTTCCTGAATGAGGACTGATGTGAACTTACCTGTGGTTGTAGCTTGAATTGTTTCAACTGTCGCGGTTTGGCCTCTACCTGCATTAATTTGTGCTATTTTAATATCTTTTGGGGTTCCAGGGGCAACTTTAGCAATAACTAATCTTATCTCTTGCTAGTTTATCCCATCTGCACCATACGGGGCAGTCTGCAGAGTACGATGGGTGGGCTGCGTCGCGACAGTTGATGCATGTAGGTGGGCCATTTCTGTTTGGACATTGTCTAGTATCGTGTGGTTGTGCACAGTATCCACATGTTATGTCTCCTGTGCACACCTTTGCTGTGTGTCCAAAGGCTAGGCATCGGTAGCACTGGATTACCGGTGATTGATCCACTATTGGTACTATCTGGAAACCTATGTGTACCTTGTTTCCTACTAGTAGGTTCCATATCTTGGGAGATGTTTCCAATATTACGTTTGCCAGTTCTTTGGTTCTTCCTTTTATTCTTCTTATTATCTTAATCTGTTGTGGGTCTTCATTATTTATGATTTTGTTTTGTTTTATCAGTGCCTCTGGTATTTGGTTGTTTGGGATGTCGTTTGTTAGTCCTATGATTTTTAGTTGCGGGTTTTTGTTTTCTAGTTCGTACATTCTTAGGGATTTGTTGGCTTCTAGATTTTGTTTTAGTTTCTCTCGATCTTCTGTGGTGTTACATCCTATGATAACTCTTTGGTTGGTTATTTTACGAACCGTGTTTATCCCCAGTCCTAGGTCTATCACATTTACATCTGTTTTTATTTTCTTTAGTATGTCTTCTGCCGTTTGTAGTTTGTCGTCAGATGCTATACATATTTTATAGTTTGATTTTCTATTTTTCGCTGCGTCAGCGTAGGTCTTTGTCTTTGGTGTTATTCCGTCTGTTTCTTTCGTTTCAGGGTTTATGTCTTTTTGGTATTGGGTTTTATCTCTATTCAGGTCTTCGAGTGCATTTTTGATAGGGTTTATTAGGTCTGCTGTAGTGTCAATTGTGTCTTTTAGTTTTCTTTTCAGGTCGTGGATGTCGTCGGAGATGTTGTCAGGTAAGTTTGTTTTATTACTCAGTTCTGCGTTGGTTTTTAGTTCTTCTATGGCTATTCTTATCGGTGTTATAAGTTCTACTGTCGTGTCTGTCGATTCTATTATTTTCCTTTTCAGGTCTTGTATGTTGGTTGAAATACAAGTATAGGGGTCTTTTATTTCCTTTATCGTCTCTTTTATTTCTTTCAGATCTTTTCTCCAGTCTATCGGGATGACCTGTGTCGGGGTCTTCGTGTCTATTGTTGTATTTACTTCTCCTGTCGTGTTGTTTCGGTTTAGGTTCTCGATCATCAGCTGCTTCAGTTCAGCCATTTCTTCTAGTAGTTTTGGTATTTCAGGATTTGGGGTTACGTCTTGTTCGGTTCGTTGCTCCCTACCGAGGTGTAGCAGGGGTAAGTTGTTGTATTTATTTGTCATTTCATTTATATGGCGTCGCAGTGTATCCAGTTGGTTTGTGATGGTACTAGAGTTTTTATTCAGTTTTTCTATTTCCGTTGTTATTCTTTTCCATTTTTCCCCTTCGTCACTTTTCTCCTTGTTGTGAGATGTTTTGAGATGCTTTTCTATATTTTTAAGGGTTGTCCCTGCCTCCTCCATTTCTTTAAATGGGACTTTGGTTTCATAATTAAGCCATTTTATGATATTCTCTGTTTCTTTTAGTATACTTTGTGTTTCTTTTCTGGTTTTGTTTATCTCCTCCGCTAGGCTTTCTTTTAACAGTCGCATCTCATTTGCGTGGGCTCTTTCGACTCTCACAAGCTCAATTGCGTTTCTTCTTTTCTCCTGTTCCAAATTGAATTTGTGTCTGGATCTTGAGTCGGAGAGTGCAAGGCAGGTTTCGTATAGAGTTTGTAGGCCCTCAAGTGCTATAGCCTTGCACTCTCTTTTCATATTTCCAGCTTCCTCTATTGCTGTTTTGGCTTTGTGAAGGGTCTCATTTGCTAGTTTAGTTGCCTCATCCATGGCCACTCCGGCCCCTTTTCTATGATGTGTGGGGAGCATGCTTTGTCTACCTCTGTTTGACATTCGTGAGCATGTGGATTCTTCATCGGTGTCGATAATGCTCCCCGGTAGGTCTCCTTCTGATAGGGCGGGGTCGAGTTCCATAAGTTTTGAGGATGGGCTCTTAAAGTCCTCTAGTGTATCTGAGTCCGCTACCATGGAAGCTGCGGCTTGTCTGATCTGTCCTTCCAGTATTCTGTCCCTGAGGCCTCTTTTGGATTTTGTAGATCCTGTAGGACTTTTTGCTCTTTGTTGTTTCGACATCTTACTGCTGGTATTGATGTTGGTGGTATCTCTTGCTTAGGTTAGGCTCTTTCCAGGTGCTGCTGTAATTCCAGTTGGTGTGGAACCTTAGTTTAAGCTTTTTTTTTTTTTTTAGGTGTTTCAGCTCTCCAGTTCCTGATGCGGCGGCCTCTTCCAGGTGAGTTCCAATTTTTTTTCCTTGTTTTCCAGGTGCTGCAGGCGTTCCAGGTGTTCCGGATTTGCAGGTGTGGCGTCTTTAACCTTCTCCAGTACGAATTCCCGAAAACCGCAGCCCTCTGCGATGTCCCGAAGCCCACAGGTGAGTTTTGTTCTTTCCAGGGGTTAACCCCTTTTTCCCAGGTGTTCGGAATGGACACCACTGGATAGAGCTTTGCCTGCCGAGATCAGCAAAGAAAACCGCGTCCAGCTACGATGTATAGGAGCGGAGTTATAGAGCTTTTAAAATTTCCAATATGGCGGCCAATTTTCCGCCTGGAATTTAGAACTTTCGCTGTTTCCTTAATTTCTGGGCTAACTGGATCGAGTTTGGGCTCGTTTTTCTCGGTTTTCCGAGCTCTTCCTGATTATGTGGGTCGGCCCCCAAAATTCGACCTCGAACTTTCGATGACCCCGATTTGGCTGAAATTCAGGGAGGGGGTAGCCGAAGTAACGCCCTTTATGACAAAGAAAACCCCGATCCTTTCGGCCACCTAGGAGCGGAGTTATGTCCAATTTTGTAAGGTGTTTGACAGTTGCCGAGCTGTCAATGTCAATGTTTGGGGGCTTATAACTCGGCAACTATATATCGTAGGTATAGTGTTCTTGGGGTCGTTCGTCTTGGATTTTTCCCCTCTGTGTGATCCTGACCTATTTATTGCAAAAAATTTTTTGGAAATTTTTTCCGAGTTTTCCGGGTTTTCCGGGACCTGACCCCCCCCAATGTGTAGGTAGTGTCTCGTGCTGCTGTGAATCGGAAACCGCGTCCTTCTACGGCTTCTGGTTACGGAGCTATGTGCTTCCAAACTTTTTCAAAATGGCGGACGAAACGTCAAAGTTGGTCTTTTTTGGCCTATAACTCCGTCAATTTTTATTTGCCCGGATCGCGGTTTTTTCCTAGGGGGGGTATCTGTACCTGTTCTAGATGGTGGGGGGTGAATTTGGGGGGGTTA